>JAWQUT010000001.1:2238783-2254577 GCA_033807755.1 Ellobium chinense
TGTGTGTGTGTGTGTGTGTGTGTGTGTGTGTGTGTGTGTGTGTGTGTGTGTGTGTGTGTGTGTGTGTGTGTGTGTGTGTGTGTGTGTGTGTGTTGTATTTCCAGGGCCCCATGCATTTATGCATTCATGCATATTCCTTGTAAAACAACTGCTGATAAAGATCATTGTCATTGTCATCACCCTTTAGGTGTGCATTGTTGTGAATGGTCATATTGCACAATGATGATCATGTCATTCCGCACTTGCAGTTTATAAATCATTGATCCCTTTCTTGTTTGAAAACCATCTCTTACCATTCAATGTAATGCAAATGTAGTTGTTTGCCTTCGCCTGTATTTTGAATTTTGACCAATTTTTGGAATGGTCTACTGAACAGATCCATACCACCACGCCACAGGGCCAGGGGTGCACGCTTGCAGACAATGTCTGACACAGTGTATAGCACATAATCATAATGGACACCGTTGACAGTTTCCTAATGCAGCGTAAATTATGTATAAAAAAAAACAACCCGGATGACGGGGAGATCTGAACTGATATCATTAGGATTGTCCATTTATTAATGACTGTTTATTCCCGTTCGCCCGTCGTATCATGAAAACTCAAGCTTAAACAAAAGAGGGAGTCAGCCGACTTTCGTTCATCGATTAGCCTTTGTTTCATTGTTTGCATCGGCGAGTTTGATATGTCGCTTAATAACAATTACCTAGATGTTTATTTCAATTACTTTATAAAAAGCTAAGATTCTTATATTTCAGTCGCAATACAGTCTACTGCGCTTATTCGCAATCCAGATAATAGCAACTTTTCCTTAATCATACTGTTTCCCTCATAACAAAACGGTGCTTCTCTACTATAAGTTACTGGATAATCACAGTTCCGTTTAATCGCAACTATTTCTCTGCTCCTGAAGAGTTACGATTAAGCGGAGCTGACTGTAAATTACGCAGGGCGCAGACCTTGCAAACACACCATCAGCTATGTAGTTAGTTACCTTGTAGGTTAGACTTTCGTATGCGTCGAAGACATGAACATACGTTCCGATACATT
Source organism: Ellobium chinense (assembly GCA_033807755.1). NCBI lineage: Eukaryota > Metazoa > Mollusca > Gastropoda > Ellobiida > Ellobiidae > Ellobium > Ellobium chinense. The sequence goes on from JAWQUT010000001.1 coordinate 2,239,834, forward strand.
AACATGATCATGTCTAAAGTGGAAATGAAAGATACTGGCACAAAATTTTGAGCGAAGAAAATAGTGCAAAGCGTTCCATTTAATTTAATCAAAATGTTATAAATTATACGCATAAAATATACATGGGGCGGCAGGAATTCCGTCCTTGTTTTTTTTCTGCGCTATTCGCACGGCAACCGTATGCGCACTCTCTCCCGAAATTTCGTCCCGTTTGCGGGTTATTGCTACATTAATCACCCGTAAATCACCCCATGGGAATGGTTAGGCAAACTCTCTAGCCTAATTTAAATTCTGGTATAAATTATCAAATTGTATAATGCAACGAAATTATTTTTCCAAGCTGTATAAATCTATCACTTAACCTAGATTATGAAAACCCAGTACGCCTATCATTAATTATAGTTTATATGCAAAATATAAAATATAGAATAATTAGTCTGAGCAAATGCATTTGTAAATGCACCCTAGGATCATTTATAATACGCATTCAAGAGTATATACATACTGCCGTCTACTAACGTGTTCCTCTTTTGGACGTGTTAAGAGGGGCAGATATTTTTCCATCATAAAGGCTCATTTTAAAAACAGCATTAATTGTGAAGTCCATTCTAAAATGAGAGGCTTCATAATAATGGCTGCAATAATCTTTTCGCCCATTCTTCTTTCCCAGCTTATCTCTCCTACCCTCATTCCATCTCATTTCTCCTACCACTCATTCCATCTCATTTCTCCTACCACTCATTTCATCTCACTTCTCTTCCCTCTCATTCCGCCTCACCTCTCCTCCCTCTCATTCCATCTCACCTCGCCTACCTCTCATTCCATCTCACCTCTCTTCATCCTCATTCCATCTCACTTCTCCTTCCTCTCATTCCATCTCACCTCTCCTACCTCTCATTCCATCTCACCTCTTCTTCATCTTCATTCCATCTCACCTCTCCTACCTCTCATTCCATCTCGCCTCTCCAACCTCTCATTCCATTTCGCCTCCTACCTCACATTCCATCTCGCCTCTCCCACCTCCTATTCCATCTCGCCTCTCCTACCTCGCATTCCATCTCGCCTCTCCTACCTCTCATTCCATCTCGCCTCTCCTACCTCTCATTCCATCTCGCCTCTCCTACCCCTCGTTCTCCCTCTTGGGGCCTCGCCATAAACTAAGCGGGCATCAGAGTGTCAGAGGATCTCAGCTCTTCTCCTTCAACAGCAAGGCAACATGGATGCATTGACTTAAAGACGTGGGTATACCTTGCCTTGACGTTGCAGAAGCCAAATTGTAAAAATCTTTTTAAACCATTTAACAAAATTTCTTCTTCGAACCACAAGAAACATTACGAGATAGCCAAGGCTAGTCCACAAGTCTGGTGCCAATGTGTTCAAAGCACTGTTTACAAAGGAAGTGGGAGGGAGGAGGGGGGAGGGAGAGAGAGAGAGAGATAGAGAGAGAGAGATTAAGAGAGAGAGTCCTCCATATAGATTTTTCACAATTTTAATTTAGATGAAAAGGGGTTAACACTTTGGCCTTCTTTTGCGGACCACAGGCCTGTACAAATGAAATCCACCGAAGCCATTTGGGAAACACTGCCTGCAACAATTACTTTTTTTTTCAAAACAAATTCAGGGCAGAATTTCATCACGTTTGCGGTTTGGTTTCATACTATACGATTATTTCTACACTCTGCGATTATTTTATACTCTGCTATCATTGACTCTGTCAGTCCAAGTTCTTTTTGGACTAATTAGGCTCCTGTAACCTTAATTAAGCTACAAAAAGACTGCTGCAATGAATCCTTCGGGGTTGTGTGCAAGGTTCATTAGTGCTGGCTGTTTGTTTATTTGTTCAACCATCACTTTTCAAGTTCCCCCTCCCGTCCAAAATAAAATGTATTAACAATACCATGTTTTCAGGTTATTACACATGAGAGCAAACGTATTGTGAGCTGAGATTGGTTTGTGTAGTTACAGGAATACATCTTATCACAACAAAGGAGAGATTAGCCCACAACCCTGTCATTCAGAATTTAAGTGAAAGTGTGGGCAAGGCAGTTGATTTCCTTCAAATAGAATAAAGAAGTAGGAGAACTGAACTCCACTAATAAAAAAACAACAACATCATTCTTCAAGTTAAAAGATACAACGGATTATATTGCTAACGTCTTCTGACAAAGGAGCCGTTGTTGATTTTCCAGCCAGAATCCCTTTTGTGCATGATCTCACTAATCTCTAAACAAACTATTTCTTTGAAATTGAGAATGGCCTTGATAAATTAACAGAAATTTGACAGGGAATTTTTTGGAGGAAAGAGCTACATTAAAACAGAACCATTCAGTTGGGTTTTTCAAAAGTACTTTTGGCAAAGGTACGCCCTTTCGTTAAATGGCGTTAGGTTTACTAAAAGTGTAAGTAAACATAATATGCGTATCCAAAATGATATCAACGAAATTAATAACTAACCATAAGGCATCAAGATTAATTTATATCATACTGGCGGATGTGAAATACAATATTTATATGTATAAAATGTTAGACACACAATGAAGTGAAGGCACAACAATACTTACCAGTTAAGTTGAAAGCTTTGATTTGAAAGATCCTATCTTTGCGGACCGTTGTGACCTTATGGAGGTTGGGCTGCTCATTTGACATTCTTGGTGTTACGATCTTATAGCAAGTTACTAATTAGATGTTGATTTCACGGCTGATTTCACAAGTTCATATGCAATATGATTGTGGCAACAGAGAGTGTCTTTAAGGTATGAAGATGCCAATGTTGTTTTTTTTCCCACTGTTGGCTATATACGGTTTTACACCTCTCATTAATTTATCCAGGGGTCTCAAACCAAAATACTTTCCAAACATGTTGTTTAGCTTTTCCTCCAAATTTTGACACAAAGAAAAAATGCCTCTTAGATTTTGAAAACTTAAGCAGTGAAGCAGGCTATCTAGTATTTAAGACCTTTTCACTCAATAAACAGGGTAACTTTACCAACCTAGCAACAACCACAAAGTTTATAATTGGATGGCTAAACCTCAGCTATTCTGAGTCTACAAATGTATTTGCACCTATCTACGCCTTTGAAATTCACATCAAACCCATTCCCCCTTCCCATGGCCATTTTTTTTAATTTTTAGGGACTATTTAAAATTGCATATTTTCATGCCAGGTTATATTGGCATCATCATGTCTATACGTATTCTATCTCTGCCATAATGATCAGTAAGCGATCCGAATGTGGAAAAAAAAGCTCTTACAGTAACTCCAACAGGCCACATGGATCTGTCACAACATGAATGCTCCAAGCTGAGACAGCAGAAAGGATACAGCCAAAGACAATAATATAATAATGTATGACATAGTGTCTTTGGTTCGACGAAACAATACTATCAAGAAAGCAAATGAAAACTTAATAGTTTGTGGTGTGTTTTAGGATTATGGCAACAGCTTTTCTCTCCTTCTTAGCTGAGTTACTTCACAGGGAGGTCTCTCTGCAACCCGTCGCGCCCAATTATTATAGAAACGTCAACAAACAGTCAAACGTCAGAGAGGATAAATCACCCCTTACCCGCTGGCAGTCGTCTTGCTAGATTCCAGCTTTATCCTGTGTATGCGTTGCTTATCTTGGACTTCTATACTTAATCACTAATATTTCTTTATCAATGCTGTCGCCAGTAATCTGTACAAATAGACTGAGAAAACTATCAGCTCAGAGGTATAGTGAGAAGTCTATGTTTAGAATGTTAATCGAGCCACCACCGACACATCACTGGATATCAGAACTTGAAATTCTTTGGTCGAGAATTGTATTTTTTTTCTTTTTGCTTGAGAAAGGAGAAATGGCCGAGAACACACCTGTCTAGTTCTTATATACAGAAATCACACACTGTGTTCCAGAGCTCTACGTGCAGTTGCCCCGCAGCCGGCTGTAATGACCTAGGTTGTTCAGACTATCCTTCTTTCAACTTTGTAAAAAAAATCTACGTCGGGCAAAAGAAATTGCTGAGTCCACCACGCACATGGCCTACTCAGGAAGACTCACAAACGGTGATAATTCTAGATTCATAAATTCCAACAAAGCCCAGCTCCACTTTAGGAAAAGTTTAAATATTCGTGTGACTGGGTCATCATAATATCTTGCTTCCGGAAGTAAAAGATCAACCAGGAAAAGCCAATGAAACAGACCATATCAACTAACTATATGGCCAACTATATGAGAGAGTCATTACCCAGGTGCCGCCCAGCCCCTTTAGTGTGTCAGGAAGTTAAAAGGCCGAAACACTTATTAGACAGGGGTATCTTCTTCTGAAGATCTTCTGTTGCCTCGCTCTCCGAGTAAGAGAGTATCCGATTTTTTTAGATTATATTTATAATATGGCCACAGCTCTATTGCTATATGTCTATGGCAATGGAAAAGTAAAAAGCGGAAGTAATGATTGTTGGGGTTGTGGCTTGCGTTGCCTGGATGATCGTGCATGCATAAAAACTAAAAAATGTTCTATTATCTCAGAATATGCCAGCGCACTCTAAACGCTTGAGCAAGCAAAATATCTGTCAAAACTCCCAGGCTGAGGGACAAAGTTCGTTTCTCCGTGTAATTCGAAACCCAGCCTGACAGCAGCATCTTCTTTTTTTTTTCTTGGTTTCACTTAGGAACAACACAACATTCCACCCTATGTCACCAGTTTGTTCAAAATGTTAAAAACCATGTGATTATTTAGTCCTTTATCCAGAAGTGGTCTATACCCGAACAGCACAGTTCAATTGTAATCCACAGACGCAGTGTCTGAGCATTTAGAATACTAGAAGAGTGCAGTTTATTCTCGATTCTATACTCGATACTAAGCTTATTGCATAATGGGACAGTACTTAATGTTACCGTGAAAGGCATCTTAGGAAACATATTATTATTATAAACACAATGCAAAATGGCGGTGGGCTACATGTGGCTGTACCAGCAATATTTGGGCTTCTGGAAAAAAAAAATTGCACAATGCATATGTAAAAATAACATCTACGTGTAATGTGAGATGTATGAATATTATGGTTGTCCTCTTGTTTGCTGCTCTCGCAGACGTACCCTATAATTACCCATAATAATTGATGGTCAGTTTCTTACTGTCCGCCCAACAGAATTTTAGAAGTGTTGTTAACAAAAGGGCACAACCCATAACCTGTTGACAGCACTGTTTTTAATGTGTGGGATTGGGGTGGGCAGTATGAATAGTAGGGGTTCAACCTTTACAAGCACGGCTGCTTGATGAAAAACCTGATATGAGTTGCATATCAGGAGAAAATACACTCCTCTTGCCCACTCCACTCCTTACCTTTCCCTTAAACACACGTTCTTCAACCATTGTCTTCTCAACATCTAAGCCAAACACATGTAAAGCTATTGAGCTCTGTAGCAAAGTCTGAGGAATTCTCCCCTCCTTCCCTCTGGCAAGACATGCAAAACAAAGGTAAGAAGAACCAACTGTGTTTCAGCGCGATAAGAGATCTGCGTGTTTGCCACTCAACCGCGTTATTAAGATCATTTTGCTAACTGTTTATGTTTGCAGAAAATCAACTAAAATTGTCTTCGAGTTGGAAGTTCTTCCTGCCATGAAACTGCAACTTTCACCTCGTTAATGTATTTTTGTCACAATCTACAGCAAATCTAACCCCTCCCCCCTCTTTTTTCTCTCTCTCTCTCTCTCTCTCTCTCTCTCTCTCTCTCTCTCTCCCTCTCCCTCTCTCCATCTTCCACTCAAACTAACTTGCTTTAGCTTTTGCTCGCTTCTGTTTCTTGATAAAATTAAGTGAAATTGACGTGCAGGCACGAAGTGTTCTCCACAGCCTTATTTCGTTATCTTTATGAAGTTGGTCTATTTCTCTCTCTGTCTTTCTCTCCCTCTCTCTCTCTCTCTCTCTCTCTCTCTCTCTCTCTCTCTCACACACACACACACACACACACACACACACACACACACACACACAAAACTACCTTTCCAACTTTAATGACAAATCTTGCTCTACATGTGGCAAGCTGAATGGTAGAATGGTAGAGTATGCCAATTTTACCCCAACAACAGAGTGGAGAGCGGATGATGTGAAACTATATTAGAATCGAAGGAATAAGTCGTCTTCTCTGTAGAGAAGTTTCCCAAAACCCTTGTACTGTAGATGTTGGATTCGAGTGCTGGATAGAATTATTGATTGATTAACTGACTGATGAGTGGAATAACTGATTGATCGATAGACTGATGTGTTCACTGGCTGATTGATTTTTTTGCATTACTGATTGATACATTTTTAATGTTTAATGTGTACGGTAATTTGATTTTATATATTCCCAGACACCACTTTGTTGCTTAGTCTTTTTTTTCCCCGCCAATAAACCTGGTTAAACGTCGTCAACCCTTGTCAGTACTAAGGGACTTTGTCAGGACCCAAACGCTCACCAGAGTTAAGGCATCCCAAGCTAGGAGACGAATTGAGAGTTTGCCCATCTCTCCAAGACATCTCTAATCTCGGAATATATGAGTGGCAAGGCATGAATTCCTGAAACAAAAGTGTAGTTTCAGCATCACTTTTCTGCAATATTCAATAAACTTTACGAAGAAGGGACATAACCTACTTTTATACAGCGAGTCTCAATACAGGTTAGATAACCGAGGCAGTGTTTGAGTCACAATAATAGCAGGGGAAGAGGGGAGGGAGGGGATGCAGGTTGTCACCACAGAATAATAATAATTTGACCAAAATCATCAAACCTCACTTAGGCATGTTCTAGAAATTTTCGGTGAGCCATAATTTACCGTGTGCGCATAGTTCCTGATAAAATGTGGGCAGAGGGCTGGAAGGTGTTGTGGGAATGTCTGTATTATGAGGAAAGGTTATTACAATCATGCATAGTCAAGTTTAACAACAAGTTTATTAGAAATAAACCCAGACCACAACAGTGGTACACGGGCAAAATACAATATACAACGTGACAGGACGTGAACATTTAAAGCGCTGTAACTTCTAAATTTACATGTCACAACTTGCTGATACATTCACACATATTCACACTGTACTCGTACATTTTACATCTAACAATAATATGGCATGGTTTTACAGTACTGCGCACAGAATAGTGGGTCATTTCAAACCGATTCGCCACCGCTGAAACAGATGTGTTCATAGTTAATATCATAGTATATCTTCAGAAAGGATTGTTTTTATGACGTTCCACACAGTGCAAGATGATTCTGGACTTTGATCGTAATATAACTATTCTCTGACTGTCATATCCCGTGTCGGCTTTCTTAGTACATCTGTTGCTTATTACTGATGTTTATCTGTGCAGGGTGGCAAAACCTGTCTTGTCCAAGAATGTAGAACGGCTGGCAGCGAGTTAGTAATAATCTCGACCTCTTACCATGACCAGTCATGCTTGAGATTTTGTCTTCCAGACAGAGGCGTATCCGGAGAAGGGGATACATGGTAATCCCCTGTCTCGCACCTGGTCGATCATGGTATGATGAATAAAGAGAATAATATATATTATGAGAATTTACTATGGAAATTTAAAAAAAAAAAAGAAACAAAAAACGTGTTAAAATGTATGATATTATGTATTTACAAGTATGGTGTATACTGTTCTTTGTGTAGGTAGTATGAAAAAGATAAATAACATTGTATGGCATTGGAAACCAATTTCCCTATGGAGTATATAAAACTCCTATTTTTATTTTTTTTAAAAATCATCCTCATATTTGTTGGCAGTGAGCTAACCGATATATTCTTGACTTAGCCGTCGCTGGACAAAGATGGTAGCCTTTTTGGACCACAGATGTCGATTTGGGTTCGCCCTCGTATAAGGGTCCTTCACAACCAATGCTCTGGCGTTACTACAGTAATACCTATTAGATCTATACTGTGTGACCTTTCGTATCCCGCGCCACTTGTGAGCGGCTGTCCGGTGTTTCTAGATATTTCGTCACATTCCTTGCATGGCGTGACGTAGCAGTGTCCTGAAGTGAAACTGCAGTTCCGGAATACTACCCCTACCCCGGTGGTTCTTTTCGCCTATGCAGACGATCTGAGCAGCTGGTCCTGCATTTGCGCAATAATGGCAAGAATTTGGGTTTACTGGCCTCATTTGCTCCTGCAGTGCCTTTCACGACAGATTTTACCAATGTTTGACAGGCATGGCTTGTTGCAGTATTTGCCTGAGAGAAGAACGTTTCGGAAAAGCAATTTAATTAAAGACATAGGCTCTCAGTTTGATGCTTAGAAAAAAAATTCCTTGCCTGTTCTCTTTGATTTTCGTCCTTTGATTCGGTATTTCTTTCTTTCTATCATTCTGTGTTCTTTGTTTGGCTCACCTTCATGATTATTTATAAAATTTGATCCTCTTTTATCTCTTTCGCATTCACCTGTTTCCGAGTTCGCTGTTCTTGAGGTTAACTCATGCAATACATAATCACAATTTCCGGTTTGTTCCTGACCCCTTTAAGCTTCCGTGCCGTTCAGTGTCACTATTCATTCCCCCTTCTTGCTTTTTTCTCTCCCTTCCACCCACCCCCACCCCCCCCTCACCCTCTTTTCATTTTAAGACCATCAGAGAATTAGTATTTGATGTAATAGTATTTCAATTACATATTTAGTTTCCAATTCTCTTGAATATTGAATTCTCTTGAATATTGAATTCTCTTGAATATTGAATTCTCGTGAATATTGAATTCTCTTGAATATTGAATTCTCTTGAATATTGCTTCAGAGCAAATTTGCCGTGATTCATAATTATTTCTTTATGCCCTATAGACTACTGATTCCTAAGACAAATGAAAACAGACAAGAAATATACCCCTTAACTTTAATTACCACCGTTTAATTCGGGAATTCCGTGCGAGTTTCCGTATACCTGCGATCTTCATTTAGATTTGCCTTATCATGCGCATTTGTGACATTCTTGCCCTCGCTACTACTATGAAATAGCTTTTACAGTTATCGGTATGTCTGCTAGCTGACAATATAAAACACAGAAAGATTTATGATATTTTAAGTTGTAACAGAGTTATAAGGAGAAGAACGTGTGTGGGTGTCTCTGTGGANGTACAGTACAGTACAGTACAGTACAGTACAGTACAGTATAGTATAGTATAGTATAGTATATTTTTTATTTTATACTCTTCTTTTTCTTCTCTCTTGATTAATAAGTTGTTTTCATAGCCTGTAGAAATGTATTCCCCGCGACAAAAAACAAAAAAGGAGAAGAATATGTCTTATTTATCATGTTAAAATAAACTGATTCGGCATGAACTTAAGATGAGAGGGAGAAAGTTCCCTTAAAGGGGAAATAAATTCGTCATTACGCTAAATATGCATGCTTACCTGCCTTCATTTCCATCGACATCTTTTCTCTGTTTTCCTTCATTGTTTCTTATCTACATCGTGGTTGTTTTTTTTCTTTGCCTACGGTTTTAATTCTCATCGGAAAATAAAAGGTACAAACGCTAACCCGGATAGCCCCACCTCTCTTTGTACATTCTAAGCCCAAGGTAACCCTTCCCAGCATTATCTCCCCTGAGAACACGTGTTTAAATAATAGCCCCCATCCCCATACACTACCGACCCAGCACGTGACAGAATATCCAGTTAACCTCTATTAATGTATATCATCAACAAATCGATAGTCTCACAACCCCTAATTTCAAACACTGTATTACTATTTATTATCATTTTCTTCATGATACTTTTATCTCTTCTATTACGATGCATGCGCTGCATAATCTCACTAACCAGAGAATACAAAAGCCATTACACAATCGACTCAGTTGTGCCAAACTCACCCGCTTTATTAATGCCTAACCTCAAAGCGCGTGCCCCAGCGCTCCCGCTGACAAGGAAAATTGCTTCCGAAGCAGGGCGTCTATTTTCCAGGCCTTCTCCTCAATTCTGGCTATCTTCCTTCAATATTCCATCCTGTTTTGCCTTGCCCAGGCCTGCCATCCCGCACTTCAGAAAACGCGCATAAAAAATAGTGAGGCTTGAAGACATATGTTGGATAAGGTTACTTCAAGGATTAGCAACAGGTTGGGGTTTTTTAGCCAGCGGGTTATCGAAGTCATCGTGGAAACGGTTCGGTGTGGAAGAATTGCTTCCCCTTTGAAACATCAAACATAGTCGGGAGCAAATGAAACGTGATTACTTAAAGAAACAAACACGCTGCACTTTTTATGGGCTCTAGAAATACAAACGGCTATTATAAGGTGAGCTAGCGCTTGAGTTTGCGCTTTCTCGATGATTGCCATAGCTGCTGCCTAATGTCGTCGTCTTTTGATGGCGGTTTGTTTTGTTGATGGTGTTGATGCTGTGGTTGTCATCCTTGATGCTGATGCCTGGTGTTACTGTTTATGGGGTGGTGCTGGAGGCGGTGATGACGGTGATGTAGTTAAGGTGGCATGTCATTAAAAGTAGATCTAGGTGCGGTAAAATAACACGTCTCATCCTTGCCTAGCCTTCCTATCTGTTTTTCCCTCTTCTTCTCTCTCAGTTATGTTTATAGTTATAAGCCGACATCAATAATTAAATAGTGAAAGTTTACAGAGGACGGAAATGATACGAGGCAGCGCTAACCCAATTCTTATGTCTTAACCTTGGAGAGGTCGAAAAGAAGGTTTGACATGAGAATGCAGGTTACATGGGTTACTCGGGTAGCGAACTGGCTTCCTTGCACTTGGGACAAACCTAGGCGTGCTCAGTAACCCAATCAAGGATCCAGCAAAGATATCTGCTGATTGTTGTCCATGATGTGATCTGCGGCTATCATTTACTTTTCATTGGCTCTGAATAGGGTGCTTCAGAGCGCTGCTCGCTGAAACAGAGTCCCCCAAGCGATCTATTTTTAGCCGCGCCGTCCGAACCGACGGCTGACCGTTACCTTCATTCATGGGTGAAAGGTCAGATTCATGCTGCCTTCGATGTTGACTGTTACTACTACTTGACTACTAGTATTACTGATTAAGTGATTAGGCTGCTAGGCGTAACCTAGAAGTTTGTTCAACCAATCCCTCGGAACAAGCATTGCGCTTAGAGTACTTGCCACTTGAACATAGGAAATAACATTGTCAAGATCTGGAGAGAGTATTTTTATCTCCTTTTTCCAAAACATTAAAAATTTCCGAAATACCACTAATTTAAGACCATGCAGTCAAGAACTTTTTGATAATGGTGCTACGCAGTCAAGAACTTTTTGGTAACGGTGCTAAAATCAGCAGAATTTTACAGAATTTCTGCTGACCAAACAAAAAAAAAAACAAGTCTATGATTGATGGTTGCAGCAGCTAGTAGTTATTCTGTGCAATACAGCGCAATATCAGTGAACGAGCAAATGAGTTGGGGAAAACTTCAATAGTTATGTCGGATGTTCTTGCCTAATCTAGACTGTAGGTATAGAGAATTATCAACATAATATATGTATATTACCACTGATAAACACGTACACATTCATCTACCCACAAATCCACAAACATCCCAATACACACACACAGACACGCACACTAAAATGTATACACACACATGTGTATCACGCTCACACACCTGCACGGTCATGCCCATACATATTACAATAAAATCCCATATAAAACATGCCCTTGGTGTACTTATTATTGAGGTATACTTGATATACTTGTTAATACGTGCCTCATTAATTAAATGATAGAATGATAATGAGTCCGTGCACGTGAAATTCAATCTTAATACCAAGGTAAGTTACACTTATTAAATGAATCAACATTTAATATCGAGGTTCCTCTACATGTTCACATAGGGAGATAAATCAACCTTTATTTACTCTCAAGGGAATATGTTTTATAACGTCTGTTAGTTTCAGTATTACTTATTAATCAGCTGCATGTGAGAGAAGAGGAAGGGGAAGTCAAGATATTAAGTTATTTAAAAAATATATATTATATCAATAGGTATACCTCTTTACTAAGTATGAAATCATATGCGCGAATTCTTAAGCCCTTGATAAGTATAACATACACTTTTTTCATGCACCAAGGGGCATTTGATACAAAAACTTTATTTAATGAAATGATAATTACAAAATTTTTAATAACAAGGTAGGTCTGATCATGGGTTCCAGCTTCTAATGCTAAGATTACACAGATCTTTCCCTCTTCCCCGAGCGAAGAAGCCGGCATAGTGATATAGATCTATGGATTACATTGATTCCGTGGGGATACCCTACAGAAGAACAGTTTGATGAAGTAGATTTTGGTCATTAAAACAATTTTAGCGCCAGGAACGTCATTTTCTCCATGCTCCACATAGAGCTGATCACTAGCCTCGGCCAATGTTATGCACGAATATGCACTTTGACCTCCCAGCCTCGCCAGGTGCCCTCCGACTGATGACGTAGTCGGTTATCGGACTTAGAGCAATCCGAGGTTCACGCGGAAGATCTGAAGAACCCTATTGGCGAGCTGATCCTGCGACTGTTCCAAGAGTCTGAAAATGTTCAGAATAGAGGGTGAGCTAGACAGACACATTATTCACAAGGCTAAATAGGAGCGAGGGCGGAGATGGGATGTTGGGAGGAAGGGAAAAGACTCTGGCGATACAGCTTTGGTAAACATTAACAAACACTCTGTTCATTTTCGGAATGCGCTTTACTAGTGATCAGTGTCCATCACTGTGCCAGTCTCATCTGTTTCTTAGGGTATGACACCACATCATACAGCATCCCACTGCCAGATAACGTCCGGAACTATTGAGAGCTTGGAGGTCTTTTGTTAAAATGTTCCACCAGCTTTCATAGACGTGCGTGCTTTTCTGCACGCCAATCCTACTCTAAAACGGAGAACCTCGATAGAGTAATGTTGGTATGATATTGTTAACTTGACATACAAAACAGAACTTCGTGAAATATTATTATGAAATATGAACAAGTTTCATGCATATTTTTTACATTTAATTAATTCTCGTTCGTATGTAGACTACTATGATCTAAATAATTCTCTTGCATTGGGCTGCTGATGGAGTTATTAACGAAATGTTGGTTACGTTGTCCTCAGGTATGTAAAGCCTAATATAAGCCATATGTTGGCGTGGTGATCCGCTAACTAGCTTGGGCAAGGTGTGGGATTGCAAGCGATAATGATATACATGTAGATTTACACTGATATGTCCGTCCACCTTCCATTACACTTACAGAGGTCTAGACTCTCTCTTTATTGCTGACCTTCGCTCAGTAAAAAAAACCAAGAGCGCCGCGTCCATATTGCCCATGACGACCATCCATCCTTCATGCATCGTGTGAAGACAATATGACTTCAATGCGCAGTGCGCGTCAGGTAATCACAACCACATGACACCCTGGAGGGCCAGTAGCCTGTGCTTGAGTGGTTGTTTTAAGTGACGGTGGAACAGGTGAGTTGCTACAGTCAAGCATAAATAGTAACAGTGCTCACACGAAACTGAGAGATGAAGGGCCGCCACTGGAGGGTCTAGGAATACTCTTCAGTCACCAACGGTTTCCTCTTCTCTTCCCTGGAGAGTGGTTCACACGGTTCCAGTTTTCGTTCACATCTTGACCTGAACGATGACTAATGCATTATTTTGCACTTTGGTGTGCAATCTTCCATGTCAAATCCAAAGAGTGCCGAACAGAATTACACACCAAAGCGTTCCAATATCTAGCAGTCGAAATACGAACGAAAACTGGAACCATGTGAGCCCCCTATTAGAAAGGGATTAGTACTGCTCACAGACCAGGGAGAGTACTATGAAGTGACCATTCCCTTTGAGGTGCCCCCACCCGGTCTAGATTCTACATAACTGCAACAAGCTTAAAAAAATTTTAAAAAAAGGCTTTCGACGTAACTAAACTATGCCAGTCGACGTCCATTTTCTTAATTACTTCATAGTTCTATTGTCCAGTCACAATTCACAATACTTGCTTGGTTACCACTTACTATAAGTACTACGCTATTATTCATTCTTCCGAACCATACTCTCAGGGTCATGGCAAATACGGGGTTGTTCGTCCTGGTTCGAGAGTTAAAAAAAAATTGCGGGCCTATTAAATAACGTGTACATACAAGATAGGTAATTGAGAAAGGCCACTCATAAGTATGAAACTCAGATCGGCAAAAGTACTTGAGAGGACAAGTCTGATTTGTATATATATATGCGTTCCCACGAGTACTTACTTCCTGAAAACATTTTCCCGTCATTGCTCACGTGAAAGGTTGCTCGAACCACAATCCCATTTTTGTAAGATAAATACCTTTAAGATTCAAAACAAGCTAAGGTGAAGGCAACACTGGTCATCTCCACTAAAGTTTTGTCGTCTCTAGATCAGCCTGTACCGCTTTAGGTCTGTATGCTGTGTATGTGTGTATGTACTAAAGTGATTGTGACAGAAATGAATGTAGGTTGTGTAAAACAGATGTTATAATTCATCGGTTACAGTAATATTTCATGTGTGATGTAAGACATATCATGCACAAATGTTTCTGTAAAGCGCCTTGAGCTTTTCAGTTATAAGGTGCTACAAAAATTAAATGTATTAATTTATTATTATACGTTATGTTGCCCAGGTTAGGCAGAATAACATGGCCAAGTGCGATAAATGATTGCCTTCTGACGAACCTCGCTAATTCGAGAAGTTAATAGGTCGGGAGAGTGTTCTGAATTTTCAGACAGAACGGCGATAAATTGACGACAATGGCCTCGTGCGAAACATCACTTCTTAAATGCCCCCCCCCCC
>JAWQUT010000001.1:2254602-2269602 GCA_033807755.1 Ellobium chinense
AAAATATATTTAATGTTTTGTAGATCAGATCGTGTAATTTTTAAATTGTTGTTATTGAAACGAAACATATTTTTTTCCTGTTTAAAATGTACATTTCGTTCAGTGAAGATTTTAGCAGCTGCAGTGTGTTATACATGAGGCGTACAAATTATATGATGCATCTGCGATAAATTTTGAATTACATAATCCTCACCGTTAAGATTGATGATAAAGATTATGCCCTTGACCTAGGAACAAGAATGTATGTAGGTTGCAATGAGAACGCTAACCAGATCTCCTGTATATCAAGGAGTAATGTATAGTTTCTATTCGACATGTATTTTCCATTTTCCATTACATACATCTCTCCAGATCAATACACTTATTAAATCATTTAGAACGAAGACCATCTATCTGCCATTGAATACCCTAGATTTAGAATAATAGCTCCTTCTGGGCTCTTCACTGCCATCTGCAATTTTAATAATGCTTCATGTGTATTGTTCAATGGAACCATGTCTGGCCGGTCGAACGTTTCATCCTGTTCTAATCTGATGCAAGTACATATGTAGTGAATATGTAACAAAGCGGAGGTGTTGAGAGAACAGACTGAGCGAAGAGGAAGAAAAGGAGCGGACAGAACATCGTCACACAGATTACTTGAAAGAGAGTGATACAAAGGAGGAGGCAGAAATTGCAAACTTTCAGGAAAAGCAATAAGGATTCTAAATTAGATAACAACAGGGACGATAGTTAGTGGAACGGCTCTTTGCTGGGTCTGAACCGGGGAATGGAGCACTAAAACATACTTGTTACTTTTCCTGGAAACAACATGCAAGGCACTCTGGACAGCTCAATACGTGCTCCATGTGAGCTGTCCGGAATGCCTTGCATGTTGTTTCCAGAAAAAGTAACAGTAACAGGAGCATGTATTGAGCTATCTGGAATGCATTGCATGTTGTTTCCAGAAAAAGTAACAAAGCATGTTATCACCTATCTTATATTTATTTGTCAGTTTGTTCCTTCTGGCTGTTGCACATTTCTTTGTTAGATGTGTGGTAACAATGACATAGACTGGCTTCCAAGAAATGCAGTGAATGTCTGCCCTTTGCCAAAAGGTGCATCTCGAGATTAGCGGTCCGGAAACCACGCTGAAAAGGTGGTGTGATGCAACCTATACGCGGAAACGAGGATTTCCTATTTGTGATAGGTGCACTTCCTGATCCGCCAAGGATATCTCCCGGCATGCCTTTCTGTTTGCCAACTTGAGACTGTTTCCTTGTTCTGGTCGCTAGAGACTCCACCTCCACCTCGCTGAATATATTCAAACACTGATCACTATTGGTTTATTTAACACATTCTTGTGTTTACCCGAACATGAGCATGCGCCGTGGCCGCCACGTGCGTTTACCCACATTTCGTGTTGGTATTTCCCGACTATCATAATAGCTGCCTTGCCAATCGCAGCGAAGAGAAACTTCTCCCAAACACCTGTGTGTTTTGGTTTTATTTACGCTAGCTTGAGCACAGAGGTTTGTCTCTCAAAGGTTATTCGTTCTCTAAAATGTAAACATTGTGCTTTGTCTTTCAGGGGGACATACCTGTTATAAACACCAACCGTTTCATCGCGCGGGTCATATAAGCATCGGCTCGTGTCTACAACGTTTCCTGGCTGTTCTTTGCGGCCACGGGAGGAAACGTATACATAACCTTTCGTTACAAGCATCGTATCTTGGAAGTTTAACATTATCATTTTACGTCCTGTTTGTCTGTATGGTAGAACTTTGTACTTCAGGGTTCTCTTACAAGGCCGTTATCTCTTCGTTCCGATCGCGCATATATGGGTGGATACGGTCGCGGAGCACGAGTGATGTAGTCTACCTGATCAAGATCAAGTCTAGATGGTGCTAGTACTCGAAGTCTGAAATTCTTACGATGCCATAAACCCCGTGCAAGGGATAGAATCGTGGTCCTATTCAAAAATACCGCTGCCGATCAGAAAAAAAACAACCAAAAACGACTGAAATTCACACCAGGTCAGCCAAATATCTGTCGGCCAAACACCCATCGGTCAAACTTCCGGTCTGTGAATAATTATTGTGGTCTACGTCCACTTTTAGTCAAAACTAAGTAAGGACCATCACTAAGTTCACGAGAAACATAATCTCTCAGTCACCATAAAAGTTAGAGACTACGTTTTCCAACATCCATAAAAACCCTTCAAAAACATCCCCTAATTTTCAAGGATTTCTATTTGTGATTACATAATGCGGTTTCCAGGACTCTTAAGAAATTGCAAATTATAAACGGATCAGCCTAAATTAAGAACTAAGAACAGTTTGATAAAATGCTTATACAATAGTATCTTGCCAGTAGTAATTTTCTTTGAGCACGTTTTCCTAACCAATAGCTTCATGGCATTTAAACCAGTACAAATCATTTGTACACAGATCCTCTACGAATATTAAAAGGGAATGCTCTTCATCTAGGAAGCTATTAAGGTGTAACGATTTTGATATTTAATTATTTTCGGTGCCATCGAGTTAATCGAAACAATGATTCCATTCCAGTTTTCTTGTAGGGTTTAAGGTCTGTAGATACAGACTCCTTCCAATTTGTGATCTGTAAATTTTATATTTGGTTCGACGTTCTTACAATTCTGTTTGTTCGGCCTTTTTCTTTCCCCTGCCCCTTCCAACAAATGAGGACCCGACTAGAGGAACGTGTGTCCATTTTACATTAGTTTGATTTAAACAATCTTTTCATGGTATTCATTTCTTCTGGTGTCTGTAATATACACAGGCAGAACTGAGTCTTCTCGATTTGGACCTTGGGAAAATGAAGGCGTGCTTACAACAAACTAGTCCAAAATTGCAGTGTCCTTGTTATTCTTAACTGAGCTTAACATTTGGGACACAAAATCACCTGTGAAATAAATATGGAGATGGACTGTATCCTATACATATATTACAAAAACGAGAAAAGGAATAACAAGTATTTGACCGTAGTGGATATCACATCTGGTTATTAAGAGTACCAGTTATGAGCAAGAATGTTGTGATACCACTCACAACTCATGCTTGATTTAGATCACTCGTGTTCTTGCTTTCCAAATGGGACTGTCTAGGATTGTTTCCAGGTTGTGAGTCAAAAGACGGGTGGTGACTCATAGAAACCTGAAAAGATCATTGCTGCTTCCTGGTATCTCTGTTTGATGGGGGCGGTTGGGCGATGCCATTAAGGGTCAGATGACTGGGCGGAGCTGCAGGAAATTCTATTGGGGGCGCTGGAGAATTAATAACAGTGTTGGCAGTCAGATGCAAAAGCAAGAGATGAACGAGGGTTGGACTGAGCTACGATGAGTTTGCGGTTGGGTGGAGGAGGTTTGGAGTGTTTAATGTTGTGATTGTGGTTGGTGGTGGTGGTGGTGGTGGTGATTGTGTGTTTCTGTGTGTGTGTGTGTGTGTGTGTGTGTGTGTGTGTGTGTGTGTGTGTGTGTGTGCAGTGTGCATATTTGTGCTGGGGGCGGGCGTGTGGTGATACGGGTCTGACAGTAAAAACAGATGCTCAAGCTAATAATTTTTTATAACAGTTAGCAATTAACTCACAACATGCATTTACTGCCCCATGATTGAGATGCGCTCAATGCACGATTGCACGGTCCCTTTTCAAGCCGTCTGTATATATAATAAATGCAGTAAAAGGATGGAGATACAATAATAATATATAAATGTCAGGCTTCAAAAATAACCGCCTCTAGACAAGCCAGTTTATTTATTAACAGGGTCAGTGCAGACTGTTTGGCGCCTGAAGAAAGCATCGCCAGGCCGTTCTGTAAGCAGCGGCGCCAATAAATTTGCTTTCCACGGGTCTTGATTTGCATATTTACCCATATCAGAATCAACGTTCAGAAATGCACATGAGAACCAAATTCATTAATCTCATTTAGGAGTGTAATTGCTGTAGCTTGCTGTGCAAATGTTGATGCATGTATATGATTGTACCTTTTTCACAATGAAGTAATAGTGTTTGATCAAGCTAAACGCCATTTCCATAGCTCCATTTAGGCAGCAGCTACACGTACAAATAAGTTATCATCATTATCACCACCACTGCTGCAACCCCAATCAACATTTCCACCACCACCACTTCGGATAACATCAGTAAACAAAAGCACGACAACGGCAGAAGTTTCGGGCAGTCCGACCTCATCGTATTACAAGACAATGTTATACTGCATTGATGTATGGGGCAAAATGTTAAGGATGAATAATAACTTGCGTTTTCTGTTGTGTGTGATTTTTTAAAAATTGAAATACTTCATATCGGCATCAAAACAGAGTCGTAGTTCGGACTGGAACAGTGCTTTTGATGGTCTGGCTCTAGATTCGATACCTCAATATATAAGGTAGATAGTTCATTAGTGTTGATTAAAACAATGTCAACAGAACTTGTGTATACTGTATTGGAGTATCTTCGTATACCTTGGATACCTAAGCAGAAGGTACCATCGCCACGTTTCGGTTTTGGTCGACCCCATCAATCTATTTTACTTGTCTTCTTTTGAATGACATCAGCAAAGATTTATTCTCATTTGTACTTGGAGCAAGGGTTCACCAACTGTTCAGAAAGGTTGATTCTAGTACCTCGCACACCTCCGGACAGAGCCCGGACACTGTCGGGACAGCCTGAACAATCCCACCCCTTCCTCCTCAAATATAAAAACACGATTGGCTTGCGGGAAATGACGAACTGACAGATTATTAAAGTTTCTCGGTATCTAAAAATAGAACTTCGTCTTGGAAACAGCAGAATGGTGTGATTTCATTATTCCAACAGTCGAACCAGTACCGGTTTCAGTTAACTTCCGGAAGTTTGCTTGCTAGCCTAGGCAGCTTGCAAGGGAACCCCCGGAAAGACAGATAATCGTAATTTCACCTAGAAACGAGGAGGTAAAAAGTAGAAATTACCGTGAAAGGAAACAAACACACTTCCTCTTTCCGGACACACCGTCAGCGTTGACATCGAGCAAATATTAAAGTATTAAAAAATTATTCAAAACCGTTGTCCTGGTGCCGATTGTCCCATAATACCGCAGTCATTCTGTCTGTTTTTGGTTCTTGCATTCCTTATACGCGGTTTTTTAACGTAGTCTAGCTACGGTTACATAAATAGAGGATCTGTAATGAGTGTTTGTTTGATATCAGATTTATGAAACGAGTTGTGCATTTTCTGGCGAGCGAATACGATAAATGTATAAAACGAACTTCATAAATCTGATATCAAACAAACACGAGTTTCAGATCCTTTTTTATCATATTATAAACTCAAACTAATTTTTAAAAAATGAACTTTTAATCATAAAAAGGGCCCTGAAGTGGCCCTCGCCCTGATTGCGACACATCAATCACAACTGAACTGAATGAACCATACAGTTATGCGACACAAAGTAGATCCAAACAGCTGACAATCATCAGTGAAACTTAAGACCACAGAAACACTGTGACATTTCAAGAACTTTTGATTCAAATGTTTGATGGAACTGAAATTGAAACGTGAGGAGAACGATGACAAGCGATAAGAAAGACAGACTGAAATATTTGTTTTTAAAAAACCCAGACAAAGGGAAACCCCACGGCAGTGAAAATAGTTAGAAAAGAAAGGAACTCACATATTCATGACGTCACAAGAGAAACAGCGTCACATATTTATACGCCTAGAGGTTTCCCAGGCTTCCAATCAAAGTATTCGTAAGCAAGTCAAAGAACAAATTTATGTAACGTGTAACATACCAAAATATTATTACACACTTTTATGTTACCGGAAATGGGCCCTGTTTATGTGATAAATTTAAAATGTTACTATGATGTATTCATTATGTTTTAACTATGTGTTGTGCTGTCCCGTGGTCTGAACATTGTTCAATGTATTTATTACGTTCATCATCTCCTGATGAAAGTTGAGATCTGGAGACTTTTATTAGACGCCAGCCAAATCATTCAGTTCACACTTTGATAGACGTCTTCATCACAAAATAACGTCTACAAGAAAAACATAAATAAGTACGTAACATGATAAACGAATTTTAAATAAAAAGCTGCCTAAAGAAAGAAGGATAGGGGGAAAAATGGGTAGGGAAAAATACAACATTGTCAACTGTCTAATTAATTTTCCACATACACACACCAGAAATGAGAGGAATATTTCAGATGTACATCAATCTGAAAGAAAACAACAATTTCCAGTCTCTTACATTTACATACAATAACCTCAAAACCTCAGGTCTTGTATGACCAATATTATATTTTAAACCTCCACTGATGAAAGATACCTTAATCTTTTAGGCTCTCTCTCTTGCTCTGAGAGTAGTGAGAAGGTTGCTTGGAATGATGACCGCGAAAATCATCACCACTATCGCCATCAGTACCAAAGCTGGGACCAGCGGCAACTGTAACAACTCGTTTAACTAATTCTGAGAGAAATATATACTGAGAGAAATATGATAGTCGTAACCATGGCCGCTAACGTCACTATCAACATCACCATCAGAATAACTACACCAACTGCAATATTGTACTACCTAATTCATAATTAGAGAGCTGTGGAGGTTGCGAGCCTGATCACCACCATCAACATCGCCATGACCACTATAGCTACAGCAGCAGCAATATCAGCAGCATTATCAACGACCGATAGATCATCAATCACTATATAGAGGATGTCATAGAACAAGCACCTCAATGCTGTGCTGGCTGTTGTGTTGTGTGTTATGTTGGGATCTGTCTGGCCAGAGATGTTTATTTTGGGCTGTGTGCTGGTGTTACTTGTATGCCACACTGTGCTAACATCTACGGTCTTTGATTCAATTAACCGCATTATTATATTATGTAGTACATGTGTGGACGCTTGCCCAGTTACGTATAATAACTAATGGGAGGGTGTGTAGTGGTGAGCAGATACACACCAAGGATTGAAAGTAACTGTTAAGTGAGAGTGAGTCTGTGAAGGGAAATAGACCAAAAAGGTGAAAAAAAATTAATGGAAAAAAATGGAAAACCATTAGTGCAGTTTGCAGTTGTGCGCCAGCGTCCGTTACTTCAAAACCAAGCCTCACTTTTCCACCAAATTTAAAGCCAATCAGCTTGTACTGTTTTGTCTCATTCAAAAAGAAATGAATGTGAGGTTTGGGTATGTCTGCTGTGTGTATTGGGGGGAGGGAGGGGGAGGAGGAGGAAAGAGACATAACCTCCTGTGTCGAGGTGGAGGTTGGGGAGGTGCAGAAGAATATTTTTTGTTGCAGGTAGGGGGGCGAGCTATCGGGTACCCTTTCCCCACAAATGTTGTTAGCTAGGGTTCTGTTCTTAATACTGTACTAGCTGCGGGTATTGTATGCGTCGACTTCAAAAGCCCTTAGTCTAATATTTTTGTTTGGGCTCGGAAATCCTTTTGAATGTCGATGTTATCCTGCATTGTGTGTGTGTGAGTGGGGGGAGGGGGGGAATAATAATATGTCTCTGTCTGTGTGTCTGTGTATGTGTTAGACAGAGATGACGATGATGATGATAAAAGCGGCGGTTATGTCGATCATGAAGAAGATAATGAAACAATGGCAAGCGAACGTGACGGTATGGTACAATGATTCCTCAACATGTAAGATCAAATCATTTTACCTTTACAATAAAGGATATTAGGTAAATATGATGACATGGAAAAACGGTCTGAATTGACACTTGACCTTATACAAAACAAAGAAACATTAAGCTCTGACAGGCTTTTCACCATAAACGTGAGATCTTCATTCTATCAAAGACCTTCGCTCGTAAACACAGATCACGTGAAAGGATGCCCCGGTTCTTTGGTGACAACAGCTCATAGAAAGAAAACCCGACCTTGACACATCGCTTGACATTATTTCCTTGCCTGCCTTCCTCTGATTCTTGCTCTTCACGAATCCTTTACAGCCTTTCATCTCTCTGAGAATCTCACCACTCAAAATATACTCTACAGGAAATCATATTCCTATGATGAGCTTAAATATTACGCAATATTACGGATTTCTTTCATATCCTACATCATCATAGAGAAGAGCCATTTACTCACGCAAGTAGCACTGGATGCTCCTCTCTATTCATGACAGCACGCGACCTGTACGCATGATTGTGAGGTTCACGACCACAGAATATAATATTACAGGGATTTAGTTGAGTAATTAGATTGATTCTTTTGATATCTTTGGGCTGTGTGTGGGACGTTTGAAAGAAAAAAAAATCGATCAAACAAAAATGGGCTGAGATCTAAACTTGGCATCCATCTTTTGCACTCCGATACAGTCCGCGGGCTTACAGATGACATTTATGTTCCAGGATAAGGACCGTGATTACAATTCTCACACTCTTTGCAAAGCTAGGTTGGGAAAAGGGGGGTTATGCAAGGACCAGGAGCGTAGGTAAACCCACCGGATCTGGGACACGTCTCTGGGACATTTTATGCCCGCTCTTTCTTGTTCTCTGAGCAAGGCCCTTTGTAGCATGTGTCGTATTTAATGCAAATATCTTGAAGCGCATCAAAGCTGTATTGGAGTTTCTACGCCAGATTGCACCTCAGAGTGCTGAATGAAGCGTTTTTCTTTTATAAGGATGATAATCTCAAGACATTGTTATCTGCGAAAGCAGCTGCTTGACGCTAGATTTCACCCGTGTTCCATGAAGGGACCTTTATGCATGCAGGTACATTGGTATTTCTAGATTTTTTGTCTTGACGCAGAATTACGATGATCTTGAGAACTTACGCATTAATGATGGGATCTCTTAGTCTTGCTGTCGTAAGAATTACATTACTGCATCGGCGCTGATGCATCCTTAGTAGTGTTCAACATGCAAGGTTAATGTAATCCTTACGATGGTAAGAGATTCCATCGTCAATGCGCAACGTCTCAACTAACAAGGTAGGCTGTTATGCTTCAATGTAAACTGAGATAACTTTGTGATGTAAATAGAAACGCTTGCGAAAGCAGGCGACAACGCACTTGTTACGGCTACGACTTTTCATAAAATTACAAGTCTAAGGGACAACGGAACGCATACATTGTTGTAACGAAGGATACGCGCAGTAGTCAATCGTGAGCGGCTGACACGTTATTGCGTCACTCCAATAATCAGCCGGTGAGTGTGATTACAGAGAAAATTCATTACGAGCTCACAACTGACGTTACACGCTGTAAGCCCTGTACATGAGAAACGCATCAGACTCGATACATTGTTAGCATTGACCTGAATGTAGGTCTGAACTCCCAGGCACCGTGCCTGTTGTACAAGGGGTGTCAAGATTGTGTTTGAATGGAGAGAGAATGCGTAATTCCAACGACAAATTCAAAGAGGTAGACATCGTTAGTCTTTTCTTGCTTGTGTCAAAACATTCGTCGAAAGTGCAATCTAAACTATGTTATTGTATCTGTTATATATAATTATAGTAACAACCCACGCAAACAAACCCTGTTTATTCTCTCGCTAAGCATTTTGTAACTACATTGATAAACCCCCGCGGTGCTCAGCTCCGGCAAAAACCAGACAAAGCGCATTCTGAAGGCATTACATTTTGTCGTTTCCCTTGATGCATCTGAAGGAAAGTTTTGGGTGTAATGAAAAGTGATGACATGACCCATCACTCTTTGAGTTAAACATCATTGAAAGTTTGGAGCTTTCCCATAGATATCGGCAGTGCCGAAAGTCAGCATTGTGCATGAGACCACAGATATAGATTTAGACTTTAAGTAACTTGAGGTTTTTAGACTGCGTTTTGTTATAGCGTGAGTGTGTACTAACATTCCCTAGAATCAATGCACAAAATGGCGTCTGTAAAGCCTTTTGGAGCTCCCAGAGACCATCTGTGGCCAACTGTAAGTTCATCTCTGATAGATATCTCCCAGGTAAATGATATTGTGAACGCATTGGTAAAAGATTACACGCCTAATCGAAAAGATCTGGGTTTTCACTCCGACAAACCCAGTCAGCCAGTTATAAACAAATCATGTCACAGGTTTTCATCTTTATTCAGACCTAGTCTATTAGATTTATAGCGAAAGAGAAAATAAAATCATGATATGCTTTTCCTTACTCCTCCCCCATCCCTTCTGCAAATGGTTATAACTGTTGTTTGACCTTCAATTAATTTTATTAATCATTTTAAGCAGTATAACAACTGAGTGTTGAAACACCGTCACAAGAACCCCATTAAAACGTGTTACGAGAAATTACAGTAGATTTATATTCCCATTATAGCGACATGTTGTTAGATTGGCTTCCTGATAAAACAACTGTAATAAATTCAGGTTAACAGGGTCACATGAAGTCTGTTGATGTTTATGAACTATGCCTTATAAATTATGGATAGAAAATTTTACGTACGATCTAACATGTTTAAAGCTATGGAGTTGTTTGCAGGTAAGAAAGCAAAGGCTTTAGGTACATTAGCAAAGTACATACATTCACAACGGAAAAAAAACAGTAAGGGTATAAAGCTATTGAGTAATTAGTCAAAAAAAGAACAAGTGTAAGATCGAATGGTTACTAGTGTAAGTGATTAGTCTATGTTATATTGTAAAATATAATCTACATGTACATTTTGAACAACTAATGATGTGAATCTAGTCTGGTCTGGGTCCATACGAATGAATTTATTAAAACTTGTTAACAGTTGCAATTTTCTCATCTTCTCAGGGCACTGTAGTTCTGTTTTAAAGCTCTCTGGCAGATGTGACACGCATGCGCAGAGGTCTGAGCAAATACTTACTTGAAACAAATCTTCCGTTTTATGGGAAAAGACTGTACATATCAAATTAGAACCAGGTTACCTTTTGATACATTGCTATACAATTTGATATTCTCTATCGTTCAACCTGGCTATTTTGCCACGGGACAGCGCCCAGATCCACCATCTTGTATTCATTAAGACTGAACACTTGAGAAATAGGAGACAAATTTAATTTTAGAGGACACATTACATAACACAAAAGTCGTCCGGTCCCAGAGCCAAATATCAGACAACATAATAATATAAACATCTTCAGCCGGGTTTAATGTCAGTATCTGGCAGCACCCTAGGCAGCCCTTACATATAAGGGCGCCTAGGGTGAGACTCATCACTCGCATAGTCATGCTACCCCCTTCTCTTTGTCTGTTATGAAAAGTGGTTAAGACTAATAAAGCCTTCATGCTTGTTTTGTATATATATATATGTATGTGAATGTTCGCACCGTGACGTCATCTACACCCAGTGACTTCTGTACTTGTTTGCACTCATGTGAGGTGACGTCATGATGTAAGAGTCTTGTCCCAGGCTTGTTGCTATTACACCGGTCGGCTCTCACTGTGGGAATCGGCTCCCCACTCCCTCACGAAGTACGAACCCATTGCAAAATAAGCATTGCCGTATGGAAGCCATACGGCGTCTCGAATGAGCAGGTCGCTATCTCGTCCGGGCCAAGAGGCCGCGCAGATCACACAATGTTACAATGGATAAACGAAAAGGTCGCATAAACATCTTGGGCCGGGCTGAATGTCAGTATTTGGCAGCAACATCGTCGGTGAGCCCTACAGAGCAATACGAGAAATTCTGGTCTAGAGGGGTGAAACATGGCTCATCTTTACTCGGCTAAGCAGACCTTTTTTTTTTCTTTTCCTCCTCCCTCTAAGCGGCGTTTCCCGAAGAAAATCTTGAAATCGTTAAGTCTGAGTGGTTCCTGTTTTGCCTGCTATAGAAAGAATATTATAGGGAAGTGAGGGCAGGACGCGATATATTAGGGTATCAGGGTTTTTGTTGAGCTTTTGATGGCATTCACGTGGTTTCCCGATTTGTGGTATCACACTCGTGCTGTTCGCGGCGGCCTCATTGAGCAGAGGAAGTTCTTTGAATAAGATAGGCATTGCCTTCACTTCGTTGGCGAATATCCGGAAGAGTTACACAAGGGAAGGGAAACAACACTCGTGGCGCGATAATGGCACAAAGACTTCAGCATGTTTCCTTAGGATCTTCTGAAAACAGCGTCGTCACAGACAGAGACACGAGTTTATTTAAACTGTTCCAGATGATATTGTGCGACTTTACTCTTGTCTGCAGTATCTATTCTTTCGTGTAAAAGCTGCAGTTTCAATGCACAACTTGTAACATAAGTAGTAGTAGTAAGTAAGCAGTAGTATGTTGGTAGTAGTTGTAGTAGTAGTTGTTGTTGTAGTTGTAATTGTAGTTATAATAGTAGTAGTAGTAGAAATAGTATTAGTAATAGTAGCAGTAGCAATAGTAGTAGTAGTAGTTGTAGTTGTAATTGTAGTTGTAGTAGTAGTAGTAGTAGTAATAGTAGCAGTAGTAGTAGAAGTAGTAGTAGCAGCAGTAGCAGCAGAAAAATAGTAGTAGTAATAATAGCAGTAGCAGTAGTCGTCGTAGGCCAGCATTACCAGTCTCAAGAGTGTTGTGGTATACTTGCCCATGTGTTTGTTTTTATACACACAAGCACACATACACCACATTCACACAGCCTGCTTTCTGATACTATTAAGACTTGTGTATATATACGAGCGTATATCTATGTTCCGCAGGCTTTTGATGGTAGTCGAGTCCTGGACTGGATTGGCAGATTATTTCACATAAGACTGCTGTAGTGATCGCCCTCTGCTATTTGTATGGGTCCTTTTCTCCTTTTCCTCCATCCTGCGTCCTGCATGATTCTTGTCCCATCAAGATGTTCGAAGCCTGACTAATTTACCCTGTAGAATTTAACAACAGTCAGTAGATCTATTCTGTGCAGGAGATCCACAAGCGAAATGAAATTTTAAATGACCAAAATTTCGAAATAATCAAAACAAAAACAAAATAAAAAGAGGGACGGAAATTTAAGGAGCGAGAGAGGAACGAGATAAAACGGGAGGTGGGATTCACGAGGTTCTAATTTTTCCTTCGTATTTCCACTGTAACGATAACTAATGCGCCATTTTTTTTTTCATTTTGGCGTGCAGTCTTCCACGTCAAATCCAAACAGAGCTGCTTCAGAAATACTGTACACGTCAAAGCGTTCCAGTATTTAGCAGTCCAAATACGACCCAAAGTTGGAACTGTATGAGCTCCCATATAAGAAACAAAAGAAGAAAAACTGAAGAAGGAATCGAGATGGCCCATCGCTTTTTGGGTGGGGGAAGGTGGGAAGGGAAGGAGCGCTCAAACCTGTCGAAATACGTCCCGATATTTGCCTATCAATTGAGAGCTTGGGCATTAACGACTGAATCTCTTACCATCGTATGAATTATATTAGCGCATCGATGCTGAATTAACCGTTACTAGTGCTCAACATGCTGAGTTCATTTAATTATTACGATGGTAGGAGATCACATCGTTAATGCGCAAGTTCTAAAAAGTTGTTGTTGTTGTTGATATAAGGGCGAGGACAATGGTTTGCCGTGAAGTCTGGAAGACGGATGTGTGACCGGTTTTAGGCGCTACCCAACGTAAACTTCCACGGAAGATATCGATGAAAGATTGAACAGGACAGTGATGGATAACAGAAGAGAAATTGGTCTTGGGGGAGAGGAAGAGGGCGTGAGAGGGATGAGGACATCTGGAGAGAGATGGAGGGTACCGGGGAGAGGAAGACAGATGTTGCAATGAAGACAAGAAGGAGTGGTGAGGAAGATGATGTAAGGAACAAAGCGAGAAATACATACGCACAGACAGATACGTATACACACACACACACACACACACACACACACACACACACACACACACACACACATACACACACATATACACATACACATACATATACACATACACATACTCATACACACACACGCACGAATGCACGAACGCATGCACACTTACAAAATAAGTGAAAGTTAAACATACATGCATAAATGCAGGTAGCATACAATACAGGCAAGCAGACAAAGTTACAAGCAGATGTTCAAACAGACAAAAATACTAATAAGCAGAAAAGGCGAACATGATTGTGTTGATGTGGTAGCAATCCGATAGATTAAGATGGGCAGAAGTGAAGCGGAACAATGACTTAGGTGGGAAGAGACAAATGGATGTCACGACATCTCATCATTCACCTGCATTCGAACTTTTGAATGAGATGTCGTGATCAACGACCTTTCACTGTTGCGAGGACAGCTGCTATGGGCGATAACACATCGGCTTGAGTTTATTAGGACAGATACATCTAATATTGACAATAAATTATAGGATTTCTTTGTCTGTTTGTGGGTTTGTCGGGTATAAAAATGTTCGAAGAGAGGGTCTCAAATTGGCAAGACATCTTGAAATGGCGAGGAAGAATCTCTGATACATATACCATTTACCCCTTTGACCCACTGCGACCTCAGAGGATTTAAAAGGCCCTTCATGCCTTGAACGTACAGTCCAATGACGCACAACTGTTAACGTCAGGGCTGGCTGACAAGACATACTTGCAAGATGGCAGTTAAGTCCCAAGTTGGCGTTATAAGACAAATTCTTCGATATCTGATCACAACATGAGAAGTAGATATATGCGTGTGGATGTGGCAATTTAGCAATTCACTCAGGGGATCCCACAGTGTTGGGCTTTTGTAGTAGAGACCCTGGTCTCTAAACCAAGATACAAAGAAATCATAACATTCGGGATATTACAACATTTTGCTTCAAGCTTTCCCATAACATATCTGGAATTTGAGAACCACTGACACTAAACAGCTCTTCGGCCTTGACGAGATCAGTTCGTGACGAAAACAGTCGTCGTTATTATCAGATACATGCCGATATAGCCAGGTGCTAATATATAATTATCTCTTTAGTTTTCCACACTTTAGTTTTACCAAAGGCCAACAACCTTGTGTGTTCCACGAATTTCACCTGGTGCATAATAAATAATCATTGTTGTTGTCGTCGTCGTCGTCTTCGTCGTTGTTGTTGTTATTGTTGTTGTTGTTGTTGCTGCTGCTGCTGCTGCTGCTGTTGTTGTTGCTGCTGCTGGCTGCTGCTGCTGCTGCT
>JAWQUT010000001.1:2274602-2282721 GCA_033807755.1 Ellobium chinense
GATGTCAATGAAGAAATGCCGAAGGTACCTCTGTTCCCGCATTGACACCTGGAATAAAGAAAAATGGATGGATGGATGGATGGATGGATGGATGGATGGATGGATGGATGGATGGATGGATTGATGGATGGATGGATCGAAGGATGGATGGATTTAATGCTGACATTTACCTCACAGACTACAAAGAGCGGTTCATTTCTCCTCACATTCCTAACAATGAGCCCTCCATCAGTAATACGGTAATGACGTCCTGGAAAAAAACAGGAAGTATCAAGGCTGGTGTACAAAACTCTATGCAGAATATTACGTTCACACTTATCCGGAAAAATACAGTAGACTTATGGAAGCTGCGCACCATGATCTTCTGCACCTTCTGTCCACAATTTAGTTTTACACGCCGGAAATACTTCCCCTTGACACACCAACATGATACCGGTAAAGGAAGTGGCTTATTTCAAGAAATGCTAATTTAATGTACTTCCCACGATATAATATCAAAAACTCAAAAATTTCCTGAGCGGCTCTCAATCCCAAACGTGACCGCATATTTGCACCGGACCAATGCGCCCTGGATTTACAGATTTTTGTAAATATTGTCTAGTAAGTAAGGGAGCGAAAATTCTTCTTGTATCTAGAGAAGCATCTTCTCTACTTCAGGTTCAGTTAATTAATGCAAAAAGTAAAAAAAAAATAACCTATGAATGAAGCTCATAATTATATCAGGGCAAAGTGCAGCTAGTGATATAAAAGGCAGAACAAAGTGTGGACCGTTTTGGGTAAGGGTAAAACATCACTAATAATAACGACTCTCTTTGCACTTTGGCGCGCAACTCTCCTTTTCAAATCCAAAGAGTTATACCTGAGTTGCACACAAAAGCATTTTCAGGACAAACTGATCCAAAATAGCAGGTATTTTCTTTAACTGCAAATTATACAATGCTCCTCATGCATTTGTGCAAGAAGAGAAGAGTCTTTTCTGGAAATGTATACTTCCCTTTCGAGAATCGTACGGCAGGATTTTGGCTTGCTTTTGAGATTTTTGGAAGATGTAACCAAGTGTCCAAAGAAGACCAAATACAAGGAACACGTATATTTGAATTGGATCTTCAATCTATGACCATGTCTAACAGGCTGATAATTTATTTATAAATGCCTTGGTATTTTGTTTGTCTATAATGATTATGAATGGCACGTTTGCTGAGTATAGACCTGTCAAAGGGGACCTCTCATTGACACATGCATCTCTGTACAGTCGAGGTTTTGGCATGTTGCATATGGTACGCATATTCACGAAGACACACTGTCACATTCACACAAACATGGCTCAATAGAAAGTGTACTGACAAGATTATAGCTGTTTAATGCATTTGAGCATAGCTAAATTTGTTGAGTATCAAGAATGGCGGTGGCACGCACCGTTTGTGATTTCCGCAAAGTTGGCATCCAACCATCTGACCATAGGCTTCTCTCCAGCACTCTGAGGGCGAGGCGCACACATGATGAATCCGTCCCTTCCAGCCTGTAGGTACTGATGACTTGGGGCGTCCACTGACAAGGAGGCTAGGCAAAAATAGAAGAGAAACCATGGCTGTGTGCACGATCCTGCCTATAACCTTGGTCGTTGACATTAACTACAGGAAACCTTCAAAAACGTCAATGTCTCACATAGTTATTTCTAGCGCACAAAATTACACAGCTTTGTTTATGTGGCTCCATAGCCTTCGGGTGCGACATAATACTTCATTTTAGGCACTTCCCCCTTAAGCCTACCCTGTGTTAGTATCAGTTTATTTGTGTGTGTTGAGTTATCACGTTTCTTATCCAACACTATGCGACGTGCCAGATCGTGAGGTAAGAAGACCTCTATCCCTTTTCATGAAAACTTCAAAGTCATGTGGAGCCATGGCAGACTCGGCAGTATTATCGTTGTACGGTTTCCGGTGTGAAAGAAAGAGCCTGAAAATATCCCGGTAAATTAATGTGATATGCCGGATCTGATGAATTTACGCCCTTGAAGTCGACACGCTATATACAAAGTTGTGGGATTTTCGAGTACGAAAAGAAGCTTCAGATATGGGAAATTCCAGCAGAAAGACTTGTTAGTGAGGCTAATTTCGGAAAAGCATTGAGTTTCCAGCAGTCAGTTTCGGTTTATATATAAAGAATAAAGTAACTTCTATTAGAAACAACCAAAACTTACTGCTGTAAAGTCAAACTTTAGAGGCAATTTGGGTAATTGGCAAGGCATTCTGCTGGAATTGCCCCAATAATCGTTTTAAGCTTTACAAAATTGCAGACACGAAATTGAAATAAAAATATATATATATATAGTTTATATATCTATTTCTCTCTTATTTTGGTTTCGTGGTGAAGGTGCAGCAGGATAATGGTGTCAGATTTACAAACGATAGCTGCTCTAACAGGGTACAAAACATCCGCGATCGAGTGCCAAACAAGAAAAGTTGTAACCCGATTCTAACCATGTCCTGTAAATGCTTTCTTCTATTCTGTTCTTTTATGCCTCTCTCATCAAATAACACTTTGAAACTTCAGTTTAGGTGAAATGTTTTTTTCAGAGCTTTATAATCATTTGTGCTTGTGGTCAATTCAGATTGCTTTCGAATACCTTGAATATTAACCAATATTTGACTATTACTGCATATTCGAGACCGCCCATCTCTGACCAGGAAAGCAGATCACGGCTTCACTGACCACTGAAAAATATCGATGGTTTACATTCATATTCAAAATAATGTGTTATATTAGTAGGGCTATTAGTCGGTTTAATTAACTTTCATACAACATTTAGAGGAAAGAGAAAGAACAATAGAAAGGAAGGTAGAAAGTCATTCTTGCACGGAAGTACTAGACCAATGAACAAACTAGAGATGGACTGATAGAAAAAAAGCAAACAGAACAAAGAAAAAAGACGCAGAAAGGACGAACTCATACAGCTTACCAGCAGTAGCCACCAAGAGTGCCAAGACCAATGAAAATGACGCTTGCATGTCCACGAATGACAGTGTGTATACTGTATTAAACTGGGTGATGAATGTTGAAAGTCCAACTTTCAAACTCGACCTAAATGTTTAATGGAGAAAATAAGGAGAACGGTATTTTGGCTGGACAACCAAATTATGCCTTGAAAATGTTTTAGCTCAACACAGAGACAGTTAGATTTTCGTATGTCACAAAGCCATGAAGCTTGCTTCTCATCCATTTACTGAGAAAAAAAAAGAAATTACTCGTAGACAGGTTCGTGTAAAGATTGAGTCTTTCTTCCGAATTGGAGTCAGCATGATAATCCACTGTGCCAGAGAATAGATTGCCAGTACGAGCAAATTTTAGTACATAAACTCAGGACGAAAAACATGGCAAATGGATAGGGGAGAAACTCTGGAAAATGTCTGTAGGTTACAGGCCTGTAATTGTTCTTTCACTTTTGGGTCCTCCTCTTTTGGCATGTCCTGCTTCCAGTAATAAGGGCTCCAGGAGGGAAATTTTGATATCATGGGAAACTGTCCATTTTACTTTATTTTGCCAAGCACTATTTAGCCCTGGGCTGGAACTGCCAGGTCAAGGGTGTGCTCAGGCGGAAGAGGAGGGGTTTGGGGTTCACCAGTGAAAAATGTAGGCTCTGTTTACAAATAGCAACCAAGCTCAAAATTTCAGGGGTTTGCTAGGGTTGGGTAAGTCTTAAAATTTGGGCCACATAATGAGCTTCAATCTGGTATGGGTCTGGGTGAAAGCTAAAACTTTGGGTTCAGAAGGCAGCTCAAAATGTTGATATAGCCCATAGAGAAAAAAAAGGTCCAATCCCATTACACGTCTGTAACCTGTAATAAAAACATGATCCAGGCATAATTCTTTATAAGGCGCATTTAAATGTTCAAATAATGTCCTATTATCTGAAATGTACCAGTATAATTCACTTCTGTTTGTCTAACACATATACAGACACTAGTCCGAAAATCTGGAACTTTATATCAGCTTTTTTTCCTACACAGTCTGAGAGTTTCTATTATTTTGAAAATGACAAATAATGATGAGAAGATAATTTTGTCCATATAAAAATGAATTATATATTCATATAAAATTTACAGAGGAAGGCTTCTGCTGAAAAGTTTAGAAACATGATTGGCTTCTACAATTTTATTTCAGCAAAAGCATTTTGGATTGAAGTAGTGCTTTAAGACTTTTCCTTTGTTTACAGTGATGACGATGATGATGATAATCATTTTATAATGATGATGGAAATATGATTATAAGAGTACAAAAATATAACTGTATGAGTGTAGAAATGCGTCAATTCTTATTCGAATTATAATCAGCTATAATACACTGGATACATCGATAAAATAAGATTTGCCTTTCAAAGAAAATGGTCTGGGACAATCAGTTGTAGATTATCCCTGAAGAAGAACTATGTTGTTGGAGAATCTGAACCTTGATAGCACCGCTGGAGACCAGCAATGAATTTGTTATGTATTTCATTTGTAATATTATGTATTTATATGTATGATGTGTATTGTTCTCGGTGAGTGTATTATGAATGAGATGTATACCAGTGTGTGACATTGTAAAACAATTTCCCTGCGGGGTAAATTAAGTCGCATTTTCATTTTCATTTTCATAATAAACGTTTAGATTTTAATTTGTTGTGGTTAGATTTTTTTTCTTATAATTATGATTATACACTCACCTCGATTATCACAATGACAAGTGCAAGGCCAGACTGGTTCTGACATCCCACGCGACCATCTCACATTTTATAGTGGTGAGTGGTCAGTAATTAGTCTAGTCTAGTCCAGTAGGGTAAATTGTTATGACGCCTACACTGCAAATTAGTGTTGAAACCTACATGACGTGAAAGTGTAATTAAACCAATTTGGACAGTGTTTGCGTGAAACAATGGCGATTCCTGGACAACACTTCCACCCAAATACATAAACCCGATAACCAACAAACCGCTCTCGAGCCTCTAAAGCTTATTTAAATCGAAGGTGGAAGACTCTTATCTGAAGGCTATTTCCAGAATATGTACTTAACATCATTTAAATTTATATGAACGTCCAAGACGTGTAAAGAATCTGTCTGTCTATCTGTCTGTCTGTCTGTCTGTCTGTTTGTTTGTATTTCATTCACTCACAATTGTATGAAGGCATTTAATAAGGGCAGTCACCCACTATTTGGTAAATTGTCTGTCTGTCTGTCTGTCTGTCTGTCTGTCTGTCTGTCTGTCTGTCTGTCTGTGTCTGTCTGTCTGTCTGTCTGTCTGTCTGTCTGTCTGTCTGTATTTCATTCACTCACAATTGTATGAAGGCATTTAGTATGGGCAGTCACCCACTATTCGGTAAATTGTCTGTCTGTCTGTCTGTCTGTCTGTCTGTCTGTCTGTCTGTCTGTCTGTCTGTGTCTGTCTGTCTGTCTGTCTGTCTGTCTGTCTGTCTGTCTGTCTGTCCATATTTCAATCACTCACAACTGTATGAAGGCATGTGGTAATGGTAGTCACATACTATTTAATAAATTGCTTATTGTTAATGGAAATGAGACTGGGCACAACATAAAATCTACAGAAGACCTAATCTCTTTGAATGATGTTACTGACAGTGACCCGCAGTGTCTCCGTTAGGGAACCACATTGTTATTCTTTTTCGTGTCTATGGCGGCCATGTTTGTTGATTATAATGTTGCTTCGTGCTAATCGCTGCGTTTTGATAGCGTAAGTCTCCTGTCGATGGCGGTGTTTCGCGACATCCGGGAAATAGCTATCAGTTCTTTTTGTAGATTTTTTTTTTTAATTCTCTACTTTCCTGTGTATGTCCTGTACCTCAAGGTCATACCGTAAATGCTATCACAGTGAGAATGACTCTCTCAAGGGAGACAAACAGGAAGGAACACATGCTGAGATAACAGCTGGATGTAATTATGAAATGTCACCACCATGAAGCGGACAACAAAAGTAAAATCTACCAGTACGTGAAATGGGTCAAACTACCACTGTTAGGTAATGCGAAATTAGTGCTTGCTTTCGTTGCTGCTTCTACTTTTTAAGCTTTTCACAAATTCATCTGTTGTTTTTGTCTTTTGAAAACAGTCACTCCTTTATAATAAACAAAGACTAGATTTAGATATTACATATCCATATAAGCATAAGAAATGGACTTACACCGCATTATAAAGCTTTTAAGTAGCACGTGAATATGAGCGGGGGTGGGGGTGAGGATGCGGATGATGGAGAGAAGAGGTTAAGGGTTAATAAAATTTCCCGATTTCATTTCTCTCAAGTTTCAACACCCTGATGAGGATTTCACTCATCTTTGTTCAAGCAGATCTAATGATTTTACCGGAAGTACTTAAGCAATACTCTGTTAGATTTACTCTGCGAACACATCAGAATTAGTCTGTTAAGTGATAACTTCACTATTCACATCATTAAAATCGTCTCGATCATCAAAGATTTGGATGATCTTGCATCATCCAGAGAAACAATGTGATCTGTGTCTTCATCACACAGAGCGCTGATCCTCTGTTACTTTTATCGAAGGAAGTGTAAAAAATGGGTCACATTTTTTTTTTCGAATTATAATCATCTGTAATACACTAGATACATTGACAAAATCCGATGTGCCTTTTAAAACAAAAAATGATCTGGGATTTGATTCTTTGGACATGATTCCAATCTTCATGTATGCAGCTACAACCCTGTTCCTTAAGAAAAAAAAAAACAGACTGAAGCTCATCATTTTCCGCAATCACGCGCCAGTCAGCGTGTTGCCCTGAGGTTATTTTGATATAATGTATGTCTAAATGTGAACTCATCAGCAGGTATATAATTGCGCTCTAGTTGTTTGCATGAAATAAATTGCCTACACAAACACCCATGCTGGTATGTTATAAAGGCCTCCCCTGACGAAGTGTTAATGAGATCATTAGAGAGCTTTTATTCTTAAATTCGAATCTTTTATGTATTATGATGGCAGAGGTAGGCATACGCATGAGGAATTTTTCTGGTGTTGCGATCTTAACGAGTTTACAGTCTACAAGTTAAAGTCTGTGGTTGGCTTATGCCTAGATAAATAAACTTGAAACTTGAACTTGAAGTCAAATCTGATTCGCTGTTCGTAATGTGATCATAACACCAGGATATGCCATAATAAGTACGTGCTTACCCCGTCTTAAGAGTTCGTGAGAGGTCCGATCTTGACAATAAAAGCTCTCTATTAACAATATAATGAGAGTAATTACAACCAATCAGGACATGAAGGGTCCTTATTTTGGCTAAAATGTTGTTAATTGCGGTCAGCAACTTTGATTGTATTTTGCTCTCATTTACTTTGGCTTATTGGTTTATTAAGGACAAGACAAATGACCACCGAAATTGGCGGCAAAACAAAACATTACTTAAGGGCAATGACGGAGATTAGGTTAGCGTCTGTTGGTGGTGGTTATGGTGGTGGTGATATGCTGATGGCAGTGGTAATGGTCAAGGACGCAGCAGAGGAACTGGCTGTGATGCTGTTGCCGGTGGTAGTGGTGGTGGTGTTGGTGCTATTGCTGCTGCTGCTACTGCTATTGCTGCTGTTGCTGCTGCTGCTGCTGTTGCTGCTGTTGCTGCTGCCCTTAACTGATCGCTGACGTTATGGTTGTGCCGGCGCTAAGGTAGCTGATAAATAGAAAAATCTATCAATGGCATATACCATTAAGTATTGCGACACTTGCAGATCAGTTCGGATTTTATTTTACTCTAGAGTTTACTGTTCATACATAATCACGCAACAAAACATTAGATTACTGTCTAGTCTAGTTCAGATTTGCTGTAACGCACAACCTGACCCCATCGTTCTTGCGACAAGACCCGAGCCCTGCCTGCCACTGACATCAGCCTCTCTCGGAGACCCCCCTGAGTTCTACACTGATTGAAGGTGCAACGTGAGTGGAGGAGCTTAGTAACTCCCAGAAGCGCTAATTTCATCAGGTCTGTGAGGACCCTGTGGTTTAAGTCAAGACAAATTTCCCCTCGGAGCCCGGCCGAGAGAAAAACATGGCGTGACCGCTGCACGAGAGGCTGGGAGCAGGAGAAAGTAGGAGAAAGGGTGACGTGACACGCTGGGGTGGG
>JAWQUT010000001.1:2287545-2298423 GCA_033807755.1 Ellobium chinense
AAAAAAAAACAACAACACAGTGTCGTAAGTATAAATGCTAGCATGCGGCCAAATAATCTCCCTAAATAATCCATTATTACTTGATTACCCATGGCGTGATTAATCGGTAGTCGTGACTACTAAAAATACCGAGGTATCGCCCAGCACCTCAGAGTGGTCGGTGAAATATCTGGAGACAGACGGCACGAAAAACGACAATTTGCGGCCATTGTGATGCGTAACGATGTTTTAAAGAAATTTTAATATGGTACTTGATAAAAGAGATAGCAATTTCCGCAAATGGCCGCGGTCACAGTGAGCCAGTTCCGTCCCATTGTTGGCGTCATCTGGCGCGGCCGACGACTGGGCAGGACAATACAGTCTGTGGGCTTCTCTTGGCTCAGATACTCTTTTTTTATTAGGAGGATAGTATCTCTCTTGAGGCGGTTGTTGTTGTTATTATTACTCTATCTGTTGTTGTAACTAATGGAGGAAGAGATGGTGGTGGTGTTGGTAGTGGTGGTGGTGGTGGTGGTTGTGATGGTAGTGGTGGGGGTGTAGTAGTGATGATTATAATGTAAGGGTACTGACTGATAAGATAACACAATAAAAAGTATTTAATGACTTTGTGTAGACTTTGCTTATATCTATATACATTTCTCTCCATTTATATTGTAGCCTCTATGTTTTGGGGGCTTTGTGGTTGTAGTGGGAGCAGTCGTGGTAATACAGTTTTAATAAAGGCGCTGTCTCTTTCTGAAGCATATTATGTCATTACAATATTTAACTTATTATACTATGAATGACAAGACGTCTTCATCACTTGTCACTTTTAACCCCATCGCCACGCAGGCAAGTGCGTCGTAACCCTTTGGTCCAAACAAAGCTTGGACGTATATGTACGTCCAGAAGTAGCATTCTCGTATCCTTTCCGACATAATTATTCCCCTATGTTTTAATTCCATTGTAATGAACTACTTCTACGTACCGTAAAACTGCTGATGTGCTGTAAGATCCGTATAGTCAAATATACCCACATACAGGCTGGTGAGCTCAGAGTAATTTGGACCTGCCAAACATGACGTTAAGAAAGGGCTAAAGTAATCCGCACTGTCTTCATCATTTTCTTAAAGTAATATGTATCTCCAGTTGGTGACTGAGCTTCTTATCTTACAGAATAGAATGCAGAAAAGCAATATTGCGTTGAAAGTCTTGACATGATGTCTATTAGTGTCAATTTGTAGTCGAAAAACATGTCAGAAGCACTCGTTTTGGAGGTTTTTTCCTTGGTGCGTGCATAACACACGATATTATGAGATCTGTATTTGAATTTGCACAAAATATGTAATTATTTGCCTTCTGTTTTAACCATTATACCATGTAATTAGTCTTTCTAAATTAAGAGATATCTGAAATACCAGGCGAGATTCATTACCAGATTGTATTCAGTATCGCACAGCTCTAAAAAATAATACATTCCCCCTGCGGAGTTAGTATCATTCCCGCTGTTATTTACACTTAATGACAATTTTTTTTTACAGTCATTATGTATGTAAATATTCCTTTCCTTGTCGATTTTGAAAAAAGCTTAACAAATTCCACAGTCATATTTAATGTATTCTGCAACAAATTCACTAGGAAGACATAGAAAATTGCGGGAATCTTATATATCTAGATCTCTATTTCATGAACACATTCACTGGCGAATGTCATTTTACTTAACTCAGCTATAACGAGCTGTCAGTTACGATCTTGTCTATTTACATAAGTTTTCCGCCGACCTGCCTCCGTCCGCTCTGTCTCCCTTCGCCTCGCCCCTTCGATTATCACTCGCTTTTACAAAAGAACGAAAACCACTCCCCTCCTTTTAATGGGAAAACTCTTTTATAATGCTGACAATCCGCTTTGAGAATTTCCGTCCCCACACTCCTCCCACTTCTCCAATGGCGACGGCTCTAATCCGTGTCGAGATGCCAGAGACTTTTAACGTGGGGGCCACTGACACGTGACTGAATGAGAATAATGTCGTCGGTGTGGAAGATTCCAAGTAGTTAGTGTCTAGTGAGTCGGAGCCGTACGTGACTGTCTTCACCAGTAGCTTCTTTCCCTCTGTCTCTTTAGTAATCAGGACGTATGTGTCGTCTGTCGTTGGACTCTGGCGTGCAAGACTGTCGTCGATGTTCTTGTGTTAGTTAACGCTTGGCCTCATCCCGGATCTCCTAAGTGAGTTTTATGGGACTTAAAAAAAATCAAGGCAGTTACGTGATGCCTTTACCATGCATGACAAAAGAATGTTGAAAGAACCGACGGTCTAGCAAAGTGAATGTCAGCTTAAGCCCTTAAGCAGAGTAAGCACATCTAAGACATTGACCTGCTGAGAGAGACTGCACGAATGAGACAGTAAAAAATATATTGTTTCGTCGTTGAAAGTTCTGTGACATTTAACAAAGGTTTTACAAAGAATACAGCTGGTGGCTTTTCATTTATGAATTGTGTCATCATAATCATTACATTAGACATGTAGATTAAATCTGGATATCGAGATACAGTGAACTTTAGCGAGGTCTCTGGAATATTATAGTCATCATAATAGGATTGTCATAGTTAGGCAATCAAACGTAATGCTTGCTAGACAGCTGTAGAGGACATTTTTCCTTACACTTCTGCACGGGAAAGCAAGCACTGAAAGCGCACCTGCATATTTGCTGACCTTCCTAACCAATAGGTAAGTTGTAATAGTAACACAGCATATATATATATATTATCATCATTGTGATATCATTATTATCCTATGTTGGATTTTGTATTACATGGCACTCGAGACCTGCAGAATACAAAAACCTAGAAAATTCTTAGCAGAGCAGTTTACCTCACTGTAGGTTACATGTGAAATGTACCAGTTCATTTACATCTTTATCAGTAAATAGCCTATACTAAGTAGTCTGTTAGCTGGTCATATTATTATACGAAAGTCTCCTAGGCTGAGCTGTTTTTCTCGTTTTAATTTTAGACTCTTTTGAAAATTCCCAATGCACTTGAGATGTGTATCATTTGCATCATCATTGATGTCAACCTCCTGAATTATAAATGCTAGTCACACTTGTTTTGGATCAATATGCGGATACTTGTTGTCTTAAAAGCCAATTATACTGGCGTCATTATTAACCTCCCCCTCCCCCCCCCCCCCCCNAAAAAAAAACCACCAACAAATAACTGATTAGCAGTTCATGAACGAAAAAAAAAAACGGGTGGAGTGGACTCGTGCAGTTTGCCTTCATAAAATATGTCCGCTTCAACATTTCCGGTCATCGATGTACAGATCTTTACAAGACACATTAACTGAGCAATCTGGGCATTTTCATATAGTTTCTAGTACCTCCACTTACATATCTAATGAAATATCTTACCAAACTTTCAATGAGAGGATTAGTGGCGATGATAATAATAACATAGATGGGCAGGAAATATTTCATATTATTATGGTCAAGGCACTACCAGGGTTTGGGGGAAATAAAACAACGCTCTGAGCAGTTATGAAGTGAGAACTGTCGTTTTAATTAATGTGATCATCATCATTCATTTTAAGATCTACAAGACAAACCCTGTTTAGAACTTCACAAATAATGTTGTCTAATATGAATAGAAGTAATCCTGGGCGTACACTGTTGAGGTTGGGAAGATGTACTGTGCTTTCATAAGTTGGTATGCAACCAGTAGGTACCACAATCATTATCATCGTCGTCAAAGTCAGTTTTATTTGCTAATGCTTCAATGTATTTTTGAGAACAAATATGTTTTAGTGTGATAAGAAATCACTAATCGATTTCAGAGGTTATTAACTTTTTTTTTAATATGGGATACATTCACACTCTCTACTCCGAGTTGGAAGGGACAAATTATGAGAAAAAAAAAAAGCCCGATTTCGAATAATTGTTAACACTCAGTCTTGCATATTTGTTATTTCTGTTCGAAAATAAAACGAAACGATATTTATTTCACCCATTCCATGATTTCATCTTACCACCACCTTTGTTATCATTATCATTGTTATCATTATCATTGTTATCATTATCATCGTTATCAAACTCGGTAGACCATTCGTTATTATCATCCTCCATATTAGCGTAATTATAATCCTCTTGTAATACACATTAATGTTGTCTTTGAATGTTGTTCGCTCTATTCATTTTGAAATCATCTGACAAAGGAGACAACGCCTGCATTTTAAACCATTTGGCTAATTTGACATATCAATCTGGTCACTTGTTTCGGGTCGCTAGGTTTGTTGATTTATGTACTAATCTCACGGGTTTTCTTTATAATGAAGAGTTATATTATATTTCTATATTTGTAACGCTCATATACGAGAATTAAACTTTGTGACGTTAGATTTTAATCCTAAAACAAACTACAGGTAGGCTATCATAGGCACAAACCAAATTATTCATTACTG
Organism: Ellobium chinense; assembly: GCA_033807755.1. Lineage (NCBI taxonomy): Eukaryota > Metazoa > Mollusca > Gastropoda > Ellobiida > Ellobiidae > Ellobium > Ellobium chinense. The sequence continues at coordinate 2,291,978 of JAWQUT010000001.1, forward strand.
ACCAAATTCTATTTTTTTTCTACTTCCGTACACGCCAGATAAATACTGGTAAGGCTTCCCTTATTAATCAAATGAGTGAATGTGGCATAGACATCAATATTTCTGCATAGCTTTGAATTTATAGTACAACTCATGAACTTTGTATTCATTATTAAGCGATAACTTTTGAGGTACATTCTTGCCTTACTTCCGCGGCCACCTAAAAAAAAAAAAAAAGATTCGCTTTACGTGCAGAAACGCAAGACAGACACAAAAAGTGTTATTTCTCTGTAGGTCTTACCTACTATGCTTAGAAATTCCTAATATTATTTTTCATAAACAACAAGTCTGACTACAAAGCCAAGAACATCACAAGTAAATTGTTATCATTGAGTAAAATTATCGTAGACTATTTTAAATATTTGTGACGATTATTATAGTTGATACATGATAGGTAGTGCAAAGAATACAGATTTCCCACCATACACAGAAATACATAGTGTTTCATACAAAAAAAAAAAATACTGCAACTTCTTTTCTTAATTATTCGCATAAATAATGGCTAATTTTTCGACATTTTAAGTGAGTTGATGAAAAATACAAGAGAATTTGTTTAACACAAAAATCTGGTCTATTGTCCAAATGTGTAATCAGAAATTAAGATTTTATTTCAAAAAATTAAACTTGCAGAAAAGGGCAACTTTAAATACAGCAAATGCTTTAATGATTGTAAATAATGGCAGAGCAATAGTTTTAAACTTTGCCACTATGTTAGTGAACACAGGACACAGAGTAACCAGCACATAGAAGTGGACTTAATGGTCACAACACAAGATCTCTGCCTGTAATGATCTATTCTCTCTCTCTCTCTCTCTCTCTCTCTCTCTCTCTCTCTCTCTCTCTCTCTCTCTCTNTCTCTCTCTCTCTCTCTCTTTCTCTTTCTCTCTCTTTCGCAAGCAAGCAAAGCATCTTTGGTGGACGAATATCGAACTTACGGACCACTTACCCATTAATCAGTGTTAGACAGAATTAGTGTCCGGGAGTTAAGTGTGAAAATCTGAATGAGTATTGTTTTCCAGAAACCTGAAGTTATCTCTTCTTGAAGAAGTTGTTTAAATGATACTGAATGCCACACCTATAAATTAGCATTGGAGGCAAAGTCAGAACACGTATCAGTGAATGCAGAGAAGTCTAGAAAGAGGGGACATTAAGGGCTTGTGATATAAACATCAGATCCTTTTTTTAAAATCTCTTCATCTGGTTTCATTCTTTTACAAATATTTATTAATTTTGTCCTGAACCAATGCCCTTTGTTTGCATTTTTCTGCGTTAAAATATTTCAAAATTTGCTAAAATTTTATGCCAATATTACAGCATAAAAGTTGTACATATTTAATTACTATTTTATTTTGAACCACTCTGCACCAGACTGTATTGTCTATATCATAAAACAAACATTTCCGGCAACACATGAAGGAATTTCAAATTGAGACGATAGGAACAGAAGATTGAGGTTTCTTGCACACGGCGCTGCATGGAACTCTTGTTGAACCCGGAACTCCAGCTCATTGCTTAGGCATTGTATAAGAACACTCCTGTCTTTTGCTTAGTTTAAGTGTAAAGGAAGGGTTAGGGAGAGGGTTAAGAAAGAAAAACCAAACCTGAGCAAGTCGCTAGACATTACCATTGTCTATGAACACTAACGATGCTTTCTCTTCTTTAATCCCGTACCTAACCCTAAACCAAGTCATATGTGGGAATGTCCTATGATACTGCGCATGAAGGAAGCCATTCAGTCAGATCTTATTATGTACGCGGTGCCAATGTCTGGCAGTCCAGGTATACTTTACAATTTAAGTTTATGCATGATTTAATGACGCTCCCAAGCACCCTATGCTGATGGTTAGGGAAGGGGCACGAACCCCGGAAGTCCGTCAAATTTCTAAACAAAGTCGAGAAGGTGACAGTCAGAAGAATTCATGCAAGCTGATTGGAGGATAGGATAGCGTGAGGTGCGTAAATGCAACCCTCTATTATTTTCCTGGATAAAATCTACTATACTATTGCCTCCAGCGAACTTACTCTGCATAATCAAATTCATTATTATAGTCTCAAATCTACAATTTCATAGAGAATATCGGCGATGCTTTTGACTGACATGTTCTGCGTAGTTCTCAGGTCTCTCTGATTCTTCTTCATGTCTTGAGTTGAAGGTTGGAGCAGAACGTCCAGGGTAAAAGAACTAAGTTTCGATGTTTCTTAGAATGTAACTGTATATTATATTCTGCACCATTTAAATTTCTCTGCATTCCGTAACAATATTGAAGACTCCATTGCCACCAAATACAGCCAAAATATATCGGAAGGGCCATAAAAATCAGATAATTCAAAGCTTAGGCAAATGAAATTTGGCGTATATTAGCAAATGGGTATTGTCAGCTCCCTGTTGAAAATTTCAAATACGTAGCTGCTATGATTACGTTACAGCTGAACACACGTTTAACAACTGAGAGCTGAGCATATAGATGGGATCTTTTACCATCGTAAGAATTACAATATCTCTGCATTTAGCACCGATGCAGTAAAGATGGTAAGAAATATCCTTTCCTTAATGCGCAAGCTTTCTAATAGCATATCCGGTGTTTATCTGAAACCATGTCCCTGCCAGTCCATATTTTGACATGTTTTTTTATTTTATTTTTTTAAAACAACTGTGATAAATGCTTAGAGTCTAGATCAATGAAACCTGCAGCAGTCATAGGTTATATCTGTTTACTAATGTGCTTAAAGTCATTCCCCAGTTGTTTTTTTTAAAATTGTTGACGTTATTGGACTTCCAATGAAATATTTGGAATTGGGGAGGTGGTTTGGNGGGGGGTTGGAAGTCTCAACTTCTTGACATTTAATAACGAAAATTGCGGGTCTTTCGGGGATCAACTCTCGTCCTAACTATCAGCGATCAGCGTAAGCGTTTAAGACATAAATTCCCTTATTAGTTCAGAAACAGCGTTATCGTCAATTTGTTTCTATCTTAATAGTGGGCACTTTCTTTTTCTACAAAACAAAAAAAAAGACAATGATTATATTTATTCTTAACAAATTTCAACTTTTCATGCTCTTTCGGCATCGAAAGTAGATTATATTAGTTTTACATCTAACAAAGTGGCGTTCTGTGTGGTAAACTAGTAAACTGCGCTGTATCACTATCAATATTAGAGCTAGATCTCTACGTAAATGATACTCAAGTTTTTTGCTGACCTATGTCACAATCAGCAGCGGTAAATTCTAAACTTTGAATATCGGTAAATTAAAATAGTTAGAGTTTAAGGGATAAGGATTTATCAAAGATAGAGAAACAGTGTGAAATGGAAACCGTTCATATTATTAAGACCACTAATAACTGAATGATAGCGCCACATGAAATCGGATGAAATCTCACTGGAATAGTAGAAAGGTAGGCTTTTAAATAAACGCAATTTTTCTTCACTATCGTGATCTCTACAGTTAATTACCTGAATATTCAATATTTCAAAACAACAGTATTGAATGATGGTTAGAGTCACCCCTGCCGGGTGTATGGACTCCTCAGAAAGGCCATACCGTTTTCCTTTTCCGAATTGTCTTTTCGAAAATGATCCAATTGTCTCTGAGAAAAAAATAATTGTGACCCTCATTTATAAATAAAATATTGACCTCTCTTCTTAGCACAGATGTTTATGGATGTCCATAACAAGAAATAATAATAATAATAATAATCTATTACATATTCGGCAACCAAGAATTACATGTCGTGTCACTTTACTAGGCAAAAAACTACGGCTACTATTTTCGAATTTGGCGAGACAAACAGATACATAAGTCATCATGACAGCCTTTGAGTTTCATCATTTGGAATCGCTGAATTAAGAGAAAAAATATTACATGAAAACTTCCTTTTACGGCTGTTGGTAATGTCGGTCTTAAAACGAAACAAAATTTCGTCACCCGAATACGTCATCAAAATTTGTCTACTCTTAAGGTTTTTTTTTTATAGATGAGAACAACAGTAAAAGTTGTTGTTATGTGACCGAATTAAGCCGCTCATCTCATCCAGGGGATTTGGGGAAGGGGAAGGGGAGAGGGGCACACAAAAGACAGTTCATTGTAAGTTCGGTTGTCCCTTCTCTTTTCCTTTCCTGGGCAGCGCCAGGGTACTTCAGTAATATTATGATAAAATGATAAGTAATGGTTTATGAAATTGTCATGCATTCATTTAGCTTGCGCGCCGTTTCATCAAACCTGAATTCTGGCTCTAAGAGATTTCTAGACGTTGAAGGAGCAGCGAAAAAAAATTAGGTTTGAGCCATCAATTCTGAAGCAATTTAAACTCTGACTTTGTTATTTAGATAAAATTTGTTAGCTACATAAAATTATATTATGCTGCTATGACACTGAATACGACCAGGCGTCTAAAGGGCACTCTTTGACTCTGCAGAGGCGCGTATATCTTCCTCCTATCGCTCTCTGATACCTTCAATCGCCAGATTTAAACTTTCTTGAGTAGATGGCCAATAAGTTCCAAAATATCTTGAGTGGATAACCAATGTCAGATCCAAAATTTATTGAGTGGATGGTCAGTGTTAGATCCAAAATTTATTGAGTGGATGGTCAGTGTTAGATCCAAAATTTATTTAGTGGATGGCCAGTGTTAGATCCAAAATTTATTGAGTGGATGGCCAGTATTAGATCCAAAATTTATTGAGTGGATAACCAATGTTAGATCCAAAATTTATTGAGAGGATGGCCAGTGTTAGATCCAAAATTTATTGAGTGGATGGCCAGTGTTAGATCCAAAATTTATTTAGTGGATGGCCAGTGTTAGATCCAAAATTTATTGAGAGGATGGCCAGTGTTAGATCCAAAATTTATTGAGTGGATGGCCAGTGTTAGATCCAACATTTATTGAGTGGATGGCTAGTTTGACGTGCTTCCACGAACTGGCTTCCATTTGAGTAAAACCTAATTCGGCTTTTACAGCGAACTGTTGACTCTCCTTTGTTCCACATTCTCCACTTAAGTGTACACACTGTTGACGAAACCGATAGAGTACGTTTCGACTAATTTCTCCCGAGACACAAGACATATCGTCTCAGTAATGAGTAATCTGGTAATCCCAGATTTCTGTTTAGAATCATTTACCTCCAGCAAAGTTGTAGATTAAATTGAGATAGTTACAAAACGTTCCTTCCAAAACCTGTCGAATTCCTTTGGATTTACTGAGACTAGAAAACGTTTAACGTCAAAGCCTCTAAAAACTATGCGACTATTAATGTTAATTTGACGATTTAAATGCAAGGCTCACCTCATACAGCTTTAATTCTCTTTGCAGGATGATAAACTATGACAGTCAATACAATATATAGTCTATTGTTCAAATGATGCATTGGAGATGATATTTTTATTTCCTTCACATTGCCGCTAGAATAATGGGTCATTTACATCGTATGTAAAGAAAGGTAACTCTTAAACCACAATCTGGATGAATAGGCCTTCTGGCCGTTTTCTGCTATTTGGCGTTGTAAATATGAGAACCAATTATGAACATACTATTAAATACAAAGGGTTGTGCTCGCACATGCTGTTTTCTGAAATATCATAAACAATTTTCTAAAACTTTTAAAAGTGATGCCAATTAAACAATGGTATCAGGAACATCTTGAAATCAACAAAGGTAAGGAACAAGAAAACCCCTTGCGCAAGTTACCATCGTCTGCCGGTGGTAGCATGTATTGTTCTTAACGCATACCAATTTCAAAGCGCTGATGTGCATTTCTCCGCCAGTCATGAAGCGCCAAATTTCGCATCATGGGTTAAGTACTCTGGGAACCCTAGGCTGAATGATGCAGAGATGGAATCGAAAATTGGATATATGCTATTAATATCAAAAGTTGCGATGGACATAGAGTGAAAATGGTGAAATTTTAGGGAACATCTGGAGCGCCTCTTAGCAGATTCAAGGGAGTTAATTTCACGGAATGACCCATTAAACAAAACACATCTGAGGGTTGTTTTTTTTTTCTAACCTTAATGGTGTGGAAATCTCCCGTGGAGAAAACAAATAACAAAAATCAGGTTGACGAACTGTCTGATCAAAGATTGCTGCAATCTCGTATGGCGTCATTACCATAATGCTATCTACTCGGTTTACTCTAGACATCACACTGTGTCATTCATGCGCAATTGCGCACCCCCTGGTGCGGTGTGAACCTGTGCTGGTGTAAGCTCGTACAGAGATAATAAAAAGAGAAGGAAAAGGAAGGCTTTTTGTTCATTATCTATCTACATGTATAAGAAGCTGCAAAACTGAAGCTTTTATAAAGAGGCCAGTGACGCAATCAGATACCCTTTTTGGAAGGGGGTGGGGGTGGAGTGGGGGAGATAGGAAGGGGACATAAAAACATAGCTATTCTAGTTCTGATTTTTTTTTT
>JAWQUT010000001.1:2298447-2315947 GCA_033807755.1 Ellobium chinense
AGGGGGGTTGAGAGGGAAGGATATACCTTCTCAGGTTACGCTGCTAAAATGGGTGTGCACTTGGCAATGTATAGTTATAGCGTTTACCTGATGAAAATAAAAGGCATTTTGCAATGTGCCTTGATGACACATTTAACATCTTACGCTGATGTTCCGTTTAACTAAGAAGAACCACGGTGCCAAAAAGTTCCTACTTCCAGCTGTGAGCCCCAAACATGTTTCATCTAGGATGCCAGTAATGTCATGGTGGTGAGGAGGTGTGATCAGAACGTTTTCAGACCGTACCTATAAAAACTCGTTGACTTGCTTTAGATGTTACATTCCTTCATTATCTTCCAAGTAGTTCAAATGGGAGTCAACATAATGATCTCAGCGCTACTGCCAAGCCTACATGCTCCATTGGGAGCCTTTATGTTTTAACCTGACAAGCAAAATCTGCGATTCAGCCTACATCTCTTTCATTGCAAAGCTCCATTCCTTCCGCTTAATTTTCATCGCTTAATTTTCATCTTTGGGAAGAGCATAAAGTCTTCTGAGTAAAGTCTGCAGGTCAAGCGATTGATATTGACTTAAAATACTTTCCCACCAGTTGACCCATATACTATTTTAAAAAACTCACCATTATATCCACATTGTTAAAAGGACAGGGACAGAGCTTTTGCTTCAAAGCCTAAAAAATCCACACTATTTATTCAAACACTTTGAACCGCGTACATTTTCCTTCTGCCTGACCATTTCTAAGAGAAAAACCGCTGTAAGCTGCCATTACTCGTGCTGCGTGACGTCATAGATGAAGGGCTGGCAGACGAATGCGAAACCTGATTGGACCAATCGTTGGCTAGCCTATCTCCCACTTTGATGTCACACTGTACGAGTAATGGCTGCGCCCGCAGAATGAAAATCCTGACATTCCTGCACTCTTTTTTTCAGAAGCGGTTAGGCGAAAGGACAAATGTACGCGGTTTAAACTTTATGACAAAATAATGTGGATTTGATAGTCTCTCAAACAAATATATCCCTGTTCCTTTAAGAAACAATATATAAAGAGTTTCATTGTGTTGCTATATGACGTCGACACTGACCGGTTGTGTGTGGAGGAATAGGACGGTAAATTGCCAACGTCGGTGACAGTGACAATGTGGAGGACAAATGATAAATGTAGGGTCCTAGAGCTATTGTGTGTGAAAGCCTAAGACCAAGAGGGCTCCAACAAAATTGTGCACCATCAACAACTGCACCATAATAACACGTCAGAGCTCTCCGCCTTTGATGTCCACCAGTTTGGGGGAGGGGGGTTGGCTTAAGACGGTATGAGCGTCACCCTCCAACCTTTTGTATTAGCTTGACTTTGCTCCGTGAGAAATTGTCTCCTTTCCAAATAGATGAAGGGAAGGAGATTTGAGATGATAGGGGAGAATCATGCCGAACTGCAGATGGTGCTTGGCAAACTCACCCATACAGATCTCCAAGGATGCCCTAGGCTTTGGCAGCAGCGCTGAGATCATTGTGCTGACATCCACTGGCATCATTATGAAGGCGATGGAGAAATGTACCAGGTTTTATATACATTGTCCGAGGACTTTTGGATCTTATCTTGTACTACTATCCATTGTTGTTATCTATTCCTAATGAGCACAGAAGGAGATATCTCTGAGAAAAAAATACTATGCATCGGATTTGCACATGTATGGAAAATTAAGGAGAAGGAGATGAGAATCTGTTTAAAGGATATACCTTCACAACAGTGGCATACTGATGTCAGAGTAGATTTTACAAACATATAAAATCTGATTTTGAGAAAGCCCATCTAAAATTCAAGAACAATATATACGACTGGTCATCGTTATCTCAAACGGAGCATCTGTAGTTATATCGTAGAGAGAGGGAGGTGGTAGATGCCAAAATATTCTAGAACAACATGCGGTAGATGTAGCCCACTTACAGATAAATGCCATGTTTTCATTGAATCTTCCGGATTCGCCGACTCCAGAAACAGCCTTTCCCGAAAAGAAACAATGTAAAACCTAGCATGCATACATTACCATCCTTAATAACATAGGCTATATGGGCCATTTGCGGTTGATTAGAATAACCATCTAATGAATAACGGGAACCTGAGTTAATATGTAAAACATAATGCGCACAAGAATGAAATACTGGGAGAGAAAAAAACAGAGAGAGAGAGAGAGAGAGAGAGACAAAGAGAGAGAGAGAGAGAGAGAGAGAGAGAAAGAGAGAGAGAGAGAATACTTGGTTAGCCGCGGGAAAATGGAAATGAATGATACTTGAGTTGAATCGAGTTGTGAATGTTGATGATGTGAATATGCTGTAATGGAACGACTGATGATGTAGATGACTGTACGAAAAAAGATCCAATGAACTTGCTGATATTTAATTACTGGTACACATGTGTTATGTTTTGGCCAGTTATTAACATAAACTTAAGTAAAATGAACTAGGTAGAAAAAAAATACAAGACATGTCACCGTGAACATCATCTAGACTTAAGCAAAAACTGAAGGCTACAAGGCTATACTATTAAAGAGAAAAATACTGAAATGAGCACACAAAGATAGGTTTGAAAGTAAGGTAGTAGCAAACAACATCTCAGTGTACAAAAATATCAAGTACATAAGTACATAGTGTAATATAATAATACATAATTATGATATAATATAATAATATAATATAATAATTATATTATAATCTGCAAGAATCAGGTTTTACTCATATGAATGTTAGTAATTTCTTTCTTCAAAAAAAATTATTATATATATATATATATCCTAAAAAATGTTGCTTACAACTCCATGTTCTTGCTTACAAAGCAGATGGCAGTTGATTGTTTCCAATGTGTGAATCAAATTCCCGAATAAGTGGTTAATGTCACATTATAGACTTTTACTACCGAATAACTTAGATTGTTGTTTGAAATTCAATATAAAATAACAATGGTTTTGACCGCATAAGCAAAGCTGACGCTAATATGCATGCCTAACATGCTCCATTTATCTACAGTGCAGTCAAATATTTAACTACAATACATACACCGTAATATGTTGATGCTTTTCCTACATAAATTGCTTAAATGGATGCTAAAGATGATTCACAGAAAAAAAAAATCATGGAAAGTGAAAAAAGTGTATTTGACGTGCGACTGTAATATGTAATTGTAATGCCTCAAGCCACATTTTCTGAGTAAAACACAACTCCAGGATGCCTTTCGTTGTTATTCAAATGAACCTAGCCAGTTTGTTTGACAATCAAATCCTTACTGATTCTATAATGAGGAACTTTTGGAACGGAACCGCAGACATATCCCATGGGAGATAATCCCTTAGATTATCATTCAAAAAACAAAAACAAAAAAAATTTTCAAAATCCTAATAATTTGTAATTTCCTCCTTGATATTTCTGACGATGGAATGTTTCATAACTCAGGAATTTGAAACTAATTTTCAGTAAATTGCAACTACATTGATTGTTGCCTCTTGCCAATTCATGTACTTTCCACAAAATAGCGAGCCCGCAGGAGGAGGAGGGAGAGGAGGGGGTAAGGCGTGAGGGCAGGGAAGTCATCAAGCTCGTTTATTATTTCCTGATATTATATTTATACAATCACTGATTATATAATCTAGCTGCTGTTGTTGTTTTCCACCATTTTGGTCAAGAAGTAATGGAATTATTTTAAACTTGCTGTTTTGTGAGGTATTTTCATAAAAATAATGAATAGACTTGACAAGTCTAAAGGTTTTATGATATTTACGTTTACTCATGCTGACTGAACGAAATCAAGTTGATGCTTGCACGAAAAACGGAAAACTGTGGAAATGGAAATCAAGACCCAAGACTCAAAAAACTTTATCTGGCTGATGTCACAAAGACATAAAAGAGAAAGACCAACATGATTAATAAGAAAAAATATCATCAATATATCCCAATAACAATGGTGGATACCGATATAACCAAAAGCAAAACTATTCCCGTGGAGGCATTAGAATTTCTACATTATACAATGTGTCGGAAATAAAACGTCACTATCTTAAAGTTCTTCGTTATAATGCTTATAGTTTATCAACTCTTTTTTGTATCGTAAGATTTTGACAGGTTTAAGAATTAAGACATATTTAAATGTTTGTGACATTTTTCTGGCAATATGTGTTTTCGCTCCTTGGCAAATGTGGGATAAATAATTAAATTCCGTGTACAAATTTAGCAAGTTCTGTTGAGATATTCGGTATTCTAGTACCGTCCTGTTTTCGTGACAATCTATGATTACAGGTTCTCAGTTTAACCAGGGCGTAGAGTCAGCAGGTTCCAAAAGTTTTAAATAGATTTCTAATCTTCAAAGTTTTTTTCAGAATATATTACTTTCCCCTTCATTACGCGTCTAGAGGGGTTGATTAACTCCAGAATATTTAGATCATAGTACGTGGGACAAATATTCAAAGGATAAATATTTTTGTAAAATAGATCTCAGATCTTCACAAGAGCAAAGTGTTAGCATTTACGTTTTAGCATGACACCAAGTCTGCAGTGGGACACAAGAACTCAATGGAGAATATCAAAAACGTATCACCGGAACATCTATTTCTTTCCCTTACCTTATTGTGCATCCCTCATTCTGATGATTAGAAGTCATGTAAAAAGTAATTTTGTTTTAAAAAAAAACATGGTTGCATTCGACCACGATGATATCAAATATTCAGATGAAATACATTGTGTCATATCCCAGTTATGTACAATGCCAGGGAGAACTAACTCTACCATTTGTGATTACTCAAAGTCGTCATATAATGTACATTAGTTTCAATACGTACGCCCACAAAATGCCATCAGAGAGTGTTTGGGATCTCTCACCATCGTAAGCATTACATTACAGTAAATCAATAGTGCTGAATGCACCTTTAGTAACGTTCAGCATGCAAGGTTAATGTATTTCTTACGTGGTAAGAGATCCCATCGTTAATGCGCAAGCTCTTAATTGTTGTTTTGTATCTTACTTGTCCAGTCTTCAGTCTGTTGTAATTGACCTTATATCACGTCCTCTTAATATTTTACTAATTTCTCTAGTCTATTTTGTTGAGCAAAGCTGGCATTTTACAATTAATGAAGATCTCCTGTATACCTTTCACTGTTACAGTATTCCTCTTCTATTACGAAGGCTTAATTGATGGTGTTACATTTTATATTAAATTATTCTTAAAGACTATGTCTTTGAATTTGATAACGAAATTAATAAAAATTAAAGTATTGAGAGACCTTTTTTCATAGGTCTAAACTTTTTTCCCACTGTGTACGTTTACGTTTGCCTCAGCAATGTCATAAGAGAATTCTTATCATTCTAGTGTCTTGTGTCAGTTACGAGACTTCGCTGATTTTTTTTTAATGCAATATAGACCAGGCTATATTATGCCCAATCATGAATCAAATTTTTGTTGTAATAGGTTTAGGTTTTGGTCATCAGCTGTAAAATATAGATGTATAATGCACTGTACAGAGCATAAAAAATACATTTGTACAAATTGTGTTTTTATTAAAGTAATCTGCAGACACTGTTTATAAAACCAACCATAGCGGTATAAATGAATAACACTTGCTCGCTAGTTTTCTTGCTTGGTTGCTTACTTGCTTGCTTGCTAGCTTGCTTGTTTGCTTGCTTGCTTGCTTGTTTAATTGATTGATTGATTGATTGATTGATTGATTGATTGATTGATTGATTGATTGATTTGCAGTTGCAGACATGCAAACCACGAGGTTCCATAGTATTGACGCCATCCTGGGGTTGTCCGGCAATGAGGATGTCAGTTACCGTGACAACAGCTCGACGCTATCACAAGACAACATATCCCATCACTCTCCACCCACCACAGACCCAGCACATGTTGGCTTTCAGAAAGGTGAGGTTTTATGGTACAACTCCATATCGCCGTAAGTGAATATTTGTCATGTTTCACCCCAAAAAAAAATAAGGAAGTCAAAAACTTAAAAGAACAGGGGTAGATATTGTCTTTACAGTCCGAAAAATCTACATTATCATTTTCAAACACTTAAACCGCGTGCATTATCCTTCCCGTCTGACCATTTATGAGAAAGCTCCACTTGAATGTTGTGTTTTTCACCGTCTGTACTCCGCCATTTCTTGTGGTGCATGATGTCATAAAGCGTAAAAAACTTGCAAACGACTGGTGCAAACGCATGAGCAAATTGTTTAGACAAACCATGTGGTAGCCTACTCGCATTTTGACGTCACGCAGCATGAGTAATGGCAGCGCGCGCTGGGAGACAATCCCGACATTCCTGCAGTGTTTTCTCAGAGACTATCAGACGAAAGGTAAAATATACACGGTTTAAACTTTATGCAAAAACAATGTGGACTCATTATGTTGTGAGGCAAAAAACTACCCCTGCTCCTTTAAGTTATGGTCAAAAATCGAGCAAAGTGGATTTTACTACTCTGGCTGAGTTACTTCTACCATGCTATAATCTTTGTCTTCGTCCATGATAATGAAAAGTGCAACAAGGAGGTATGTTTCAGAAAAATTTGCTTTCGAGCAGTTGTGGATCTATGGTGGTCACCTCGCTTGCTGGCGCTCTGGCCAGTGGAAATAGCTGGCTATTCATTTTCAGAAGGAGGGGAGGGTTTTGCACCCCTACCCCTTCCCTTCCGCTATATCACAACCTACTCAGGAAAATTCCTTAACCCATGAATCCGCCAGTGCTGTTCAGAAGATGTGACACTATCTGGTAGGTAAGTGACAGCCTTAAAAAACAAATATTCGAAAGATGACGTTACCACTGCAACCTGCATTTCTTGTCTTCATCTGTTCTCACCCACCAGTCTTAGACACACTCACTGTTTTCATCGGCAACAGATGTGCCATAAGTTTATCACTTAATCCTGATCAACGGATTATTTTCCTTGTGGAAATCACACGGAAAAGATTTGATTTTTTTTCTTTTTATAAAGTATACGGGTAATCACAAATTGTTTCATCACTGCTTAAATAACTGCTAAATGCCATCTTTCACTCGATAACGTTAAGCAAAAAAATAATCTTGCACAAACGTGTTCCTCAACTGCCTTGACTGGTGCCCTAAATAGGGCGGGTGACTTTAGAAGATATTTAAAGATTCATGAGTGCTTAGAAAACTGCTGGACATATTTTCACTTTGACCACTGTCAAGTTAAGTAATGCTCCTGCAAAAATGTTTTGCCAACATTTATTTCTTTGACAACAGATTATCTTAGTCACGATGCTTATGCATATTTCTTATGTAGTTAACATTTAGGTATTTGAAGTTAAAATATTCCTACGCTATTTCCACATTTTTCATGATGCACGAGAGAATTTGTTTACCTTGCTCACACGAACAAAACAAAACTTCTATTTGATTTATGCAATCGCGATATGTTCATGACTTTATGACGTCGAGCAGTAACCCAGTAACAATTAGGTATTTTCAGCTCCATCACGTGACCTAGGAAATCTTGCTCACATGTTGGTTTGTTTACATGCTCTGCTCACGTATGATTACTCGTCATTTATCAAAATATCCCAGCAATCCCTAGATCATATGGTGTAACTGACCCGCTGAAAATACCTCATTTGCAAGACACAGCCATGTCTGTCGACAAACCAACCACAATGCTAGACACTGTCCACGCGTATCAACTTTTCAGTGTCCATTGTAAAGAAGTAGATATCAGCTGATTGCTACAACATTGGCAAATGAGAACTGAAAATAAGCTGCAAAAAGATTATAAGACTGTATGTATTCCTTTCTACAGAAATGTTTTGCTTGGACATAGAGGGGTATTTTACTAGTTCGGTGAATTTTAACAAATTCATATCAGCCAGCGAGGACCTTAATCAGTGTAGCTGATTGTCATATAAAATACAATAATATACAATTTATAATCGGGAAAAGCTGGAACCTGAGGAGGAGTGGAGTTTGAGTCATGATATAGTCGCTTCTTGAGATCATGCGCCTAAAGAACCCAGTCATCCCTAGAACCCAATGATTATGGAATCTAATGCTATAATTGCAACGCTCATTTACAAAAATCCGATCTCACAAAGAAAATCCAGACTAGAACTTGGTACTCTGCCATAAGCTAAGCAACATCTATTTGGAAACGTCACCTAATATGGAAAAAGCCGCCTAAAAGAAGCACTGAAAATCCTTCGGCAATCGGAAGAACTTCGAAATTATTAAAGAAACCTTCACAGGACAAGAACACATTAGAAGGGTCAGTTTGGAGCACTGTATGAAAACGGCAAAGATTTCATAAACAAGAGGATAATCAGCTGACTCCAATGAAATTCACATAAGAATCTAACAGCCTTTTGTATTTTTGCCTTCAAAAGCCCGAGTTCTTAGGCGAGATTACTTATTATGACCAAGCACCATTCAAAGCTGGGAAAAATCGAACTACTGTCCGTTGAGTCGAAAACCTTATGTTCCTCAGCTACAGTGTTCTGCATTTTTGCAGGTAACTACCCTGAGCGTACCTGCTAAAGAGCACGATAACCATAATAATGTCGAACGCATGTATTAGACACACACACACACACACACACACACACACACACACACACACACACACACACACAACACACACACACACACACACACACACACACACACACACAATTAGGTCTTTACTTGTCTTGCCAATTTTATCAGCAATAATCACTTGGTTTGTATTATAAAAGGAAAGAAAGAAAGAAAGAAAGAAAGAAAGAAAGAAAGAAAGAAAGAAAGAAAGAAAGAAAGAAAGAAAGAAAGACAAACATAAACACTGATTTACAGTCATAATTGAAGTACACTACATCAAGTAGTAAGTCTGGTAGAAAGAATAGTATACGTTCAACGACCTTCTTTTCAGAGTCAGTCTGGCGAAAGATCCGCCGTACAACTTGCCGAGACTACAGCCATATCTTGAGAGACGCTCTGTTGATTTTGCCCGACACTTGATAACGTATTCAAGAATAGATTGGGAAAATGTTGATTCAAAGGGGGCGGAGCCAACAAGTTTGCATTCAGGTCACAAAGGGGAGGAAGCAAAATAAACACGGCACTCGCTTATTACGACCAGCCTCGCTGTAACGGTGTGTAGCTCGTCTCTACCCCCGGCCCATGGCGACACCGTCTCCATCTGCCCTCGACAGAAGATGCTCGACGGGACCGAAAAAATATGTTTCTTCGCAGCGGGGCGCCGGACCCCTAAGTGAAACTTGTCAAAACGATGAAAAAGAAATAATTACTCTAATTTCCCGGTTTACTATTGGCGAGAGGCGCATATTTGCAGCAAATAATATGTTTTCCGGGAGGAGTGCTGTCATTTAGCCTCGGGGTTGCTCCATCTATGCGAGTCCTGACGCCAAGACGGCTGACAGCGCGTATTCAGGCGAGGACTCACTGAGAAGTTCGCCTAATTCCTCCCCCCGCCATCTTGCCATAAAGATCTCCCCCGGTGAGGATGAAAAACGTCCCCCGCGATCTGAATAATAATTTTGATATGCGGCTCGATTGGGGGAGCAAATCAATGGAATGGGTGGAAGACGAGGCATCCTCGGCTAAAGAGGGGATAACAATATTTTTAAAGGGAAAGAGGACCGAGCCCTTTCAGGACACAAACGAGCTCGTTTATTCGTCCCCTCGCATTATCCGCTACCGTCTCTAATTAAATTAGTTGAAGAATAAATAATAGACTAAACGCGAATTTCACGCGCGGCAGATTATGAAAAGCTGTTATGGCGTGGTAGGAGCTAAGAGACACAAAAGCGCGTGTTTTAGCCGCGGGACACAACAGCAGGGGAGCTCTTCAGCCTTGCACGATGAGGATTAGAAACTGACACCGGGATCCGGTGACGTCGTGGGTACTTCACCAGTTGCTCTTACGGGAACGCCGATGCCTCTGTCAATGCGCTAAACAAACACGGGCAGAAAATAGGAGGGGCGGGGCGGCGGGGCTGGAAGAATAGACAAGAGATGAATGACAACGCAGGCTTAAAGACTCCTTCAAAAAAAGATGTTCACAAATTGCCTTGGCATTCTGACATTGTTGTTACATATAATTTGATTTAGGAAAATGGGGGCTTTATTATACATGGGACAAGAATCACGACTTCATTTTTTTTTCATTATTTTTTATTCTCTCAAATATGGCGAAGTAAGTTGTTTTTTTTTTCTTTGCCCTGCTAAAAGAGTGGACTGCATTATTTTGTGCAGATTCCCAGGGAGGACGTAAACTATGTGGAAATATTAGCGAGGCCATACGATGCATGAGATATGCTTTTGTTATAGACTCAGGTTTCACGGGTAAAAGATTTTTTTTGAGGGGGGGGAGGGGGGCGAGGGGAGATTTGGGAGAGAGAGAAAGAGGATAATAGAATAATGGTTACGTATATTAAAGCTAGGAAATCCTCCTTCCTCTTCCTCATCCCCTACTCTTACAACTCTAGGAACAAAAATTAATTTTTTTTATTGAAGAGGTGTTTTTTTTTATTTCATAACATAATAAACATAATTTAAAAAACTACTCTTTAGAAACTATCCTTGAGTTTAGATGCAGCCTGCCCCTCGTCTCTCTGACTTTGCATCTTTTTGTATATGTGGAGAGGAGGAGGTGCAGGAGTGGTTGTTACGGTTTCGGTGACCACAAAACAGTTGAGGTTTGAGAAAGAAATGTTTACATTTACATTCCGCAGCAAAATGCAATGCAATTCCTTGGGGTTACTTCACGGTGTTTCTGAAGATACACAGTTAACGCCTACCTATAATAAGCACTAATATAAATACGCAGTTTTCTATTTACCCAAAAAATCCTTTCAGTAATATCTAAGATATTAATTTCTCATCTGTTTACACAAATACTAGCCAATTTAATTTCTGATTCGCCTGCAACGAAAATCCCAACGATGTCTGTATAATAAATCAGGGTATGAATAGGACTGTCTAAATTTAAGCATGTTTTCGGGATTCGAGGCAATTTCCTGCAATAATAAAATCAACCACTTCATTGGATGATAGGAGGAGGGAGAGGACTCTTCAAGACCCGAGTCTTAGGATTTCCTACTAGGCAGCCGTAAAGTTTCAGCACCAAGACACATAATAGTTGTTAATGTATTCTCCACGCGTTGTTATTTCAAGTGGTCGTGTTGAAGAGGCTTGTGCTTTATCAATGATTTGTATACACGGCTCAGATTCATCCTTTTCAAACCCTCTCATTTAAAAACACTTTGCAAACAACCTGAAAATTACATTTCTTAGCCTTGCCCGCCTATATGACTATAATTTAATGGATTAATCTAGACTGATGGAGTTTTTTTCAATCTGAAGATAGTCGTGGCATTAATGCAGAATATAATTATATTTTTTTGTTGTTGTACTTCATCATCGTCTTCTTTTTCGTCGTTCTCTTCTTCTTTTTTTTTTCGTCTCCTTTCTCGTCTATCACACTGCTGATGCTATGCTTGGCATTCAAGTTTGAAATATTAATTTGTTTATTGTTTAATGTCCCTTATTACACTGTGCAATTCATCCAACAAAAGTGTCTTTCTTAGCTTACTGTTTTCACTAACTTCAGTCATCATCATCAGTAGCCTGTGTTCTATCCGTCGGAAAGCAAACTCCGCCTACAGTTAGCGTGAAATTAGCCTCGAATTAGATGAATTTGCTTTCAATACTAGACCTTTATATTTCAATTTTCTTTACTGTAACATTCGGAGGGACAGGAAACTACCAATCTGCGAAGTTACCATACTTAAAACATGCTTTAAACATGAATCTCATGAAAATACTCTAAAGTGAAGCCTGCGGTTGATTTCAAATCATTGAAATGTCTTTTCAAGCCTCTTTTATCCTTTTATACCCCAGAAGGGTCTGCATGTACAGCATATAGGCATTACGAAGATCTTCCAGTCACATGCCCTCTGCGTTAGAAACCAGATTTTTATATTTCCGGAGACCACACTAGTGGCTAGCGGCTGTGTGCATAATTCTAACGTTAGTTAACGCATTGCGATAATCACTTGAAACTCCCAAATTATAAGTAATGTTCACTGTAGTTAACGCAATACGTTAATTAATGTAAGGATTATGCACACGGCCACAAGTGCCATTTTTCTATGGGCACATTCACTTGTCACTGTCATAGGACATTTGGAGACTGTAGCCACAGTGAAACGGCTGAATATGCTCACCTAGTTTTAGCACAAACTTCTTTTCAAAAGTATTACACTTTTATAGGATCATTAAATATCTGAGACAAGTTTTCCTTCGATTTCCAAGAAAATCATCAGCATAAAATTGACTTTTTGCTTTAATAATTGGTTCTACTGTTTATGTGTCTTCCACAGTGTGTCCCAAGCAAGTGACTAGACAGATAGAGGCGAATCACAGCAGTTCTATTTTACCTTCGGCTGCTGCTAGTCTAACAGCGGGGGACAAAAACAGAGTTTCTTCTCATTCTGGACGCCAAAAGCACCACCACAATCATCATCACCACCACAAACATCATCAGCAGCATCATCATCATCATCATTCTCATAACCAAAACCAGCATCAGCAGGCAAAGAGTAAAGAAGTGGTTGAGGAGGACAATTTCGACGATGACGACGACAATGATGAAGTGGATGGTGATGAAAGTCGTAATAAATGCAAAAAGAAACACCGTCGTAACCGCACCACTTTCACTACGTACCAACTGCACGAGCTGGAGCGGGCATTTGAGAGATCACACTACCCGGATGTTTACAGTAGGGAAGAGTTGGCCATTAAGATAAACCTCCCAGAAGTCAGAGTGCAGGTTTGTGGATTAGACTGGATTGGATTGGATTGGATTGGATTGGATTGGATTGGATGGATGGATGGATGGATGGATGGATGGATGGATGGATGGATGGATGGATGGATACCTTATATCCGCTACTGCAAAGCGTTTTCTTGTCTACCTGTTCAAAATGAGGCCACAGCTTCGAAATCTTACTAAGATTTAAAATACGAAATATATTAGTCTGTTCCATCAAACTGCTTATATTTTTTATTACTTATAATTTTCCTCAATATATAAGAACTTGTTGGTCTCCGCATGGATTAACATGAAATAACTAAGGTATCACTGTGTTGTTGCTCGACAGCACTTGGACGTCTTTTTGGATAATTAGGCCTACAAGATGAATGACCTGTTCTTCTGTTAACACCTGCATATAATCAGCAGTGTGTTAAGAGGGTGTTAATGTGTGTGTGTGTGTGTGTGTGTGTGTGTGTGTGTGTGTGTGTGTGTGTGTGTGTGTGTGTGTGTGTGTGNTGTGTGTGTGTGTGTGTGTGTGTGTGTGTGTGTGTGTCCTTCCTTCTTTCCTTGATTAGCGTTTCCCCCATGCATTTCGCATATTGTTGACATTTTTGTCAAAGGAGGACATCACCAGAACTTGGTAACGTCATCCAATTTGCAGATCTCACTTTTGTGTTAGTTCTCCGGGTGGAATTTAACAACGACCATGTGTCAGTTAGGCGGGAAATTTACCCCCAAGGCGTTTCTCGAACTTCCTGTTATCATGTCTTCAAAGATAATTGAATTTCAGGCCAATTACACTTCCGAGTTATAATGTATGATCCATACATACAGCAAATTTAATTACCTGTGCATGAAGAACATTCCTGTTATTCCTGTCATCTTAAGCACAGTGTTTGCTTTGAAGAGCGGATAAATCGATGTCGATTTAATAATAAATATGCTGAGGTGAAATTACAGGGAATGACGTGTGAGAAGCAAGGGCAGCAACTCGTAATCACTGTCTCAGGCCGTACACGTTTGGCCTTCAGCACCTGGCAAGAAAAGCTGTTTTCAAACTGGCATTCCCGCTGTCAAGATGAGGACACTCGCTGTCATCTTTAACGAGACAACCCTAACAGTTTAGCTAATTGAACGCGATCCTTTTTTTTTTTCAAAGCAGAAGCTCAACTCTTCAAGAGGGCCTGACAGAAGGAAAATTGCTCAGCGCTAAACACTAGCCCATTAAGCCCTCCAACAAAAGGTTCAAAATCAAAAACCCAAATTGGAATCTGACACCACATTCTGTGATGCCTGAAAAGACGCAGATATAAATTAGAGCAGTAGAGTTTTTTAATTGTGCTGGATTAGCCATGGAGAGAAGAGGAAGAGGGAGACAGGAACTAATTTGTTAAGCGCATTCTTTCCCGCTGTCACCTTATACAATACACAGTCTGACAGTGTGTTGTAGTGATGAGATACTGTGGTTCTGCTGCTGGTTATGGTTGAAGTTAGCATGATCTTTATACGCCATTTATCATGTCTGTCTGTCTCTATTTCTTTTCGTGTTTGACATTCCTTTCCAGTGTCTGAATATATTTACCCATGATTTTCCCTGCTTGTTTGTATTTTGTCCCTCTTCTTCCCTGCTCAAAATCTCTTTCTTTTTCTTTCGCTCATACTACAGTAATTTTATATAACGCCCATAGTCATTTATTCATAGTTATTATTAAATTTGTCACGGGGAAAATCCAGCTAATCATGTGATCGTTTCCAATCTTTCTCCCAACTGCACTCGTTCAAAGTGAGAGTTACCTCGCGTATTGTAACTAAAAATAGGCTTTTCTCCTTTTTTTCTTCACGCCTCTGACATAATCTAATTCAGAATGGTTCATTCTGCTACACTGCTGTGCGAAACCTTTCCATCCGCGTTGTATCCTTCTCGTACTAAAATATGTCTCAGACGAATAGAGTTTTTTGTTCCCGGCTAGTCATTTTTCCTGTCTGTAACCTTACCCGTCTCCCTTTCAGGTAGACCAAGTGCCACGGGATTCTTTGCTTTCTCTACATAGTTCTTTTGCTATTGCAACCCTCTTGAAAGGCAGGGGGCATCGGGGAGGAGGGTGGGGATGGTCTGTTATAAAATCAAAACTCAATCTTTACTAATGTATTGTAGGTCATTTCTTGAAGCTGGATGTTCTTATAATATCAGTAGGTCCAGCCAGATGCCACGTTAAAAACACCCAAGGTTCTGTCTCATCAGACATTTTTTTCCATACAAAAGTTTTCCATACAAAAGCTTATAATAGGGCTGAAAGATTTAGCCAAATTAATCACATTTCGTCCAGTTAGGCGTTGCTGAGGCGTTTAATACTTCCATTATCATGTCTTTAGCGCGGAGAGCAAGAGGGCGAAAGTGACGGGCCAGCCACCATTGAGATCAAGTGAAACGTTCGTAATGCCATTATAGATTTTCAGGAGCAAAGCCGTTATTAACTTCATCCCGGCACATCGGGCACAGCCATTTGGGTGAGCCATCCATCCTCGAGTCATTCTCTGAGGCAACAAAGAGGCCGAGATCTTTCCTAGCGACAGCATCCACGCCCAATCGAATTAGTCCAAAAGGACGAGGCTTGAGGGACGGAGAATGGAAAGGAAAGGGAAGGGTGGAGGAGGTGGGCGAAGAGCTGGCCCTCAGGGCGACTAGAATTGGGTCTATCTCCCTCGGCTAAGGACCCTAATTGGGAAATGTCCAGCCCGTGTGAGGACCTCTTAGCAGGAGTCCTCGTCGAAAAAGAGTTGCAGTTTAATTAGAGTTTGTGGCGAGGTGTGAACTGGCGTCCGGCTCGCATTTCTGCCACTGATAGGTTCTTCAAATTCCTCTTCAACTCTTGCTCCGACCTCGTGATCTCGAGATGGTCACACTGACCATGATTTGACCGTAGTGACCAACTGTGGCAGGTGATAATTGGTCGCCCCCTCAGCGTGGTCCCATTTGCTCGCTGGCGTCGATGTGGGGTCAGGCAAGAGTCGAAGTTTTTGAAGACTTCGTGATTTTTGTTGCAGGGGCTGCAAATTTTAATTGTTGGGGATGGCGGAGGTGGGCGTGGTGGGACCAGTGAGATAAATAGCCCCTCACTGCCCATCTGTTAAACTTGGTCTGCTGGTCAAATGTGCGGATGAATACGTGGCGTACGCCCTTAACGGCGGGGCACACTGCACTGTTAATAAGCTTAATCATCACGTAAAGAGAGAATTTACTGCATTAATAAATATTTTTAGGGCCGTGACTGCCTGCTTATAGGAGCCTGAGTGGGTTTTGGACCCGCTACCCGTCCATCTCAATGCGATACTATGAAGACAAAGATTTTTCTTTCAACGTGTACCATTTATTGCTGTTTACCCATCTTGATCGCTCAGGGAGAACTTCTTGACCCTATAGTGCTGCTGCAGTGTGGGATATGACAGAGAGGAGGGTATACTGCCTTAAGTCAATGTCTCATAAAGCACTGTTATATATATAATAACAATAAACGTTTAGTATTATTACAAATGGTCTTTTCTTTCTTACCGTTATGTACTGGCATTATTACAAGGGACATGCTAATGTAGGGGACATCAAATGCTAATATCAACAAACAACAGACCTCGTTCACGTTTTAATTCTCAGACTTGGTGGGCGCTGCTTCAGTAGAATTCTACCGGTATACTATCTACTGTCACGCTCTTTCTGTTCTGCATCTATTTATATCCTTGCAAAAAATGGGCAATTATTGATGTGTGTGAATTTCAGAGGTTGTAATTCTTTAATAATCCAGACCTAATTTTCGACATTTTTGCCTTACTTCTGCAGGTGTGGTTCCAAAATCGACGAGCTAAATGGAGGAGACAGGAGAAAATTGAGTACGGCAAACTGCCTGAGGGTCTCACCGTCCCGTCCCTCCCCAAGCTATCAACATCAGTATCTTTGGGTCCGACGTCACTTCCGCTCGACCCTTGGTTGACTCCGCCCATCGTCAGCATGCCAAGCGATATGACGTCATCAGGTCTTGCGTCAATTCCGGCCACAGTCATCGGCTCAGCGACCTCCATGTCTTTTTCGGAGTATCTCCCCTCAGCCATGACGTCACACTGCAACAGTTTGACGTCACAGCTCCACAGTCTCTCTGGTGTGTTTAGCCCGCTACTCTCCAAGCGGGGGCGAGTGGACGACAGAGCAGGGATAGTCAATGACAAAAACTCTAGCATCACATCGCTGAGAATCAGGGCCAGAGAACATCTAGAAACTATTGAAAGGAAAATGGATGGAAGCTACATGTGATTAACACAACATGTTCTGAAACGATATGACAAGTCGTCTTGCGATAAAGAGAGTGTACAGTGTTAATGTGTGTGTGTGTGTGTGTGTGTGTGTGTGTGTGTGTGTGTGTGTGTGTGTGTGTGTGTGTGTGTGTGTGTGTGTAGAGGAGAGAAAGAAAGGTAGAGAAGGGCGGAGGGACTGAGATATCGTTTACCAGGGTTGAGCAAGTTCACCAAAAACGTCAGTTCAGATCAAGATCAGGTCACTAAGGAAGAAAAGTAACTGTAGTCAAATTTAGCTCAGTTCTATAAAACATTAGTTTTCACATCAGATCAGTTCTCCATGGTTTTTGAAATCGGCATTCGTTTCTGATTGTCGATGTAGATATGAACTGAACTGAAATTCAAGTAGAAGGGTAG
>JAWQUT010000001.1:2320947-2330947 GCA_033807755.1 Ellobium chinense
ATTTCGATACTGAGTAGCCGACTATCCGATATTATGATAAATGATGAAATATTCCATTAGTCTATTCATGTCAGCCTATTGATACCTTATAAAGTTGACCAAAGCTTCATATCTTCTCTTTAAACATCTTGATCAATATGCGCTACATAATTAATGTTACCAGCCATTGCCAAATTCACTTCGATCCGTTTTGATTTAGTCTGTTTTAATCTTTGTGATTTAATCTACTCTAACCTTTGTCTTAAATGAGTAATTACTTAGAAATGATTAGTGCCGTTAGATTTATATTAGGCAGAAAGCCTTAGAGCAGAGCTGTTCAGGCCTGTTCATTCCCTGATAAACTGCCGAAATAAAATAAGGCAATAACAATAAAAAGAGATTATACATATTTATAAACTAAGATTAAAATAAATTTTGCAGTATCGATATTGGCACCGATCAATACTCGTAAAAGTATCGGTATAGATAGATACCTGGCGCTAAGAGTATCGCCCACCGTCTTTCAGAATGGGCGTGTGTATTTTTATTTTTCAATTTGTAGTGTAAATGAATTTGAAATCAGGCGAACGAACGACTGTTTTCCTTATAATGATGTTCTTGAGGGTTTGGCCAATGAATAAAGCCAGGCGACAACATGGCGGCTAACGTCTTCCAGCCTGTGAAAAGGGAGGCAAAAACTCCAGTGTGTTCTCTCAAAAATCATAGGCGTCAATGAGTGTCCCTGGCTTACGCCCCTTTTTTTCTGCAGATCTCGTCTCGATTCACGCATAATAGAATGGCCCACGGGCAATTGTATCTAATTTGAAAGAGAGCTCGGAAGCTGGAAACTCTAGCTCTTCTCTGCAAATTTCGGACCCAAAATGGGCTTGAATAAGGTAATAATGACCGAATCTGGGGATATTAGTATTTGTCTAGCTCTCGTTCCTCAAATATTTGGGCGCACGCTTATTAATAACGTTACTACCCTATTTTGATCCAATAACTTGATTTCTTTCCACATAAAATAGCGCGCTTAGAAATTGATTACCGCCCATTTGGATGCAAATATTGACAATTTAGCGAGACATTACGCTCTAATCAAATGTGAGCAGCTCCTGAGAAGAGCGCTGCCCGAGGAGCGCACGACTTCCGCCGAGGGCGACCACTTGATGTCCAATACCGTGATGGCCCCCAAACTTCGGGGGCCACTGCTCTAGACGCTGGCAGCTTCAGCACCATTCCAATTTAGGCGTCAAGATATTAAATTTGCTACCACTAGAGGAAGACAACAAGCCAGTCACCGAGAAGGGAAGGATGCAGGGGGAGAGTGGGGAGGGACGGAGCTGCAGAGAGGGATAACAGAACGAGAGAAAGTGACTATAAAAGAGGGAGAGTAGATCACGGAAGCGACTGACCGACTGACTGACTGACTGACTGACTGACTGACTGACTGACCTGGATGATGTATTTAAAACATTTTTTGTTGATTTGAGCAACGCAGATGGTCAAATGAATACGAGATGAATAATTGTCCCGAATGCATCAGCTTCCCCATTTGTGTTTATGCGACCCAACCATATATGAATGAAACACCTCAGCCAATTTACTTTTTATCATTTTCCAAGAAAAAGCCTGTATTTCAGTGGGACTGTGTCTTTCTTTTAAATGTGACACACAAATCACTACATAGTACAAAACCATGTGCTTGGCTGATAATTGTAAAGCTGGATTGTCCCAGTAAACTAACTTCCGCTCTTTAAATGCCCGAAACTGCAACCATTTTGTCATGGACTGCAATTTATCTTCATCAGCGTTTCCTCAATGTAAAAAATGTTTCTTTACATTGTAAAAACCTCGTTATATTCTGATGGAGAGAGGTTGTTTTTGACTGTAGAATAACTTACAAAATATGGTAAAAGTTGGTGTATTTCTCAGTTCATTTAGAAGACACGACAATGAAATGGATGACCTCACTCTAATAATGATGATAAAGCAGCTGATTGTGATAATAATTAGCGAGGAATAATCCTGGTTCGGCTGAGTTAACATCATATTTGGAACTCATCTAAACAGCCAACAACATCACAAAACACACACACAAGAATAAAAATCACGTTAACTTCAGATGCCCCCATTGTAGCGGAAGACCCTGTGATCAAGGCAGTTTCTTTGCCTAAAGCTATATAAGCAGTCACTCATCCACACACAGGGGAGAAAATTAGGATAAAAATGGCCGGTAACGCACTCGCTCGTCTAATAGAATGATAAGGGCCTTTGTCTTAATTAAAGCCCGAGAACCGTCTCTACAACGCATTATTAACGCATTCAAAATTTAATCATGAGCGACAGAGCAGTGGGATGAGACTTGGGCCAACAAGTCACTCTGCCCGACAGCGGTGGACTTGATCAGATGATTATTAACATCAGAATAGGGGGAAGCTGGGCTTGCCCAGGATATTGGAGAGGAGCAAAGAACAGGGAGGCTGAATGGTGGAGATAAGGAATGAAGAGTAATCTGGGTCAGACAGGAGTACACATCAGCGTGAAGAGAGTGTCCAGGCTTGGTTGTTTATGAATTTGATACTACGAGTAAGTACCCCCTTTCTTGAGCGGAACTGTGGTGACCAAATGCCAGATTGAATTTATGGGAATTAAATGTCTAGAGTGATGCGACTTCCCGTTCCAAAAGTTTAACCACATTCAAGCAGAACATGACTACCTTCTGTCTTGCACTTTCCCCATTTGCTGCGGTGAACAATGTGCTAGGCGTAGCTCGGTGGCTTTCAAGTTCAAGTTCAAAGGTTTTAGTTGGCAATAGACCAACATCATACAATACAGTACAGTATTACATGAGTATACAATCCACTGCAAAGACGCATACATAATCTTCATGCACACTGTTGCCACTCATCTACCACTTTCTCATCTAGCTGACATCCAGTCTTTCGAGAATTTGAGCCACATCATGGGAAGAAATCATTACAAATTATTGTTGTTTTCTTCGAATTTCTACAAGAAAAGCTTGGTTCAGTTCTTCGCCAAACACCCAAAAGACACAGGTACAAATAACAATGCGTCTTTTGTGAATGTTTGACTGTATTCCACGGCTCGTTGGCAGCGTTCTTATAATATCACAAAATTTAAGCTTACAATATTGAAAGAAAAGACTTGACAAAGTCTCCACTATACTGTTTAAAAAAAATATATCATGTACTCCTATGTTCGAGGATCTTGTGCTGATCCGGGAATATGGGGTACGCTGTTAAATTTACAGTAATGTTATTTGGGAGGGGGGGGGAGGGTTAAGTGAAGCAAAAGTACAACCATAAGAACAGCTTCGCGTTGTGACATTTCACAGATTCACCGATAACCGGATTCCAATGTTCTCATACAACACCATGTCATCGTAATGTAAAGAATCGTTACAACAAATTTTTTTGCTGATGTCTTCACCGAGATTAGAGATGACGCACGTAACAGGGCACATGTTGTATTCACTGCTGAAACTTGTAGCTCATTTATTTGTCAGCAATCAAGACGTCTACATTAACTGTTGGTTCTAGTCGCTTTGATTTACTTTGAAAACAGTTTCTGCTAGCCGGAGATGCCGAGCTTCTGAAGAGCGAAGTGAAAAGAACTTCAATACTCGAGCTGTCGATAGCAATTCACCACCAAGAAAAGGAGGATTTGACATCTGAGCTCTCGGGGAAGCAAAGTCCACATTCAATGTGAAAAGACCAACTCATGGTGCACTGGTGAGGAAATCTGAGATGAAACTTCTGGAGGAATGGTGCTGGAGAGCCGTTGACGGGAAAGGGGGTGAGGAAAGGATAAGAGAAGGAAGGAGACTGTTTGGAAGCTTGCGGCACAAGGATGAGGAGGGGGAGAGGCAAGGCGTGGGGNCGTCGGGGCGAAGTGTAGTGCCAACAATCACAAGACTTCGATTTCTCCACACAAATTACTCCCCTTTCTCCGGCAATAAAGGCAGAACACATTCCAAATCATTTTTCTATAGGGTCGAAATTGGCTGGAATTGCATCAAATTCCCCTAAAAAGGGGAAAGCAAAGCCAATCTCGCGTTAAGGATGTAAAATAAAGTCGGGGAGTGAAAAGAGGGTCCGGTCGATGCTAATAGCTGTGTTTGGCCGGTAGCAGCGTTTCAGGCGGTACGGCTTCCGCTATCGTGGTCGGCACGAGAGTCAAGATGGCCGGCCAAGGGGGACCACCCCGTGTCATTGGCTCGTTAGCTCAATTGAGCCAATGTAATTCGCTCATTCCACAATATTTATACAGAGATTTGCAAATTTGAGGCGAATAATGAAGGCAACCGCTGGGCGAGATAACTAGAGATTCCTTGATTACTTGCCCATTATATGGGATAAATGGCTTTCTAAATGTATTTCGTGGCTTGCTCGTGTCTCCGTAATTCAGTTAACTTCCAGAGCCAGGAACCTTTCCATCATCGTCCTCTTTCCCCCTCGCCCCTCTCTTTCCAGTCTTTTCCCGCTTTCTTTCTCAAACAGTCGCCTCCTCCTCCTTTCCCTTCAAAGCGCTTCATGACAATATCTTCTTCTTAGCTGTTAGCCGTTCGCTGTGTTACCAGGATTTTTCCTGCGCTTCAAGCCACAGCATTGTTTTAAGTTGTCGGCGGCGTGTGGGGGTTCACAGGAACAGCCGTTTTATTGTACTAAGTTCTTGCTTTGCACGTGAAATAAACATCATTCTTACATTATGGTTTTTTTTTCAAAAGACAATAGCGAGGTGCTTTTTTTTTTATTTTTCATGTTAACTTACAAATATCTTGACGTTGCTGAGCTCGATATGGTTAATGCCTCCCCCCCCCTCCCCCCAAGATTTAATCAACAAATTTGAGGGTGATGACATCACATTGTCTTGTAGTGAAACCCTTTCAGAACTTTCAGAATTGAACTGTGAATGGGAGTCTCTGTCTATGACTGAGTGGTAATCACTGTGGTCATTCAGACTTAATGGTCTACCCTAGAATGAGCAATGTGGATGGCAGTCTTTCTTTCTTTCTTTCTTTCTTTCTTTCTTTCTTTCTGCCGTTCAGCTATAGACTGAGTATAATCAGTAGAAAGGTTGTGGTCACTTCATGCCAGAGCTACTTTTACTTTGTATTACCTAGGTAATTTTTTTTTTTTGATACTCTAATGTTTTACATTTCTTTTTCTGCTTAAAAGGCCATAGCAATTTGCTTTAAACTCTGCTTTTTAAACATTGGAATGCTGTTTGGTGTGCTGTTTTGTTGTTTTGGGGTTTTTTTGTTACTACCTTTCTTTTATCGCTGCTTTTGCTGGTGTGATATCTTCCATCGTTTTTTTCTCCCGCTTTGATCTCTCTCTCTCTCTCTCTCTCTCTCTCTCTCTCTCTCTCTCTCCTCTATCTTTGTATGTGTGTATGTCTGTGTGCGGACAAGCCTGTGTTTGTTTATGTATGTTTGTGTTTGTAGTTAACTTTCAACTCTTCGATATACTTTTAGTTATCGATAAATTGCAGTTTGTAGTGACCTGAGAACTACTTTGCCCGGCTGGTGATTTATTTCTTCGTTAGAGTCACCGATCAGAAAATGCCGTTTGGATTCCCCAGTTTCTAGGTATACTGTACTGTCTGTGGGAAACGCTTTTGATCGGCAATCTACAGGTACAACTATCTCTATTCCCACACCACGACCTTCATGCCTACACATCCATCCGTCCAGCCGATCGGAGACTTCATCATCATCATTTTCTTCTTTAGAGAGGTGGAATACTGCCAGGACCATAGGGGTTAACGATTGGACTGTTTAAAATACTGTATTTCCGATAAATCAGCCACGAACTAATAGAGTTACAAAATAACAAGACATTACTAGGGTACATAGATCAAGAAAAATACACGAAGTCACTTCCATTCATTTCGTGTTTATTTACAGTTTCTCTTTTACTAGACGGGAGAAATATATACAATTTATATTTATTCATAATAACAGCGAAGAAAACGAAGGTTGGAACACAGTTGGTTTATAGTTTGTTTTTTAAAACTGCTTCTTCTGTTTATGATTGTTGTTATTGTTGTTGTTGATGTTGTTGTTGTTGTTGTTGTTGCTGCTGCTGCTGCTGCTGCTGCTGCTGCTGCTGCTGTTGTTGTTGTTGTTGTTGTTGTTGTTGTTGTTGTTGTTGTGAATATTCCATTGTTCTCGCTGTTGCTGATGTTTTGGTGGTACTTTCTGGCTGTGGTGATGGTGATAATGATTTCTGATGATGTGTGTAATAGTAGGGAGGGGGGAGGGGTGTGGTGCTTTTAGTAGTAGTTGTGGTGGTGGTTTTAGTAGTAGTGGTGGTGGTTGTGGTGGTTATGATGGTTGTGATAGTGATAGTAAATAAAACCGTTCATCAAACAAGATCGAATAACCACATACAAGAAAAGATCTCGACACAACATATTATTATCATATACTATACATACTTCAAATTATCACAATTTCATGGTCAGAACATTCTGTATAAACGTAACAGTGAATGGACAATGGCAAGTTCTGTTGCATGTATGTTACAAAGAGAGAAAACTCTGCATCTCCTCTCTACATCCCTATCCCAGTCCACCAAAAGTATGGTCAAATGTGTAGCGGAATTTATAAATTTTCCAAAATCAACGTTCTTGTATTTGTTGTGCTTTGGAATACTCAAGCACTGTTTACAAGGAGAGGGGTAGAGGATAGTTATCAATACTTTGCTTACTCCATGGCCCTCTTTCTTTCTTTCTTTCTTTCTTTCTTTCTTTCTTTCTTTCTTTCTTTCTTTCTTTCTTTCTTTCTTTCTTTCTTTCTTGCTTTCTTTCTTTCTTGCTTTCTTTCTTTCTTTCTGATTTTTTTTCTTGTTTCTTCCTTTGTTATCTTCTGTCTCTTTTTTTCTCTCTTTTTATCCTCCTCTTTTCTCTTTTACATGCGTGCGCTCTTAGTGTCTTGCACTCTCTTCTGTTCTAAGAACATCCCATCAGGCTACGGCATAGAACATGCCGAGGCTAAATCAGCAAAATGACAAGATCAGCCCACAACTGTAGTCAGTTCAACAAAATATAATTTTCATTTGCTTGGAATATCACCGGTTGGATTTGATCAGATTTAATCAAATTTGGCATAGCCTCCTCTTTCAACTGCCTTAAATAAATCTGTTTTTGACTCTATTGATAGAGTTTGAAATAAAAAGATGTTCTTGATAAAGTTATTTTTTTTTAAAAACTCCAAGGAAACCAAGTGGTTAAGTTTAGGTCGATCGGTCTTCTGAATGGTCAGTAAGTCGTTAAAACCTATGCTGTATAACACCTCACGAAACAAGCATAGCATTAAATTATTCACAAAAAAGCATGTCTGCGTCTACGAAAGCCTCGCGTCCGACCGTCCCACTTCTTGAAGCTGTAAATAATCTCATTTTAATCATTTTGTTGTTTTCGAGTTTTTATATAATTTTATGAGGAAAAACCTTTTTTTTTTTTTCTAAACTCCATCAACGTCAGAAATTAGTTTTTACTTAAGGCAAATTCAGAGAGGAGGCTACGCAAAATTTGGCTACGATTGATCAAATCAAACCGGTCATATTTTTTTTTTAATGAAAACCGTTTATTACTGGACAGACTATATTATCCCAGAACCTCGTTCTCGCATAGGGGTGCCAAAACGTCTTCATACACACGTAAAATGCAGTATCTGTATGAACTGAATATACATTAAACATTTCTAAAAAACAACAGTTAAGAAATGCAGATAGAGATAACAGTGATCTGACGAAAAAAGAAGCCCTTGAAAAGTAAATAAATATCAATGAATAAAATCAGAAATTGAACTTTGTAAATGAAGAATTAAGTGTTTTGTTGTATCCTATTTCATTTGCTTTCCGTCTTTGAAAACAGTTCAAAGCCAAAAGCACCGTTCTTGAAACTTCCGTGAAACTGCAGTGTGGCATTCCTGATGAATAAACACACACTTCATTCTATCTAATTGATAGCTGATCGCTTCAGCATTTCATGTTAAAGAGTTTAACCTCTCGTTTTTCATAAAGTTCTACGAATCTTACGGTTTTGCACTCGGAAGTAAATTCTAATAATGTCCTCAGAATTTTCGTTTTTTTTTTAAAACTGGCACAAAGGCGTATTTTGGGGATTATGTCTTTCCGTCACTATGTCAAAAGACAGCGAATTTAAACAAAGTGAATTCACCATTTGCAATTATGACCTAAGTTTTGGAATGAGACATCATACGCCAGCGTAGACGATATATACGAAATACTGTATTTGGTATGCTGTAGAGTTAAAAATGTATGATAAACATTATTTCTTTTCCC
Source organism: Ellobium chinense (assembly GCA_033807755.1). NCBI lineage: Eukaryota > Metazoa > Mollusca > Gastropoda > Ellobiida > Ellobiidae > Ellobium > Ellobium chinense. The sequence goes on from JAWQUT010000001.1 coordinate 2,329,263, forward strand.
TATGACGGCATACTGACGGCGACATTATGATCCGAGTATTGCTGTAGCCCCACCATCGCCGCCCCTGCCTCTGCTGTGTGTTCCTTGGCCTTCATGCGCAGCGACTCCACACTAGAAGTGCTGGATGAGGAGTGACATAGGCTGCTCGTACCGCTGCTGCGTCCGTCTGTCTCGTAGAGCGCTGAGGAAGTTGACAAGCGGGGAGAGGGTACCCCTCCTAGGCTGGGCATCATGGCAACGCCCCCGGGCATAGAGCCTGGGTTGCTGAGACCGTTTGCAGCTGCCAGTACATAGCCTGGTATGATGCCACCGAATGGGGATCTGTGGAATAGTGAAATGCGTATTTCACTTAAGCTGCTGACATTAGGAGTGTATTTTGATTGATTGATTGATTGATTGATTGATTGATTGATTGATTGATTGATTGATTGATTAATTGATTGATTGATTGATTGATTAGCTGGTTGGTTGGTTGGTTGGTTGTTTTATTGACTGTCTGGCTGTCTGGCTGCCTGGCTGGTTGGTTGGTTGGTTGGTTGGTTGGTTGGTTGGTTGGTTGGTTGGTTGGTTGGTTGGATTTACTGGCTGGCTGGTTGGTTGGTTCAAGCAAAAATTGCAGATGACGCGGACCAGGGTGCGCACCAAAGAGCACATACATGTATTTGCAGCGTGCAGTGAGACTCTTGCAATAATAGACAAGTGGAGTTAAGACATCACTGTGGTAAATCTGTAGATCCGCTCCCCAAAGATATGCTGCGACACTGGTGGTGCATGTCCAGGACATGAGGTCCATCATCCTTTAACAAAACTTCTGAATTTCTTAAATTCTCTACAAGCAAATGGTCCTTCTTTATATAATATTTTATATGGTTCCATTTCAGAAATTTAGACAAAATGCTTTCAATCTTCGTCCAGGATTTTGAGGCGCCTTTGATGGCATACTCGCAATCCGAGCCAAAATTCAAAAACTGAGAATCCTGAGCATTTTTTGGAAGATTTTGTCTCGCTGTGTTCATCAAAGCAATTTTTTTCTGCGGTTGCATTTTCTTCAAAACTTCATTTTTTTTTTTCAGAATACTACATTATAATTATAACAATACAACTGATGCATAAGGAGACGCCGACTCCCCACGTACCTGACGTTGTAAGCTGCTGCCGCTTGTGCGGCTTGAGCAGCTGAGATCCCCGTATGAGAGAGAGCCATCATTGGGTGCATGCCGGTCAAGTTGGGAAAGCGACCTCCCCAGAAAGGTTCCAGAGGCGGAGGGATCCCAAATGGTCTAGTCAGGCTCATCATGTCGCTGAGGGCAGAAGGAGAATCCCCAGGGATGAAGGTAGGACTTTCACGACCAAGAGCCTTTTCTCGCTTCCGCCATTTCGCTCGACGATTTTGAAACCATACCTGGTAGGTAAAGACAAGAGGACATATATAAAATCTTGAATTAGATTTTCAACGTCTTTGTGCATTCAGTTTCAGTTAATACAAGTATACATGAATGAAGGATACTCATGCTGGGTAAAAGTTGTGTTCAGCATAGTTAAACAAGTTAAAAGGTGCATGGATGGTTATTTGCTTCACAGCCTCTAATATGTCTACATTATTTTTTTTTCATAAAACTTAAATCACTTATATTTTTCGTTCGCCTGAGAGTTTCTGAGATAACACCCCAGGAATGTCAGGATTT
>JAWQUT010000001.1:2335947-2338531 GCA_033807755.1 Ellobium chinense
TCGGGTGACGAGAATGTGGTACAACAGTTGATAATTGTGGGAAGATTGGAATCGGGCTCACCGGAAGAGGCATCTTGTCTACGTAGTGTTTTGATATGCGCGTACAAGCGAGTTCACGATGTCATTTCACGACGGGACTCTTAAGTTAAGTCTCCGCTGTTGGTGGCTTTTCTTCAGATGTCGGAGTTAAATAGTTGTGAGAACAAGTCTTGTCTTCACTGAGGAAGTTCTCTTTTCTTCACGCTGTATTGTTAACCGTCTGTCAATTACACAACACAGTTTGTTCCCGGTTTGAGTTTCAAGCGGTTGTTTAATTTGATTGCCTGGTGAATCAAAATGTTTCTTGGGTATTATTATGCCTAAAATCCACCTTCTGCATTCTAGAATTTCATGTCTGTTCAGCGAGAGATGACAAGTTATTATTCCAGTCTGATTTTTTTTAACTAGCTGTGATGTCCCGGCACCGCCCAGGAGTGGGTAAAGAAAGCGGACAATCAAACTCTTCTTACATCTACATACATTCATACTATTCTTCTTGTAGCAAAATCATTGTGATCAGATCTATCAAGAAAATTGGTCTCATAATGCCAACTTGGCAAACCTTATCTGCAAACTTCACAGGTTTATCTTGTCAGTGATGACATGCAAGCGCAGAGAGCCGCAACAATTAAAAAAAATGTGGAACGCAGAGATGGAGATGTCCCATAGGTGTGTTTACGACATAAAACCCAATTTTTAAAAAAAAATACTTCAAGATCACTTGGAATAACAAAACCTAATTTTAAAAAACTGCCTCTGGGGCAAAAGGAACTTGCATACAAAGTTTCACGCAATTCTTGGCCGAAACAGCGGAGTTATTCTTCTTCAAAAATCGAGTGAATCTTTTTTTTTTATAATAGATTCAACTGCATATGCAATCTGCAGGCAATCATTACTCCTATTGTTTTTCAATAGGTCTACAACATATTGAGATGTAACAATGATTGCTTGCGGTTTCTATTTCAAATCTTTACAGTACAATCAGCATCTCACAGGGGAATCCTAATTGTACATTTTTTTGTTTGTTCTTGTTTTTGTAACCAACCATGTGTGTCTATTTCTCCAATTTTCTCTCATATGTCAGTCATATGCTTATTATAGATGATATTTTTTGGTCGGTGGTGATGTATTTCTTGTCTCCAAATTTATAGATTATAGAATTTTCTTTATCCGAGCGATCTGTTTCACTCTTTTTAAAAACCTTCGGTTCTGCAATACAGAAGATCGCGTCGCGTGATTTACCCGTTGTCTTCAATATATTGATCTATTTACAGCGGTGAGCGCAATCACACATGAAAAAAATAATCTCCTCACATGGGAGAAGCGATAATCATTGAGAAACCCTAGAAAGTGTGCAGTGATAGAGGCGATGAAATTTCCTAATGACATCAAAAATATTCTAGTCGCATGATTTATGACCAACTTTGTGAGAGATAAGAATGATCTGACTGAAACAGCTTGCATATATATGACGGAGGCGTAAAATCTAGAATGTTAGTTTTGACCTGAAATTACTTTGAGACCTTATGAATATGCCATCAAGACTGAGTGCGAGAAACTGTGTATTGCACTGATCTCTGCATCTCACAAAAATTATCAGTCGTTTGCAATGGAATCATAAATTCAAGATTAACATGAGAAAATCTTACAACCAACCACGACATAAGCAAACACTTCGTACTATCCTGCTCAACATCTGAACAGGGTTAGCACTCTTGGGGATAATAAACACTAACATACTACATCCTAGCCATTCTCCAAGAGATTGCGAGTAAGCCTGAACTGTTTGTCCTTCTTGTGGAACTGACCACTGTTGTGCTGTAGTTAAGGTTAGGGGTGATGGGGACATGGATCAGCTACTCGTTGTTAATAGCCAGTCGTCAAATTATATAGCAATCTATCGCTAGTGTTTGTCATTGGTGCCAGAGTGTGCACTGTTATGTCATCAATTGTATGCTCAGGTCATGTATCTAACAGCTGCTTACAAAAAATAACCACTCATCTCTATTCACGGGTTATCCCACAATCCAATATAATAAACATGCTTCAGGTTGTTCTTACACAACATACTATCGAAATCAAACATAAAAACCAAAAAAAGTTGATAGCATCATCTATGTTATCACGCTTGGATTATTGTAATTCTCTCCAGGCCGGTGTAACAGAAGAGAAATTAGATAAATTGCAAAGGGTGCAAAATAATGCGGCCCGTGTAATCCCCAAAGAACGAAGGTTCGAACGTAGTGAATCTCTTCTAAAAACCCTACATTGGTTGCCAGTGAGAGCAAGAATTGAATACAAATTCTTCTGCTTTGTTGTAAGGTTCTAAATGGTATTTCCTCTTCCTACCTATTAGAGTTACTGGAAAAGCGCACGCCAGTTAGATCCTTACGTTCTCAAAATTCTCTTATTCTTTTAAAGCCTATGACAAATTTGAAGAAATTCGGGGAGCGAGCATTTAGTGTGCATATATATGTGGGTTGTACGTACGTGTGTGTGTGTGTGTGTGTGTGTGTGTGTGTGTGTGTGTGTGTGTGTGTGTGTG
>JAWQUT010000001.1:2346570-2371627 GCA_033807755.1 Ellobium chinense
GGGGGACGGGACATGGAGGTGAATGTCCAATTCTGGAAACAACTGACATATCCAGCATGATGTGTCTGTCGATCAGATGTCTTTTCAGAATCTATCACTGTCAGATGAAGACATACAAACAACGTATCTATCCCCCTTGATATCAAGGAAGTGCGAACCACACAATCATGGAAACAATATATAATTATTATTACATCTCAAAGTTCAAACAATCATTAGTGAACGGGTGGTAAATGGCTGGTTCCTTTAAACAGCTCTCCATAGCTGTCCTGAAACTAGATCGGGGCTGCCCTGTGACAAGCAATGGAACAAGCCTTCTTCTTAATAAAGAATCATTCTTTTTACGATCATGTTAATCGACTTTTGAACTAAAGTTAGCCTCATAATGTGATGAAAATATGAGGTCTGTTTCAAAAATAAGTTCCCCTTCTTATAAAATGTATATGGTTAGGGGTAGAGTAATGAAACTTGGCATCCTTGCACATCAACTTTATTGAAATTTCCCGGTAAAGTTTTGTGACACAGTACTGAACGGTTCCAGAATGGCATTGGATTTCATGTTGTCAGTTAGAGCTGAATGACCAGCACGATGCAGGTTCAAAATATTAAACAATCCTTCTCAAGATATGATATTCGAGTTATCGTAAAATTTTCAATTCTTCTGGGTAAGTCATCACCAGAAATACACAATGACTTTCTGACTGCACTCGGAGACCATGCTCCTTCTATTCAGACAGTGAGAAAATGGTTGAAAGCCGTTTCTGAAGGGCGTGATGACATGGAAGATGAAAGTCGGTCTGGGCGACCTGTCACGGCATGTGGTGATACAGGCATCTCGAGTGTCCTAAGATCGCTAGATGATGACAAACGAAAAACTTGTGAGAAAATAGCAAATGAAGTATCCTTGTCATCTTCTTCAGTTTATAGAATTGTTACGGACAAGCTCAATAAAAAGAAAATGTTTTCAAAATGGGTTCCACATTTGTTGACACAGGATCAAAAGGACTCGAGGGTCAGAGTCTCGAGAGATTTCATCAACAGATTCCAAAGAGAGTAGAATAGATTTATGGACCGAATCATTACTGGTGATGAAACATGGATTTATTCATGGGATCCAGAGACAAAAAGGCAGTCAGCAGAATGGTGAGACATTGATGCCCCACGTCCATAGAAAGCTCGCCGCAAACAGGGAGCACTGAAGGTCTTGCACGTGATTTTCTTTGACACAAAGGGGGTACTTCTGCGCTACCCGTTCCTGTGGGCACTACTATCAATGCCCATTACTATAAAATGGTCTTAAAAGAAAAACTGAGACCAGCCATCCGAAAAAAGCGACTTGGACTATTGGAATCTAGAGTTGTGTTTCATCATGACAGTGCGCCAGTCTACACTGCCAGGATAGTGACGGAACTTTTGGACAGCTACAACTGGGAAACGTTAGAACATCTACGTTATTCACCCGATCTAGCTCCATGTGGCTTCCACCTTTTCTTTAAGATGAAAGAACACCTTCATGGACAACGATTTGAATCAGAAGAGGACATTGTTCTTGCTACGAAAGAAGCCATTCGGTACATGGACAAAGTCACTTACGTCACCAGTTTTGAAGGCTGGCTGAGGAGAATGCAGAAGTGTGTAGACAATAGCGGTTGTTATGTTGAATAGACCACATAATAAAGGTATGTTGTGACAAATATCGTTATTCCTGTTGAAATAGTTTTCACGTTATAATTGAGAGAAACTTACTTTTGAAATGAACCTCGTACTAGAGGAGAATTTCATTGACGTTTTATTTTTTACCGATTTCCCACTGTCATACTTTTAAATTCAAAAAAACGAATATGCGCCGACGACACATTGCAGTCCTTGTCTAAGCGACCTTGTCATTATAATCTATATTTAATACATGAGTGGGCATGGTGTTAGCCTAGATTAGTGAACGGGTTAACTACCATCAAAGAATATTATCGAATATCAAGCACACAGATGTGATTCAATGATTAATTTCATCGATAAAGAATTAATTAGATCAATCATTTCTTTCTGCCGTTGAAAAAAAAAAAAGTGGCTACGTTTTGGCTAATTTTGGAGGGTATTTCTTTTTCAAGTTTAGTTTGGCTGCTTCACAACATCTGACCTGGCCACATTGGTATAGTGTGAACAAGGCAGAACAGAGCCCAGAGTGCTGTTATGAGTTCCATGGTAATTTCAAGAATGTGACACTCATATAAAACAAATGGATGCAGAGATATAGAGAGAACTTTTCCTCTCTAACTCACTAGTATTCTCATAAATATCCAAATCCAGGACATATTGATCTGTGAAAATATACGGAAACGCATGAGATTAAAGCTCTCGAGGGACTGTTTATCAATTTTCAGGCATATATAGTGCCATAGTAGCTGAGACCAGCATCTTTAGCATTTCAGAATAAGTGGCTTCTATACACAAAAACGACATTTCCTTTGATTTGTGAATGTGCCAAGGTAAAAAAAAAATTACCAGTGCGGAAAACTAAATACTGGAAAGAAAGTGCAAAATCTCATGATGCTCAACTTTCATTTCCAAGTGTGCTTTCAGCAGACAACATTCTGCAATACAGGGTTGCCAGGTAAACGTATACGTTGTTATCAGACAAGCTGTTATCGTGTATGTGATACATTAGGCTTCAGACTTTTAAGAGCATACCCACTGAAAGTGAACGATTTGTCACTTTCGGATCAGAATTCGGAGGAGGACGGTAGTTTTGTATTTTTTTAAATTAGTATTCAGTCAATCATTCACCATCCAAATAGTGCCCCTTGCCCTACGGAACTGTAAATAAAGCCAAATCAGTCCGTTTCCTTAGCATCGCTTCTGGCTAGACGCTAGACTTAGATCTCGTAAATACGAACTGGAATAAATCAGCACCTTCCATTCCGATGCTTAAAAAAAATGTTTCTCGTTAGAAGCACTTATGCCAACAGACAGTCGTGAACAAGAGTTCTTTTTTTTTCCTTTTGCTTTTTTCCACCTGAGCCCAAATAAATTTTTTGCTTCACTCAAAAGGCCCAAAATATTAACATTATGAAGAGGCCGACGATAAGCACTAAGACTTACAAGACAATACTAGCGCTAAATTAAAGGCTTTAATAGATTCAGGGTCATAAGGATGTGAATTCTGTTTGAATTGCCACTGTTGTTGTTATTTTGCATCAACACTCAAAATGAACTCCTAGTCGGGGCCAGACAAAAGCGTTTGCGCCTGAGCGAAGATGCACTTCGCTGTAACTTGTGTTATCTGGCATCTGCAAGGTGGAAATTTTAGTTACTAGTTAGTAAAACGCTTTAGGGACCGCGCAGGGGGGAGGGAGGCCAAAAGGAGGAAGGAGTGGAAAGAAATGTGTAGTTGCCGTTTTCCCGCAACAAGAGAATAACAGAATATAGAACGTAATCAGGTAAAGATTGCCTTTGTTGCAGCACACATTGAGTTTTATTGAAACAGAGCAGTGACCTGCAATGACGTCCCCGAGGAGAAAATTATATAACTGCCTGGAGTTCAGTGATCAAACTGGTGTTTGACTTTTGTACAGGAGTATAGAGGACACTTAACAGAGTTTCATAAGAGCAAAAAGTAGTCACGTGATCAAGCTCTTTTCTTTTTTTTTCATCCTGAGATCCCAGTATCAAAAAAGCAATATTTCACAATTAAACCTGGAATTGTTGTGGTTTTTTTTTAGGTAAAGGTGACATTATCAGAAGTAGACTCGTTGTATTTACAAAGTGACAGCTGTTGTCCGTAGAGTATTTCCACCGACTATTCAATGTTTCTTTCAGAGAGAAGATCTATGATCTAAGGACAGTCTGTTAACCGCGTTATAGTCTATGCCACTAATTTCCTGAAGAAGATCCAGATTTCAGAACTTTTCGAAAAAGCAAAATAAATAAAAATAGAGATGTTGCTTTTTATTGGTGAGGAATGTAAAGAAATTATAAAGTAAGGTTTGCGGAAAAGATTTACATTATCATAATTATTACCTGATAAAATTTGATAAAATAATAATAAAATTCGCTGCCATTAAATGACACTAAAAAGGTGGATCAACCAACCAAATAACAAATCAAAATCGCCGTGGAAGGTGTAAATATCTTTTCCTTCTTCAGTCTACGTAATCATGTTGCTAAGGTTAGCCTACTACATTTAATTTGCTCCTGGAGACAAGTTGTGAATCATATGTATTTCCCATTCAGGAATACGCTGTTAGCGCATTGCGAAGCTAGTGAAAGAATGCTCACATTAGCTACAACAATATATATNATATATATATATATATCAGTATAGACAAAGAGGGGAGAGGGAGAGATGCTAACAGTCCGGTTAAAAATCTAGTTCATCAAGTTGTGCGAACTTAAATATCTTAAAATCATTTCGTCTTCTTTCTTCGTGCCTTTGTTATTATCATTAATTTCGTTATTACTATTAATGTTGTTATTGTTATGATCATTATTATTTCCATTACTGTTATTGCTTTGTTGTTTTTTGTTGTAGTTGTTGTTGTTGTTGTTATTATTATTATTATAATCATCATCATCATTATTATTATTATTGTTACTATTTATTTATTACGAGTGATCCTGCTAGAAACCATGCAAATAATATTCCGATAAAATCGCTTTCTTTTTTTTTTTTATTTAGCCTACACCGTTTACTTAAAAGCTCAAGGGAACCTGGAAAGAGTTCTATTATCAGAGGTACAATCAAGTATCGCTTTTTAATATTGTCTAAATGTATAGTTTAATATTGTACTCGTATACAACACAGTAAAAACAAACAAACAAACAAACAAAAAATACGATTAAGTGAAAGTGGTGTCGCCTATTTTTATCCAAATAGCTAAGCCATCAGGGCGGCCCTGTCCTCTTTCATATCGATGTATAGTCTAAATGTTTAGTTTAATATTGTACTCGCATATGTTTACTGTTAAAAAAAAAGAAAAAAACCAAGGGAAAAAAATTCTGATTGAGTGACATGCGATTAAATGGGGTTGACTAATTTTATCCAGATATGCAAGCCATCATGATGACACTGTCAGACTTCCCAAGCCTTGTGAAATATTGATTGACGATGTTGCATCTGAAATTAGTCACCCACGTAATGTATAATGATTACGTATGATCAATCAACTATATAATGTATCAACTGTAATATGAATATTACAGTATGGAGATCAGCGTGTGAACTTGACCCACTCACGGAATTACTTTTCTTGGACACGTGGGGGAGGGGCAAGTCATACATAATGGTAACCTACCCTTACCGGGTTTTTTTTCCTGGCAGCTGGCAGTTTTGTTTTTTTTTCGTTCTGCTTTCGGCACAATTATAAAAGAAGTGAAGAATATATGTCATTAAAATTATAATAAAACTAAATTGGTATTACATTTACAATTTGTGCTGCTTGATTGCTGATTGGTGTACATGTGTGGTTTGCTTTTTATTTGTTTATTGCTTCCTTGCTGTTGTTTGTGTTGTTTTCAGATGTGGTTTTAATTTCATGCTGTTGTTATTGCTCTTTTTTTATGTTTTTGCTGTTGGTGATGATTTTATTTCTGGAATATGTCTACTGAGGTTAGAGAAGAACAAGAGAACATGATAAATCCATAGATGGTAGGCATGAAAAAATATTATTTGCATATTTTGTTGTTGTTTTTTTCGCTAAGGGCTTGAGAAAAAAATCCCCACTCGTATTGAACACAGTTGCTCTTTTCCTATTAAACAACTTTTGTGTTGCTACCATTCTTGTAATGTATGCTTTTAACAACCAAAAGTTTCTCTAAAAATTAGGCTTTTAATTATTTAAGTATCCTACGATTTCTGTCTCATGGTAATGGCACTGAACCTAAACACATACGGACATGAGATTGAACAATGCCTCAGGAAAGAAGTGAAAGGCGAGAGAAAGAAAACAAAAATAAAGGGAAGAGGAAAGGGCAGGAAGACAGGTATAGACTTAAGATAGATAAATAGGGAAGGGATGTAAATGAGGATAGGATAGAAGGACGGAGAAGATGGAGACAGAAGGCACAGAGAGGAAAAAAAGTGAAAAAGAAGAAGGAAAGATGGGCAAGAGAAGGACAGGAGTACACAGTGGGGAGTAGAACAGAGGTGAGAGTGTGAGGGGACAAAGGAGAAAAGGAAAGTAGAGACGAGACTGGCTTCGAATAAAAGAACTGCGAACAGGAAAACAAGAGAACATTGAAAGAAAGACAGACTGATAAAGAAAGGCAGCAGGATAAAAAAAGACAGAAGGATAAAGAAAGACAAAAAGATAAAGAAAGACAGAAGGATAAAAAAAATTCAGAAGGATAAAGAAGGCAAGAATGTGGAGGACTAAGAAGAAGATGGCGAAAAAGATGAGGAGGGGGATGAAAAGAGGGAAGACGAAAGCAAGAGAATATGGAATAGACAAGGGAACGGATGAGAATGAGGGTGAGAGAATGGGGGCAATGAAAAATGAGAGGAGTGTATAGAATATATACAATTAAATTGCAAAACATATTTACCTGAATTATTCCCAGATTCGAAGCTTCTGTCATGCGGAGATGGGGACTCACGTTCGGGCTTTCTCACTCCCAGAATACTCTCAATGCTATAGGACATGCATCGCTTGGCGACAGGACGAATAGTTCTTGGCGACTGCTTGGCGCTTTCTGGCGAAGGTGTAGTAGATGTAGCAGAGGGTGATGGCGATGACGATGATGCAGGAGGCGTTATCGATAGGGTAGCCATGTCTTCGGACTCCATAGTTATTCCACACTTCGCACTGATTTTATCTTAAAGTATTTTTTTATTTTTCACTTTATTGCATCAATTTATCAGTCATCCTGCGTCGAAAAAGCATTCATTTCTAGAATGTATTTCATCGCTTCATATGTTTTATGTAAAGATGTTCATAATGTAGCTAAATTCACAAAAGTGTCAAAAGCTTGGAATGGTATTATAATGTATTTTCAAAGAAGAGGAGTCACCTTAAACTTAAACCTGTTGCGTTTATGTCAAGGGACCGGAGAAATTAAGGATCCAAAGAAACATCAAAATCCGGTATAATAATATTCTTTTTGATGCTTTAATTCGTTCGTTGCCGCTTGAGAAATATTAGTAGTAAAAACAAGAGGAATCAGATTTGTCATACGAAGTCGGTGTAATCCATCAGTGAGCCAATGCCAGATTTGACAATAGCTGTCTCTTGACTGTCACCGAAGTAGTCATCAACTGGAGAACAACATCATCATATGAGCATATGAGCGCCTAAACGCGCGTCAAAACTTGGAAGAGACAAACTTTGCGGCTAATTAGCCATTACTGTAAGTTAAAGCGGAGCGAGTCTAACCGATCAATCAATCACCCGCTAAACGGCCAGGCCCGCCATGAACACGAGACGCCAGCGCGAGATCGCCCATTGGCCGGCTGGGGGAAACCCTTCAGTTACCCAATAACAATCTCGAGTAACCGTTGGCTGCGGGATTAGCATGGGCTTTATTGCCTTCCGGTGCCGCGGTTACTGCCGGGACGATTTGTGAAAGGGGGCGGGGCACGGCTCGATTCAATTGCTCCGTTCTTTCTAAAGCCGGCTCGGTGGCTGTACAATGCTAGCGAGTCTTTCAAAGTTAATCACCGGTAAATTGTGCCGAGAATGATTGAGTTAAGATCTAAATTAGGGCGACAAACCGCCATGGATTCCTTTCCCATCTCTGTTATTGACATCTATTTTCTTCTAGTTTGTTCACAGTTAAAAGCCTAGCGCTGATTTCTTTTATTTGAGGCTAGAATATCTCCACTGCCCCTACCCTGTTCAGTTTCCCTACAAGTGCCAGAAAAGGCGTAGCATGCTGTATTAATTATGAGGGCATTGTCTTTCGTAAGGCTCTTGTTCTTTAGCCGTTTTGAAACACTCGTTTACATATTTAATTAGCATGTGACTTTTTAAGAAATAAGCCTCTCATCTCTATATATAAAGAGAACTTCCCCTCCATCATTCACTCGTATTCACAAATATCTTCATATCTAGGGCGTACCGGTCCGTGGAAATGTACAGAAACGTTTGGGCCTGAAGATCTCTTAAAAACGTTTTACACTTTTTTTTTCTTTATATGTCATGGTCCAGCACCTGAGAATAGCAATTTAGGCTTCAAAGAACAGTGGCGTTTTCACACAAGAAGGGCGACATTTTCTCTGACATGTGGAAGTCAAAGGGAAGCACCCCGGTTGTGTAAAACTAAATGCTGGGAAAGAAGATGCAAAAACCCATGGTGAGCTGCCCACTCCAACTGCCCACTCGATTTTCGTATCATGCTTTCAGAAGACAATACCCTACCTTGCAGGGTTCCCGGGATAAGTGTTGCGGGCGTAATATGTATGCTATGATGAGCCATGTGGGATCTCATGAACTAAATTTCCACTGGACCAGTTCATAATCTCGAGCTTCTGAGGTGTTCGAATTCGTGAATAAAATTCTTCAGTCAACTCCGCTTAATCGCAACTCTTCGGGAGCATGGTTAAAAAAAGAAGTAACACTTATATAGCAATATAGAATGTTGTTTAGTGGAAAGTGTTGTGATTAAACGGAAGCTGCTAGTATCCGGATTGTGATTAAGCGCAATCGACTGTATAACTAGAAATTGATGGGCTTGGAGCCAGAGTTTTACGAAGATTATGCGGGATGTTCGAGTATATGAAGTTTAAGGTCTTGAGGTGTGACCGTGGATGCCGAAAGAGAGAACTATTAAAATTTATCTGTTTCTGATAGCATGTACATAATTACTTCTGAACTGGAAAATCATTGATCCTTAGGCAAATCAGAGAGATGTTAATTGTTATGGGAGGTGAACGAAACAGCATCCCTGGCGTAGCAGTCACACAGCAACCTCAGACAGACAGACAGACAGACAGACAGACAGACAGACAGACAGACAGACAGACAGAGAGGGAGACTTAGGGTTAGGCCTGAGGAATACTTTTGTTTGACTAGCATGTTTATGTATTCTTATACATGTGTTGTGATTGACCGGTGGTCTAAACAAAAGCAACTTGAACTCTGTATTGTTTTGTTACTTTAATCACATTCTGACAGGATGCTCTGTTAGCCCTTGACAGCTTAAGTACCGCGGCTCAACTTTATCAAATTTACTGGCCACTTCTTAGCATAATCCTGAGGTATACAGAAAACAAACGGTAACATTCATTAGCCATCATCGCTGGCCACTTAGGCTGGCTCGGGGACTTGGTCGATCTGACAGTGTCAATCATAATTAAGTTATGGTTAAGAATAGCTAGGGCTATATTGAAAACAAATCCATTAAGGTGCCAAGGGTTGAAAAAAGACAAAGTTCGGACAATAAAAGTGCTTATTAACACGGTAGCTGTCAGATTATGTGATTAAGTACTGCTTTGTGGCGACCATTCTTGTGTCTGACTTTAAAAATAATGCCTATCATGAATAGAGAGAATTTGTTTAGTCGAACTCCAGGTAATACCTTGTCTGATGTTGACGACATAATACCATCATTGTCGTTACTTGTCAATGATTTCGGACATATGTTCAAAATACAGATTCGGATGTTTGGCATACTAAATGCGTTATTTTAAATATGATCATCCCCAAACACTTAGTTGTTTTTTTATTTATGTATTAACCCCAATCGACCCTCTTGTCATTATGATGAAAACGAAAAGATAGGAAACACATGAACAAATATCATGGTGAGGAGGAGAAGGAGAAAGATGAGTTGAGTGGCAAGACGTCTGAAATCTGTTGGCAAAACGTCATGAGCGTATCATGATTTCAAACTTAGAAGCCATAAGTTTTTGGTTTTTTTTTGTTTTAATTGATCCCATGAGTACGTGGGCTATTGGTTATACCACTAATTGCATAACTTACATAATTATAGAAGCCTGACATAGCTGGCGCAAAATGACAGAGATAAATAGTTTACATTAAGGCACTTTTACATCGAAGCAACTGAAACTAGATATTGAGAGCTTGCGCATGGGATCTCCTACAATCGTAAGAATTACATCAGTGCACGGGTGCTGAATGCACCCTTATAGCTTCCATGTTAATGTAATTTTTAAATTGGTAATATATCCTGTCGGCAATGCGCAAGTTCTCAGTTGCATACCCTAGACGAACGGTAAAGTAGATCAAATATTCAGACTAATAAAAGTTCCTGTGACGTAGAAGTCATGTATCGAGTGCAGTAATGCACGTACATCGGACCTCCTATTGGAAACAATGACTGACTTGGCAGTCTTACTACGGAATCACTACTATAATAATACCTAACAAGTTTCCCCATTTCCAATATAACGTCCACCCACAATAACCAATTAGTGCCCTGCTAATTGAGAAAGCATTGAGATCGCTGCGCATTGCGTGGAACAAAGCGGGAGGCCCCGTTTAGTCCGTGCTTGGCAGTTTCAACAATCAGCGTCGTATTGATTCGATATCAACTCAAAAAATCTGCGAAAACTCCCTCAGAGCTCTCCTTCTCTAAGCTTTTCTCCGAAATATGGTTCACCACTCTCGTTCAACTCTACCCCATACATGGCCACTCTGCTACCCTCCCCCCTCTCCCACCTTCCCAGCGCTATATTCCTCCCACTCTACCCTCTACATCCTCACCACGCCATCGCCACGACCAGCAGATTGTATAAGACCATTCACAGCAGCACAGTCCTTGCTTCCTTGACATCTAACAATGTCACTAAGTAAACTTCAACAACTCGAACAAGGGGAAACGCGAGGACCTTCTTTATTATTTATTGCCCTAACAATTCCCCCGAGTCCAGTTCAGTGACCAAAGCCCATTTTGATTGACCATTTCTGTAAGACCTTAGAGAGGTACACTGTTGACACAGCCTATGTCATGCGGTTCAAAAATCTGTTAAGTTTCTCCCAGAGCCGGCCAGGTGTGGATAATTAATAAGAAAACAATAACATTTTTCCAGACCCTCCTACTCTTTTTGTTCTCGTGTCAGGCGCTGTATAATCACCTTGTGTAATGCATTTGGCGACACCTCCCAACACAAATCCTCCAAGCCGTAAGAGCGTTTTCGCATTCTGCCATAACGTGAACGTGGGTGACCGGCGTTCTGGATTAGAGGCGACCTAGGTGGTATAACGCGGCTGCTGAGCGCTACTCAGCACTGCCAGAAACGAATCGAGTGCTTTTCTGAAAGCAGTCTTGAATTGACGAGCAAATTCGCACGATCTGGTTTAGTGGAAGTCATAATATTGAATCACAGTATTGCATTTAAATAACGTGGGCAAATGGCGACAGTGTCAGCCGTTCAGCGGCTCAGTCAGGGTCAATATAGCTCAACATGCGCGACACGTTTCCCTTGGCCTTCATGTCTCCCCCGACATACCTGCTCACGTTATGGTATTGCATCAGAGCAGTGTTACATAATAATATGCGTTTCTCTGTACAATAAGCGTTTATGAAGATAGAATGTAGGCCTATTAAAATAGCACCATGGATTGACGCCATTCTTTTCTCAGAAGATGGGGCAATTTTGGCAAAATACAATATTTTCTCCAAACAGCCTGATTGCGCGATTTACCCCTAGGCTTAAAAAAAATCCCCCACAAAAAAAACAAACAAAAAACATCGAAGGCATACCCGATCCCCCTATTACCTGCGTAGAAACTGAAAAGAATATGAGATAAAAAATCTAAAAATCTAGTTCAAATTTTATAAATCCCCCCCCCCCNCCCCACAATGTATACGAGGAAGAAATGCCGCTCAAAACTCCTATGACCTGGAGAAACACTGATAATAGCGTTTTTCTAAAGTAGTCATATATATCCAGTGTATTGCAGCAATAACCACCATCAATGATTCATTGCGACTCACAAAGAATTTTGACCTCATTGTTTTCTCAGAGCAATACTTCTCTCAGGACTGAACAGTGGTTGTCTTTGTATGGTCATATTTATGGCATGAAGGAATACTAATAAGTTCACATTGCTGCTTTAATAAACATTGCTGTGTTTACAAGAATTATTAGAAACGTCTTGGAACACACAAAGAATTGTCTCATAGTTTACTGTTACTGTTAGAAGCTAAGAGCGTGCGCACTGGCGATAGGATCTCTTACCAACGTAAAAATTACATTATCTCCGCATACTGAAAGCTACTAAGGGTGCATTCAGCACCCATGCACTAATGTAATTCTTACGATGGTAAGAATTCCTACTGTTCATGCGCAAGCTCTTAATAGTTTCAACATTATTTGTGACTTGCTGCCTCTGATCGGAGGTGTATTACTTATGTTATTGAATGAGCATTCGAGGTCTGCATAATTTATTCTTTATGCAGCAATTCGCGTTGGCGTTGAACTCCGAGCATAGCCAGCTTGGCTTACTTATGCAGACTTCGAGTCCATCACGGAGGCAGCGTGTTCGTGTGATTGTTGAGTCGTACTCAGAAACTGAAGACTGTCAAGTCAAAATCAAAGGTTTGTGTGTTCGACTTTTGACCCGGGCGATTTACGTGGTAGTGTCCTTGGGAGAGACACTTCACTTCCTTTTCCCCACTCGACTCAGTTGTAGAGGAGTACCTGGCTTTAGAGCTAGGAGGGGGAAGAGGAAGAGGGAGGGACAAGGGAGCTGCACCGTGGGTGTACTGTGACTTTGCTATGTTTCTCGTTTTACGGTTTTGTATTTTTACATGTATGATATATATTGTTATGTATATATGTGTTTGTATTATGAATGAGATGTAAAATATTGTATGACATCGTAAGCCAATTTCCGTACGGGATAAATGAAAGCCATATTTGCATCTCAGCTTCTCATTACAAAGAAAAAGCGGGAAAACACCTTCTTGCTCCGCCCAGCCCATCTCTTTACGGTGTAAATAAACCTCTGCAACAAAGAAGTGGACCCAAGACGCCCTTCTGACCTAGTCACTTAAAAGTCTCGCTCTCGCTCTACTTCAGAGCTTGTGAAAGGCAAACAAGATTATCCTTTGTATATCAACCATCGTCCGCAAGAGCAGCTTGTGATAATTTTTACAAGTGAAGAAAAGCAAAAAAAACATTCAAACCTGTTTAAAGTTTGCATGCCAAAAGAGAAAGGAGAAAAGCGTACGATAAAACCGTCTACTGGATAAGGTTTTATATTTATATTGTGGATTTGGGAAAAGCAAACCTGCTAAACAATGTAAAACATAAATTTATAATCAAAATTATCAAGAAGAGACATTTTCAGCATCTAATAGCAAAAGTATACACGTGAGAAAGTTCCGAGTATATGGTACCTAAGGTTTGGACATAATACCAGTTTTGTTCTTCCCTGTAAAGCTTAAAATCTTCAGGCGGCGCTAGTCTTACGCATGACAAAATCTGCTAGAGGATTAGGAGGTTTAATTGTGTTTTTTTTCTGTACGCTTGACGGATGAAGAGGTTTGTGGTCCAAACTGTTTTAATCAAGTTTTCATACTTACATAGTCTATGGGATTTGGGTCTAACATTTTGTGAAGAGTTAAAGGCGCCGGAACCACAGATTTCTGCGAAGAAAAAACGAAGGTTTTTGCCCAAAAATAAATCGATATTATGAGGTTTTATCATGCAGACGACGCTACGTAAACTTCTATTATTATCACACTGTCCCTAACTCCTTGTCAGTCGTTGTCAAAGTGCAGAAAGTACCTCTTGTGTTGACTTGTGCCGAACTGAAGCCATTCCAATCAATTAAGTTTTCTGTGCAGCAGAGCAGCAGCTGTTAGCGCAGCTAGCGCCTCCCAGAGTGGTCTCTAATCTCGGAAAAAGCCAACAGTCGTGCCGGGGGTCCACTCTCAGCGTCAGGGAGGGTTTAAAATTAACGAGTATTTATTCATAAGCATTATAGTTGGTTGCAGAGCGTGTCAGATTTGTTATTACAAGGCATTATTTAGCTCTGCGGTGGTGTCCACGCCGCGGAAAGTGCCTAAAGTGGTGCTCGATGGATTCACGACAAATTGAGCTTAGTTGATTGTGGCATGCTGTCAACACTAGAAGTCATAATTCTTCAGTGTTTTTTCTGCCGACGGGAATTACTTTGTTTTGGGTGTTGGGCCTCGTTTCGCTCCGACGCCGCACTGTGTCCAGCTTGTCCAATACATTACGATAGAATACAGGGCTTCCTTCACACTTGGCCCAAAACTGTAGTTCTTTTCGCCGTTGTCCATATACATAAAGGTGGACTTGGGAGGTTCCCTCTCACTACACCTCTGAGTCGTAGAAGAACCAGATTTTCAGGAACAGTTAAGGGTGTTCCTGCCTGTGTGGGAAAAATCGGCAAAATACCACTTCTCTTATATTTTTCGACTTTTAATCAGATTATTTCGGAATGGGGTAATATTCCGATCACCCTCAGTGATCCAGCTTACTAGTCTAATATTATTCATGTCTAAGGCGTTCGCTTTCACGGTTTTACGTTTCGAGGCGCTGGGAGATTTGAGGTTTTTTTTTGGTGTCTTCACTTTTAGCGCGTTGTCTAGATCTCTTGCTCTGATAATATGTTACCTGCAGACCGCTGTCATTAGTCTGTGTTCTATGATTTATGCCTCTTAGCCATGTTGCGCCCATTCGTAGCATGAGGTGTTAGTCTGGTGTCTTCTAAGTCTGCTTCATCTGAACACTTACATTTCACGCAGAGTAATGTTTGTGATACTAAAAGACTTGTTTGAACTGGGTATATGACCAACAAAGAAGCCATGCAGTCTATCATCACTGAAATCAGCACGGTCGCTGTTTTTAATCCATGCGAAAGTCCTCTTTCCATCCAGGATTGCTTGTTTGTTGATAATAATGTTTGTAAGCTGGAACAAGCAATATGTTTAAGACCAATTATGCATAAGAATAGGTGGAAACGTTATGCCTGATCTGGAACAATATTTTGATTTGGATCTGAATAAGGCGAGGATCCAGGCATATTTGGAACGGATTTAATAAACAAGACACTTAGGTGATTAAAAGCACGTCCTAAACGTCATAAAGTGGGTATTCAGTGCTGGTGCTTTTTTTAAATTTACAAATGCACACCTGGTCTCTCTGAGGCGGGATTGGAGGGGTGGGGGTGGGTGGGGAAGGAATTGACCATTACGTGAAGAATTACGTTCCATCAGATTCTCCCTTCCCACTCCTAGCGAGTCCCTCCACTCACATGACACCCCTCCCCCATCTCAGATTAGTAACTAATCCCACTGACTGCTTCCAACGTGAAGACCAGACACTTATACTGACTATCGCAGCTCCAGCTTGTTACACTGTGTTCAAGAAAACTTAATTTTCTTTGTTCAGTCGAATACTTGGTCACCCAAACATGGTGATATCATCTATATATATAAACATACTTTGTCAGTTTATGGGGGAAGTCTTGTGTTCACCCAGCTTGATCGGACTTTGACTTTTTAATACTGGTGCAAATGGCATCCTGTCACAAGAGTGTATTTTTGCTAACAATAAAAAGAGCGCTGTTTAGAATAGTCTATTAGGAACGTGCCTGTCTCTCTTCCAGACAACTGTTAGCCAAAGAAGTAATAATTGTCAAGGCCGTTCATGAGTTTGTCTGAGACCGAGCTAGGCTGACCCGGTAAACTAATTTCTACCAATCATGTTACGCTTTACCGCAGCTTACCGGAAGTTTCGCGCTTTCCTCAAACGCAAATCTTCTGAAACTGGCAGAAAGTTAGCTAACTGACTGCCGAATATCAAGGCTACGTGAAGACAGTTTTGTGTTTTTCTTTATCTAAATTACAGAAAAATAGCAAGGCTTCGAATAGCAGTCTTTTCATAGTTTTACAGTACCAAAAATGGACAGAGATTGAGTGCACACGCTGTCAAATATTTTGAATATCCCTTTGCTCTCTACCTTGTCATGCAACTTAACTACACAGTCGTTGGGAAATGACATTAATTAGAAACGGGAGTCTAGCATGGACATAGCCTTCAAGTGGCACAGGTGTTGTCTCACATGTGGCCACAATATATTTGATTACAGATCCAACAATTTGCCAATCAGTTTCCATTAGTATTAATTCTCTACGATTTTCAATACACGGGATGAAAGAAGGCCAACCTTTGCAGATTTGGTAGTACACCAGGTTCCATTTCATATTCACACATCGACATAATCATAACAATCATAGGTAGCAGGATTGTTTCCCCACCTACTCGTACATTGCTCATGACATATGACACTGGAGAGGTAGGTTCCCACGTTATAAGCGGAGAAAGTCACTTAACAAATAAGCGGCCAAAGCATGAAAACTCTCTGTGAATGCCTGACACCTTCTTGTCGCCCTCTTGTGCCTATTTGTCCCCGAGCTTAACTTCTCCGTCGCGGTCTTGTTTCTAATTAATCGATTGTAATTCGTTTTATTCATAATATTTGGTTTCTTTCCCGGTTCCGGAGAAGTTGAGTCGTCTACAATTAATTGCCCATTAAGCAGAGACAATTTGTTTCCATTTTCTGCGGAATGTGTAATGATATCCATTAGTATGAATTGCAGTCCAGGAAGTTTAGGTTCTTGTGCATTTTTTTGTTCTCTCTCTCTCTCTCTCTCTCTCTCTCTCTCTCTCTCTCTCTCTCTCTATTTCTTTCTCTTTCTCTCTCTGTCTGTCTTTTCTTTCTTTGTTTCTTTCCATCCTTCCTTCCTTCCTTCCTTCCTTCCTTCCTCCCTCACTCCTTCTCCCGCTATTCTTTCTTTTTTTATTTTTATTCTTCTCCAAACCTCCCTCCTTCCTTCCCTCTTTCTCTTTCTTCTCTCCATCCCATTCTTGTTCTATCCTCTTCTCTTATCCTCTCCCGTTCCTCTTCTCTCACGTTTTCCCCTTTATCAACATATTTAAACCAGGCAGACAGTTTGATACTACTTACTAGAAAGACAAGACCGTCAGACACGTATTTTAATTTAACCCCTTCATTACTCATGATCATGAGCTCAGTAACTTATACCTAGGTTTGGTTTAGTATATGTTTTAATGCGCTCAGCACGATTACGAATATATTGCGCTTCAGTATGTTTGAATCGTTCATTACGTAGGAAATAAGAGGTAAGATTATGTCGCATACGATACAGGAATGCTACTTCTGGGATGTACATGTACGTTCAAATGGTTTTGGACCAACGTATTAGGACGAACATATATACAGCGTACGTAGAGCAAGGGTTAAAAGTAAAAAACGACAGTTGACAGTATAAGAGCGAAGATATACCAAGTCCGGTTTGAAGACAACAAATGAAGGAGCATGCCTTAATTACAAATAAAATAGAGGAGATGACGGACAGTGAGGTATACTAACTCCAGCTTGCAGACACCTGTCCGAGGACAGCCGGATTGAAGTGTCGCACGTTGCATTCAATCCTTCAAGACGGACGACCCGACGACCGGAAATGACTACTAGCTGTAGGCGGGACATAAAATCGCAAAATCTAAAATGTCAAAATATACATTAAATCCTATTTTTAAGGCTAGATTTGATTCCAGCGCACTCGAAAACCCCCGGGTGCGAAGGATTTGTAATTTTTAGGCGTATTTTTAGAAGAAAAAGATTTTTTTTTACATACACACGAGTTTTTTTGTTTTTTTTTACACACACACACTAAAAAATTTTCCCCATGTGTAGGTTACTGTCACTGTTGCAATAAGGTGTGTCTTCATTCCAACTCTTTCGTGAACATTGCAAAGTTCTGTTCTGCTTTTTTAATTTTTCTGAAAAGTTAATTTTTATTGCGCACATTTATCTCAAACAATGGCTTTGTTTCCACCATCAAAAGAAGTGATGATATTCGCCACACTTGCTCCTTAATTTGTTTATGGGATGAATTGACATTGATCGCGGTTTACCGCGCCTTCTTTTTCACAAATACAGCAGCAACGCTAACTTCTGTTTCCTAGAAAACACCATTGTGTCGAATGAGGCCAATGTCTTTTGTTGCTTGCTCATTATGAAGGCAACAAATGGCGGACGCGGTATACTTATATTTTTGTATCCTTCAACTGTCTTCATTTTACAGACAACAGGCGGACGGATCCAGTATATCTTCGCCCTAAGGTGTGTAGAATGACATCACTGCAGAATGGGAGATGTAGGACGTCAAACTCAATCTAGTGATCAGCAGTGACTCGGTCGACTCACCTTTCTGAATCAGCCAAGCAGGACAACCATTCCAGTATACTATGGCCTCAGAGATTCCAGTATATATATGCCATGGCCCTTAGAGTCAGAGATTCCAGTATATGCCATGGCCTCAGAGTCAGATATTCCAGTATATGCCAAGGCCTCTGAGTCAGAGATTCCAGTATATGCCATGGCCTCAGAATCAGATATTCCAGTATATGCCATGGCCTCAGAATCAGATATTCCAGTATATGCCATGGCCTCAGAGTCGGATATTCCAGTATATGCCATGGCCTGAGAGTCAGAGATTCCAGTATATGCCATGGCCTCAGAGTCAGAGATTCCAGTACATATATATGCCATGGCCTCCGAGTCAGAGTGAGATTCGACGAAATGTGAATGACTGAGTAATGTTTATGGTTACTGGTAAGAAAGAATTGTGATTGGAAAACAGAGCTGAAGTATACATATATGATAGGCGTCGGCTGGTCTATTTTATTTACCCATGTGAAGACCTCAGCTGTGGCCGTATGCATAATCCTTACGTTAGTTAACGCACTGCGGTAACCACAAGGTACTCCGAAAGCATTCGTACTGTCTACCGTGGTTAACGCAATACGTTAACTAACGTATTTCGCCACTGGTCTATTTTAAGCGGGTGGAAAGGTTTCATTCGCTTTTTAGGAAAAGGCAGTTAATAAAGTTTAACATGCTGACTGAATGTAAGCAGAGATCTTCCAATATTAGTAGACCTTTACTGCTTCTTATATCCCAAATGCACTTTAACTTTATGGATGGTCCATATGCAAGGAATAAACACATTTTAATTAGGGAAGGGCGTAGGGTGTTGTGCTGAATTTTCTTTTTCGGTACTGTAGATAAGAAGAGTTTTATTTCCACTTTATACATGTACACGTTGATCAAGTCTTCATGCACGCCAGAAAATACGAGAATGAACTAGGAACTAATTTTATTTAATAAAAAATCTACATGATCCGACAGGTCTGGCAGAGAAATCGAATGCTTGTCTGATGATCTTGGCATCGAATACTGTTTGTGATGTTGAATTTAAAAGGCACCAGTAAGGCCTGTTGTGGTCTAGGCTTCGTCTCTGAAATCAGCGTTAAACTAAACACAAACACACAAACACACAAACACAAAGGATTTATGTGCCAGCCCGGTCATTACATTCATTAGTGAAAAATACAGAAAATTATATTTGCATGGCTTTGATCTACATGCTGGTTCATTCATTAACATTATTCGTTTCTTTGTGAGCTATCTGCTCATCTAGGACAATAATAGTGAACACCTACCCTCTTACCCAGCCAGGCGTGACCTTGGACGTGACAAGGCACAATACACTGGGGGTGCTCAGGGTATCACAACGTGATGTAAATGAACAAAATGAATCGTAATCAGCCAGTGGAGATCAAATAGCTGCTGTATATCAGGGCGGCGCAAGGCTATATGACAATTATGACACCAGGATTCTCTTCTATGATAATAACACTGTAGATAGCATTACTCTTATTACTGCGTGACGCTGGTTTATTAGTCAACATTAGGGAGGTTATGCATGGGATGGTTTGCAAAATACATGTGCCAGTACATGTACATGAGACATACGGGTAGCTGAAAGAGGATATAATATTAATCTCCCTTCGTCCCATACCCCATCCCCCTTCTCTCTCTCTCTCTCTCTCTCTCTCTCTCTCTCTCTCTCTCACGCACGCACGCACGCACGCACGCACGCACGCACGCACGCACACACACACACACACACACACACACACACACACACACCCACACACCCATCCACCCACCACCTTTCCTCAGCCCTCGGCACCACTGCTTGGTAACGCTTTATTCTCTTTTTTTTTCTCTTCTCTCTCTCTCTCTCTCTCTCTCTCTTTCTCGGTGGGCTGAGGAGAGGAAGAGTGGCGAGAAGGTAGGGGCATCAACGTCAGTTGGCTATATATATCTGAAACCTCGTAAGGACTATTTAGACTAGTGACCAACCATTGGAATAACAAGTCCTTTTTTTTTCTATTTCTAGTCTGCTTACACGACTTGTCTTTTTAAAGTAGGCCTACTATATTGACAGTTCTAAACTTGAAACTAGGATGTAGAGTATATATATAAGTTGAAAAGTAGGGGGGAAATGCTTTCTTCGATTCTTATCACAGAAAACCAACCCCAGTAATGGGATCACCTATCCAAGGCGACCGGTTTTCTAAAGTGGCATTGTGGTCACTATAGAGTCACCTGCCCACCTAGCGGCCAGGCCGAGGTGCGGCCACTTTACAGAACTACACCTCAAATGGACTGTATTCACACAAAATTTCCAGAGTAACTTCCGTTAGTTCAATAGAACGTGTTTTGGTTACATCTGGTACATCTTCTACCGTTAGAGTGGAAGAGGCGGCAAATTTTGGTTTGCCCTTTGTAAAATAGACTCCAGTGAGATTTTCAAGTAGGTTGACTCAAACATTTCTTCTTATTTATACATGAATTTATTGCTGTGGTTTTGTTGTGGGCATGTCTTAAAATGCTTAAAGTTTAATATGGTGCATAGAACAAAATGATTATGAGGCAAATTGTGGAGGTACGGGGGTGGCCGCACCCAGGCCAGGCTAAATTTTATGTTGGGCTTGGTGCGGCCACACATAAAGCAAAAATCGCAGGAAAGAGAAATCCATCTAGAGCTAGCCCTACACTTTCCAAACTAGGACTTTGAAAGCCGGCGCTTTCAGCCCCACTAGATCCAGTAGTACAGTAAAGATCATTAACCTTGACCTGGACGCCAACACTATAGTACACTATTCTCATGCCAGTTGTAGGTCATCTAATGCTTTGAGGGCCTACAGTATACACTAATAGACCAAATGAAATATTATATAGCCTACACAGGTAATGTTCAAGTTCAAGTTCAATTTTAGTTCAATTATTATTTTAATGTATAGGCACTCTGGATATGGCACAATGCATACGCTTGACGGGATTTGTCGGGCATCAAAGTAAAGCCCCAAACGCCACAGTGTTGTCTGGAGATGAGTTAACAATAGCATAAAGCCTCCTGTGGCTGGTTACCATTACTGGTATCTTTGTAAGAGACTGCTAGTTTCAACTAAACTTCTTCTGGATCTAGTAATTCCGATATGCGGCCGGGAAATATGCCTAACATACACACCAAACGGTGCCGGCGAAAGCGAAACTAAGAAGAAACGCGAGTCAGCATTGATATATTGCTGTGTACTCTACGGCATAACGGAATGCCAGTATGTATACTATACTGTACTGTACGAGATGATTTTCAGTACAAGAAAGCTCTTTAAGCGCCCGACTTCATTGCAGAAGGCATTCACGGTATTCTTTTTCATACTGACACTCGATTTTCGGATTTTGAAGAGTACGAATCCTATTTTCGTAACGAGGTCACATTTTCCTATGAAATACGAAAATTTCGTACTGGTTGGCAGCTCTGGTTTGTGTCACACTGAGGATAGTTGTTTTTTCTTTTTGGAAACTGAAAATAGTGTAGGCTATGTTGTTTTTTTCTGAGTATCGTTTTGTGCAGATTTAGAATAGTCTACATAATTATTTTCTGACTAAAGTTGCATAAAGGTTCATCTCTGAGTTATGAAAAGGTCTTTGTACTGTCTGTATTCATTTGTTCCCATTTTGTACATCTGTGGGCTTGTTTTCCTGTACATTTACATGCGGCTGTACTTAGGTCATGCTTTTGTTCGCATCTACGAGAGATGGCCGCACATAGGGCTTACCAGTGACCGCACCTCGGCCAGGTGGCCTCATCTTGGCCATTTTTCCTGACAACATTTTATTAATCTCTGCCATATTTAACAACAGTGAGTGCCTCTCGCCACTTTCAATCCACAGTTATCTTCACATGTCCTAGGTACGGCCAACAAAAAACGTTCTAGGTGTGATAGTGGAGCTAATATAGAGGGAAATTCGCTCGTGGCCGCAAGTGGGCTGGTGACTCTAGATGTAGTACAAGGTGGAAACGGAGCACTTAGTAACAAAAGTGGGGAGTGAGCAGACGCAAACAGATGCTCACACAAAATAGGATAAAGGGGAAGTGCTCAAGAAGACAAATGCAGAGGGAAAATGGAAGAACGAAAGAAAGTGATATGGTGGGAATCGAACCCGCGACCTCTGCGTCGGCACCTATCGCCTTGCCGTCAGTTTGGAATCAGGTAGACAGGAATCTACACACTGCAGAGGTCGCGGGTTCGATTCCCACCACAACACTTTCTTTTCTTCTTCCACTTTCTCTCTGCATTTGTCTCCTTGAGCACTTTTCCCTTTATCCTACTCTGTGTGAGCATCTGTTTGCGTCTGCTCACTCCCCACTATTGTGGTCACCATATACAAGTTCCACTGTACAAAGAATGTACAGATGAGAGATTGGAGGTCCAAAAGAACCTTTTATTCTGAATTCATGCTATTTGTCAACTCTGTGTCCACTAATGACTGTGCATGATTGAACTGTCTTTACTACGGGTATAAAGATGTTCAAAATACCGGTATAATCAAGCTTAAAGCACAGGATCAGTTTTCAAACTATGAAAATAGTATTTAGCGGTTCATACTGAATGAATGAATGAATGAATGAATGAATGCGCTCTCTATTATCTTCATACGCCAACCTTAGAGTCCATGTCTTCTGACCTTAGGTGTCATAGTTAGCAGAGCCACTTTTACAGATTTCTGCATTGTCTGCTGCAGACAGAGCTATGCAGATGTAGATCTAATCCTGAAAACTTACTGTCTAAAGAGTTTTCAATCCTCGTACCCTCATGCTTTATTTATTCATTCTCCAAGCTACTGCTTATCAGATCTTCAAATTATTCTCGTCTCGAAGATAAATTTCATCCCTCCTCTCCTCACGTCATATATATATTAAATACTCCTTTTNGACACCCCTCACCCATCTCTTTTTTCTTTCCCGTTGGCTTCGGGTCTCAAGTCCCATTATTGCTGATGTCTATCCTAAACTAATAAAGCTTGCTAGCTAGGTGTGAATGAGCGATAATTATACCAAATAACTGCGAGCGAGGAGCATCGCATATTGTTATAGCATAACGAGGATAATAAGAAGCAGAGCTGGAAAAAAAAAAAAACGAAAGCCGATAGATAGCGGAAACCGATTCCTTGGGTTCACGCATCGATACTGACATCGATACTTTTGACAAGGGTAGGCGATGTCAGTACGCATACTTTTCTATCTGTTTTGATCCCATTCTAAATAACCTTTAGTTGTTGCCAGATTTTTAAAAATGTATTTACTTGAAAGATAAAGAATCCGACTGGTAAGATGAATAGCGATCTCTGGTCTCTGCCTTATGGAGGCCTACCTGACGTCACAAGCCACTGGGAGAGATTAACCCACGTGATGCGGTGATTTTACTGTCCGTTCGCTTGACTGCGGCAATAAAATTATATATAGTCTATATAGAGTCTAGATCTAATACACATGAGCGCCGCTGTAGAATTTTGCACCTTAGTGTCACCTGACCGGCCGGAAGACAACACTTGCAACGGTCAGTATCCTTAACACTGGCCACGTAGCCAGTGGGAGACTGAACCCGGGAAGCCTCGCGCTACGAAGCCTAATAAGACTATGGAATGGAAGCTTTTTTAGTTATTTTGGCCTGACTGAGAATAAATGTAGCCTAAAACTGCCCCATGTGATCGTTTCGGCAGGCAAGCACCGCATACAAATGGCCGTGGACACCGCTTCAACTCAAATGGATGTGTTCTTATAATATTTCAAACACTACATGTAGACCGTTCTTCATTACTTTCCTCACCCGTAATATGTAAATGGACAGTAAATTAGCGATGTACAAAGCTTCTGTGCAGTACGAAATGTTTTATTTGTGAAATTCAGAAACTAGCGCACAGATGTGACACCTGCCATTGAATTCAAATAGAGATATGTCCCATCATACCTTTTGTTTCCTATTGTAATCTGGGCGAGTCTTTAAGATAAAATCCACCTAAACTTTTTGAATAAACAAAGTTCTGTTTCAACTTTTTCAGGTATGGCTTCATACATGGTTTTTTGTGTGTGAAAAACTACAATACCCGTCAAAGTGTCGGATACTGGTATCGATACCTGACCTCAACCACTGATTGATGAGCACAGAGGTGAATAACAGGGTGAGCACTGAGCGGCGATGCAGCTCACGAACAATGCTAACAATCAGCACAAGATCATAAACTGTGAATGGGCGCAGGCAGGTTATCAACATCGTTATTAAACTCGCGGGCGTGAGCAGAACAAAATCGAGTCTTGATCAAGGTTTAATAGAACACCCAGCAGTGAAAATCAGTCGCGTGAGTGAGTAATAAATAATATAATATGATGACAAGGCTTAGGTGAGACTCGGGGTATTTGGCAGCAGTACAAGGGAGAGGTGCTAGTTCACCCAGCTTGTGGCGGAGGGTGTCGATTGGGATCTGTCCTAGGCCTGGCGTCAATGAAATGAATAGTTTTCAGCTTTGAAGTGTTAACTACGTTATGCTGTACGTAAAACATGTGCAGCAGCTTGAATGAGACCCGTATCGAGATTTTTATTTATTGTGGTTTGCTTGCTCATCGCCTGTCTTATATATATGATCATTGATGTGCCATTTTTACACTTGGCTATGTTGTTCTTTCACTCACCTCACTCACTTGCTCACTCACTCTCACCTCACTCACTCACTCACTCACTCACTCACTCACTCACTCACTCACTCACTCACTCACCTCACTCACTCTCTCCCTCAACGAGCCCTTGTCAGTTCACTTCAGTGACCATTCTCACCTCTTCCAACTTGTCCTAGATCTACTCTTTTACTGAGGTCTGCACACATGTAAATGTTCACCCACCCACCCA
>JAWQUT010000001.1:2373334-2387639 GCA_033807755.1 Ellobium chinense
AAAAAAAAAAAAACCACGTACACCCCATTTAGAAATGACGTAGAATTCCGAAACAGACTACGTATTTGCATCTCACGTAGCCATCTACGTCATTTAAAGTCTAGATCATGTCGTGTTCCCGACTCCCCGTCTATCTCTCACCATCAGCCTAACGGCTTTTCCCAGGATCACAACTAGACTGCAGTCCATCTTTCATGTAGTCTTATAAAGACTGCCTTATCATTTCCTCACTGTGACATCCCCCCTCCCTTTTTTTTTTCTTTTAGACCACTCTCCAAATGACCAGACCAGGCCTTCTTCCCGACTGTCGACTATGGCCAAATTAGCAACTGACCCAAGCAAGCAAATTTTGTTAGCCAACTAACGACACGATTTCATCAGTCGACAACTAGCTGACAATAGCGGGTGATCAGAAGCCAATAGACCAATGGGTAGATTAATATAATATTCGATCATTAACGACTGATTTGATTGTGCTAATCGGGTGTTGTTGCTTGGGTGGACCTGCCGCTGCTGCTGTCGTTGTTCCACCGGGGGTTTCCACAGCACTTGTGAGACTCGGAACCGTTCGCTAATTGCACTCCTTGTTATTATCCAGTCTGCCCAACACCAGAAAAATCCTGAAAATAAGAAAAGGGGTCCTGAGCTTTAGCATGTAAAATCTATCATCATCGTCAACTGAGAACTTGCGCATTAACGATGGGATATCTTATCATCGTAAGAATTACATCAGTGCATCGGTGCTGAATGCACCATCAGTGGCGTTCAATATGCTAAGTTACTGTAATTCTTTACGATGGTAAAATATACCATCGTTAATTTACAAATTCTCAAACATCGTGATCATCTTTATCATAAACTGTAGATCTTTGGCTTCTATTAAATTTTTATCTTTGGGCTTGCAAATGAAATTTATTATTCTACAAAATCTACAGTGATTTCGGAATGTTTACCCCAATGAGGTTATAGTACTTGTATTTTCACTGCCCTGTTTTTAATGGAAAAAAAAAAGTGTGAGGGGAGAGGTGTGTTTACGCCCAAATTTTTTCACACGTTCCTCTCAAAGATGGACACCTCTTTCCTTGACTTGCTGTTCAG
Source organism: Ellobium chinense (assembly GCA_033807755.1). Taxonomy (NCBI): domain Eukaryota; kingdom Metazoa; phylum Mollusca; class Gastropoda; order Ellobiida; family Ellobiidae; genus Ellobium; species Ellobium chinense. Next base: position 2,374,433 of record JAWQUT010000001.1, read on the forward strand.
TTTTTATTTGGTTGGTTGTGACCGCGTGCTACTGCACAGGTCTAATAGATTTTATTTTCATATTGACAAGGCTCAAACTGTACATGTCTGGAAACTTTCAAATTGGATGTCGTATCTAGGTCGCAGGTCTTTTTACATAGTCTATTTCTACACTCTGACATTGCCTAGCAAGGGCCAAGAAAGAAGACTTTTACAAACTGGTGGATTTATATAGCTGTGTACGCATTGAGAGATCTGGTCTATTAACAGATGCCAGTGTACAAAATCGACTTAAAACCGTTTTTGATTTAAACGTTCATTACAATAGACAAGTCTATATGAATAACGTAAATTTTCGCAGGAAAATTCTGCGTCGTCAGGCTAAGAACAGTAATGAAAAGTTTTCATCATTATCAACTTTGAAATCTGGCGTTCAGCAGTGCAGTGGAGTGAAGCTGGTGTAAAAGAAGTACTTATTTTGTCAGCTCAGCATCAAGAACATTGTTGTGAAGATATATTTACAGATCTGTTTCATGTGTGGACGGGAGTGTCTTTTATGGAAACGTGTCTAGATAGGATTGAGATTGAAAATCACAAATTTATTAGAGTCCCAAAGGACTACATCAGCAATGTGGGGTCCTTTCCATCCCCCTTATCTTCTTTTCTGAATCCGCCCCGACCTGTCTCGGTATTTCCATGTGGGTATGGACATGTATCTAGTATATTCTGCATAGACTAGGTCTTTAAATGTGGACCAAAAAAAGTGACTAGTCCAAACCAGTGGGAATAATTGGTTCCTAATAAAGAGATAACCATGGTGAATTACCGAATTGATTAACCGGTAAATATGTAACCCCCGTCATTATCATTATATCATTATCATAATTATCAGCTTTACCATCGTCTTCATCGCGGTCGTCTCAACATTATTATTCGTTTACTATCGTGATCATTGTTATCATCCACATAATCATTTTCACTGCTTGCAATTCATCATCACTATTAGAGTCGTCGTCATAACCTGATAACCATCATTATTTCATTTATTTAAACGCTTATCACCCTTATCATTTTCTCTGCTATGTATATGTAGAAAATTACAGAGGTTGTTCTTGTCGTGGATCGTTGTTGTTACTGTTGTTGTTGTTGTTGTTTTTTGTTGTTGTGGTTGTGGTCACTGTTGTAAAGGTGGTGGTTGTTTTTGTGGGTGGTCGGTTGATGTGGTCGGTCGGTCGGTTGGTTGGGTGTTGTGGTTGTGGTTTGTAGTTGGTTGTGGTTTGTGGTTGGTTGGTTGGTTTGTTGTGGTGGTTGTGGTGGTGGTGGTTGTGGTGGTTGTTGTAATGGTGGTTGTTGTAATGGTGGTTGTGGTGGTTGTGATAGTGGTTGTGATGTTGTTGTTGTTTTCCTTGAAACAGTTTCTCTCACCTAAGGTAACGTTGTTCCTGTAAATGTAGTTTTTTTTTGTAATTTATACATTTAATTTGTAGAGTGTGAACAATTGTTTTAGCTGACGCCTACTAAAAATCTTGAAATGAAACGTGAACTGGACCGTGAACTGGACCGTGAACTGAAACCTGAACTTGTTTTATGAACCTTGTTTCATATGCAGAGAACTCTCATCACGACCGTGGGGTTGTGAGTTGATCTCACAGTGTGAGTTGATCTCACAGCCTAAAGACTCTTCAGTCTATAATTTGTGGGTCTGACTCTCAAGATGAACGGTTTGCATTGTATATCCTTGGGTAGACACTTACTCCAATTCTTTAGGAGTAAATAAGTACTTGTCTTAAGAGCTTGATATAAGTCGCTGCACTGCGGCGACTTACAATAACTTTGTTAGAGAGTTATTTGTATATTTTTATATTTATTATTTTTATAGTGTGAATTTATATTATAATGTATACTGTTCAATGTGTATACATTGTGAATGAGGTTTTAACATAGGCTAATCTATTATTTTATGTAGTTTAACAAATTATTTACAGCGTTCGTAAAAGTCCTATATTTTTTCCACTTAATAGTAGTCTACGAGCTGTGCAACAAAATTTAATGGCAAAAGACCTAAATAATATTCTAATTATAACTTAATAGTATAGCACAACAGACATTACCTCCCCTCTCCCACAGGTTGATATGGGTGACTTTACATTACTGTACAGAATGGTACATTCATGAAAACGAGTTCTAACAGGGATAAGCCCAGGTAGGCCCACATTCAGTCAGGAAAGGAGTACTACCCGCTCACGTGACTTCAGAATATTACTATCTCCAAACTTTTTCAACTCCCTGGGGAGCACTCAGTGCCGCTGCCATTTATAAGCGCTGAACACAAGCTTTCTGACAATATATTCCACCAGGGCTTAGCGTTTATGAATCTATGAATCAGTGATTAATGATATATTTTCGTATGGCAATTTAAGTGCTCTAATCTGAAATGTTCTGTAAAATGTTCAAACATCATGCTCATACTATTTCACCTACAAGCCTTTTACAAGCATCGGCAATACGACTTTGTCACGGTTAGCTAGTTTTAGTCGCCGGCAACCTGAAAACCATACATTNGTTGTGGTGGTGGTTGTTGTGGTGGTGGTGGTTGCTGTGGTGGTGGTTGTTGTGGTGGTGGTGGTTGTGGTTGTGATGGTTGTTGTGGTGGTGATTGTTGTTGCTGTTGTTGTTGTTGTTGTTGTTTTCCTTGAAACAGTTTCTCTCACTTAAGGTAACATACTTATTGTGTTGCTCCTGTTTAATGTAGTTCTTTTGTGATTTATACATTTAATTTGTAGAATGTGAACAGTTGTTTTAGCTGACGCCTACTAAAGATCATGAACTGAAACGTGAACTGGAACGTGAACTGAAACCTGAACTTGTTTTATGAACCTTTTTTCATATGCAGAGAACTCGCATCACGACCGTGCGGTTGTGAGTTGATCTCACAACCTAAAGACTCTCCAGTCTATAATTTGTGGGTCTGACTCTCAAGATGAACGTTTTGCATTGTAATGTCCTTGGGGAAGACACTTACTCCAATTCTTTAGGAGTAAATAAGTACTTGTCTTGAGAGATTGGTATAAGGCGCTGCACCGCGGCGATTTACAATAACTTTTTTAGAGTGTTATTTGTATATTTTTATATTTATTATTTTTATAGTGTTAATTTATTTATAATGTATACTGTGCTATGTGTATATTGTGAATGAAGTTTTAACATAGACTAAGCTATTATTTTATTTATTTTAAACAAATTATTGACAGAGTTCGTAAAAGTCCTATATTTTTTCCACTTAACAGTAGTATACGAGCTGTGCAACAAAATTTAATGGCAAAAGACCTAAATATGCTAATTATAACTTAATAGTATAGCACAACAGACATTCCCTCCCCTCTCCCACATGTCCGTATGGGTGACTTTACATTACTGTACAGAATGGTACATTCATGAAAACGAGTTCTAACAGGGATAAGCCCAAGTAGATCCACATTCAGTCAGGAAAGGAGTACTACCCGCTCACGTGACTTCAGAATATTACTATCTCAACAGGCCTAATCACTCCAAACTTTTTCAACTTCCTGGGGAGCATTCAGTGCCGCTGTCATAAACTTAAAAGCGCTGAACACAAGCTTTCTGACAATATATTCCACCAGGGACTTAGCATTTATGAATCTATGAATCAGAGATTAATGATATATTTTTCGTATGGCAATTTAAGCGCTCTAATCTGAAATGTTCTGTAAAATGTTCAAACATCATGCTCATACTATTTCACCTACAAACCTACAAGCACTGCCAATACGACTTTGTCAAGGTTAGCTAGTTTTAGTCGCCGACAACCTGAAAACCTATACACTGTCTCACAGATTCATGGCTCCCACTGGCACGAGGTATTGCATCTAAGGCTGTGTCCCGTGAGAAAGTATTTTAAAAAGTTGGCAAGTAATCTGAGGGGAAACTAGATTACCTGCAGTGGTGACTGTTATTATTTCTTTTTGCGCAAGAGTGGCAAGATTCTTTCAGTGAACTGTTTCCCGAGTTTTTCTCAGAATGTCCAGACTTGGCTCGTTTGGAGCCAAATAACAGATTTTTGGCTCATTTTTTAAAGCCCTTGGCTCCAAAATAACTGCTCAGCTCTTTGGCTCTTTTTTTTTTTTTTGGCTCCAGCAGACTTTACATCACAACTGACTGATTTTCTATGCAAAAAGTGTTTATTAGAACTGTATGGTATTTCAAGTGTCCGGGCTTCTGTCGTAAATGGAACAATGAACACCTATTAAAGAACGATCTCAAAACTGCGTCCATTTAAGAACCGTTCCTGGGGCATACATGTGCTTATGTGCATAAGGGTTGATGACAATTAGATCTATATTACCCGTGTATATCCAGTACCAAGGCAGTTCGTAATAAATGTCTTGTCTTATGCGAAATCTTAACCCAAGTCGGTCATTCACAGTTTCTGAAAGCTGGTTGGATGTAAGTGCTAGATTACCAGTCTTCCACTGCCTACTACTCAAAATAATTTATCAAGAATATTCTTGTGGGGAAACCCACGATGACGTCCTGCATAACAATAACAATAACAATAACAATATGTTTATTGAGCTCAGACAACTATCTGCTGTAAATGAGCAAAATAACAATAATTTCACAGGTCACTTTACTGACGATGAGGAACCCGTTAGTGGAAAGAAGCACAAAGGACTGGCGCATGACGTGCTTGACTGGACCCCCCACTCCTCTGTCTGGTAAGCTAGCACCCAGTCTCCTGGCAGTCTTCGATGAGCAAATACTGAGGTGCGCTGTCACCCCCTACAGTGGACTTGCTTGCATTGTTCTCATGCACTTTCGATCCGTATTTTCGAACCTTTGATGTGTGTACTGGGGAGAAAGTGGGTTTCGCTGATCTCAGCTGAACTCATGCTGGTCAACGGCATATAACAGAAAACAAGTGATATCGCACCCTTATCCTTGGCACGGTTAGCTTCTGTTATCCCAAGAGAACAATGGAAAAGTCGCATTAAGCGGAGAATAAGATGGCACTCTTGATTCTTTTGTTCTTAAATTTTTTTTTTTTTTGTCAGAGAAGTTGCCTCCAGGAAGTCCGTCGGTCCCTTGAGCTCCTTGCAGTTTGTGAGGAGTTGCCCTCGGGCAGACGATATTGCACTAAAGATTTCGGGAATCCTTACCTGACTGTCAACGATTACTGGGATCTAATAATAAAGTTAAGCAACACGTCACTTTGTTTTGCTTGTGAACGCCATTACACAGAAATTCTCTCCGCTGTCTCGGACACAGAAAGTTAGCAATAAATAAAAGGAGAGAAGGAAGGGAGAATGAAGTTACAACACTACTGAGAATTCACCGAGTAGTTAAACAGATAACAAAACCATTTCGAAATTCTGGCCGATGGATAAGAGTAAAAGAGATCAAAGTTGTTACTTGCTTCACGACCTCATCAGTCCACATTCATTTTTCATAAATTTTAAACAGAATTCCTTTCGATTGACACTCCTCTGAGAAAACACCGCAGAGATGTCGGGAATTTCATGCTGCGCGCGATGCCTTTACTCATACTCCGTGACGCCAGAAAGCGAGATAAGCTAGCCGACGATTGGTCCAGACAATCTGTGCATGCGTTTGCACCAATCGTGTGCTAGTTTCTCTTGCTTTAAGATGTCACGCAGTATGAATAATGGCGGCGTACAGAGGATGAAGATCCCGGAATTCCAGCTATGTTTTCTTAGGCATGCTCAGGCGGAAGGAAAATGTACGAGGTTTAAAGTTTAAAAACAGTAAAGTGGATTTTTAGGCTGTGGCGCAAATATCTACTACCCCTGTATTAAGCAATTCTCCGTTTTATGACAAAAGGACAAAAGCGCCAAAGTAGGTCAAATTGAGTTATTTATAGTTTTGGACTCCCCACATGATGACGCACATTTCTATCTGGGTCCCATCACGATATCTCAATAAATAACGAAGTTAGGGAACTTAAAAGGACACTAAGCGCCAGTGTTAATTATAAATAATTATAAAGGCGAGTCCTTATAATTTGAAAAACATATTTGCGATTTTCTCAAAACTTTCCCGATGGCGCTTTCTTCCTTTTGTCATAAAACGGCAGAATACAGAGCAAAAACAAAAACCCGTGGGATCTGTAGGTGTTAATATGATGGAAAATTCCCCTTGCCGAATCAGCTAGTCAAGACTACCAATCCCGTATTTTCCCATGTTGTCAGAGAGCGGTTCGAAAGACTGCGAAACTGAGCAATGTTTAAACCTACAGCTACTGGTAAACAGGCGTCTAGCCTTGTGATTGTATTGGAAAACAGAGCTGTGAAGTAAATATAAAAAGCTGACCGGGTAAGCCTACGTTGGCCTATCGCCTACTTTAGACACGTGGGTTTTGTGGTTTGTTTTTTTTTTTAGCTTTTTCAGAAAGGTCAGTTGACTAGATCTACATTGGTGATTGTTGCAAATTCGAGCGTACTCTCGCAAACCTTCATTCTGTATAACCCTTTGTAATCGGTCCATAAATTTTGTTAAAAAAGGCCTCAAACTTCTCCATTATCTTAATTTCGTATTCTTGTTAAGAAGGGTACTCTTTATTCATAAATTTGTTATATCGCACCCTGCTCATGAACGAAAAGGAAAATAACATGTTATGAACATGTTGCTCTCTATGCTATTTGCCCAGGATTTGTATTTGATAATTTACTACGTGAGCGAGCGCGTGATAGTAAGTTATAAGAGCACAGCTATCAGAGTTTACTCTGCCTAATCCATCGTGTGCTAAAAGAATGAAGAAATAAAAGACGAACTGCTTCTTTTCAATATACAGTCGACGCCGCTTCGTCGCAACTCAGGAGGGTGGATGAGAAAAAGTTGCAGTGAAAAGAAGTTAATGATTTTTATATAGGAAGTGTAATATTCTGCATATGTAAACAAATATATAGTCTATTATAAGGCTTGCTTTTCAGCAACATCAAACACATATTAATATCGAGAGAAATATAAATTTCATACTACATGTGTGTGCATGTACGTGTGAACTCTTAAAGTGCGACTAAAGTGTTATAAAAAATGTGATTTCCGACAGTTTTTATATTTTCAATATCAAGTTTTAGATCAAAAGTCATCATTTTTGCTAAAAAATAATATTTCGAAATTAATTTTACAACTTTTAACCTATTCTGAAATTGTAAGAAAAAAACCGTACCGGAAACGTCACGTCAGAGCGGAAGTCGCGGTGTTTTCGATCGAGAACAATGGCAAATACGGTCGAGCCGTATCAGTTCGAGCCCCTGCGCCGAAAAACAGATGACGAGGATATAATTGAGGAGAAGACTATTGGACCATCAGTTCAGGAATGGTAAGCAAGCATTCTGTCACAGTTTAGCGCACAACAATAACCCATTGTTTCCACGTGGGAGCGAGCCCTACTGAGTGCAGCGCTACGCGTAATAGCCTTGAGCCCGACGCGTAATAGCCTTCAGACGTGTACACAGTGTTGGTGACGTCATGTATTTCTGGCGAGGCGAGCAGCGGTAACGCTAACACAGTAGGGCATGGGCATGTGTTATTCTTTGTGATTTTTTCGAAACGCGTTAGATTTGATGGGTTTGAGAAGGTCAGTAGGAAGTTTGAATCACTGATGCATGTTAAAGTAGTAATTTCACAGGATTCTGTGCACTACCCATAAAAGTACTTTAGTCACACTTTAAAAGCTTCTAGGTGCACATGTGGCCAGAATGGCTTCAATAGCTCATGAAATATCTCCACTTCCCTCCTAGTAGCAGTGCGTGACTGTCAGTGACCGACAAACATGGGTCGGGGTCAAGCTCTGAATAAAGATTTCTCAGAAGATCAATCACATCCAGTTTTGCCCAAAAAACTTCTAATTACTTTACTGCAAGATGAGATACATGTTGGTATCCTGAGATGTCACAAATGCAAAAAAGCGGCAAACGCTTCCATCGTTAATGGTGCATGAAACTGGCTTTTGTCTAACAGCTATAATGCTCGTCCCTTCCCTCTGCCATTAGCATAGCAAAACTGCCGACTTAGCTTCGGCAGGTTGCTTATGCTGGATTAAAACACAAATGACTTAAGATAAACTGTTCAAATGTCACAGAGGGTTGAATGTCCTGTCTTCGTTGGAATGCGAGTAGATAGCGCGCTAAGTTGTTGTCATTTCTGATGACAAAATGAAACCTTAGCACGAGACAAAAGCCAGCAACATTAGTTTATGACATGGCTTTAAAATACATCTGCGACGACTGGGATCGCATTTATGATGAATGTACATTGTTTTTAGGCACCATATGGTCTGATCAGTATAGTCAAATCTTCCCTCGCCGCCACTTATCTACTGAAGTCACTTGCGTTGGCGGATAGTAAATGGGATTCTCTTAATACGCATCATAATATACAAGCTGTCTGTGTTGAAACGTCGTGTCGTCGTTAATGGGGTGGTAACCTATTCCCGGCGAGTTCTGACCATGAAGCTATGAGTGCAATTAAACTCTGATAGGCGGTAAATACTGTGAAAATGGTCCATTCCTCAAGGTATAAGGTTAAGCATGTATTGAACTGCCATGCCTCAAACATCACGCCTAAGCCTAACCCAGCCATGTATTAGATGGTCTTTGTGCAGTCTGACAGACCATTTGTTTCGACTATTTTTTTCCTTTATTCTTATCTTTAGATAACCGCATTACAAATGCCAACGTCACTCTTAATCGATTTTCTTATTAAAAGACAACATGCATTTAGCACTCACCACCAATAATAAAGTAATCATAATGAAAATGTAGCCTGTCCTAATCTGGCTAGATAAAGAGCCAGCAATCACGCACGCGCACAGAGTTCTTAGGCCGGATAACCGCCTGAGTCCTTCCGCCGTCGGGGACTTCTTCAGGGACGCAATTTCCTGCGCGCATCTCGTCGTGGATGGGATGACCACGGGATGATAAGGCCAATCGAATTACGCCAAAACAGCTCCTGTGTCAGCCAGTGTTTGTGTTATGCTTAAAATCCATTACGGGGACAACTGTCAGCCTTCTTCCCCCCTGTTTTAGATCAAGTGCTGAAACGCGATGACTGTCAATGGCAACCTGGAGCGGTTTGGAGGATTCGCAGCGGCGGCTTGGGGGAAGGCAGATTAGGGGTCCAGCTTTGACAATGTGTTATACTGCAGGCTTCTCTGCCACAATCATTTACTGATTTCCAGCAGCCTGCTCGCTCATTTTACGTCACGTTGCATTAAAACATCAACTTTGGGGCGTAATGTCACTGAGATCTGTCGAATACGTATGGCTGGAGCACTGATTAGTTAGCGTTGTAATGATGCCGTAAATTCTGGAGGAAAGGACACGAGCTTCCATACACAATGAAGTGTCATTAGCGGTCCCACATCAGCAAATAGAGAGTATCAGTTAAATCTGCGGTTGGCCTCGTATTTTGTGGAAAAAGTGCGTGATATTTGCTAGCTCTAATCAAGTGAATATCTGAAGAAGAGGATGAGGAAGTTCCTGCGCAGAAAAAAAAAGAAATTTTCTGTTTATTATATTTGTTGTTGTTCTTGCTCTGTTAGCTGTTAATGGGGATGTGGACTACTGGTTCGCCGCCCATGGTCGAAGCTTCCAGCAGTCCATTTTCCCCTTCCTGGCCAGCCAGCGTAGAGTTCAAAATCTTTCGTACTTACCTCGTATCGCTCTGTCCTGACACGTGCTACGTCCCGGCCCCATTTCCTCCTGCTCCAAGTCAGAAGTTTGTGTTTAGTCAAGATAGTGGACCACTGCTGTTAATACGAGGGCTGTTGACGACAGAGTGATTAGGCCGTTATTGTTTTGTCAGTTTTCGGTGACCGCAGGCGTCAAAACGTGGTAATTAAAGATTATATTTTCTAACTTGCTAAGCTCGGACTAACGGGAACACCAGTGAAATCCTTTTGTTGGGCCAACTTGGAAGTCCTTTCACCAGCAAAGACCAGGTTGGCCCACTATTTACTACCGCGTCTAGGTCGTAATGGGGTTTATTGTTTCTACCGTCAGCTTAAGCTTTTTAGCACAGAATTGCCCCCAAACAATTGACTTAAGATAGGACGAAATGCAATAACGGCGCGTGCCAAAACCGCTCGAGTATTGCCTGGGCGACGACTTCGGCACTGTGGTATTTTCCGCTGCGTCATGATATCGACAGAGATCGACCCGATGGACAATAATGGAGTTGGAAAAAGGGTTGATTTGGGAGCGGAGGGTGATGTTTTTGACAAATTCTGAATAGAGATCACGCGCAGTCAGTTGGCGTGGCCTTTTTTTTTTTTTCTAATTTGAGAGATATGTTTTCCTTGCATGAAAGAACACCACAGTGCACTAAATATACATAAATTTGGAATATAGGGAATATCATCTCTTCAACATCTCATAGAAGGCATGAAGATAAAAATTTCTGTGAAAGGATATCATTAAGGAATTACACAAAACGTATTATTGTTGTTGTCGCTGTGGTAGTCGCTGTTGTTTTTGCAGTTGCTGAACTTTTTGTTTTTGTTGCTGTTATTCCTTAATGTTGTGTTGCTATTGTTTTTACTTTTTTTGTTGCTGTTGTTCTTCGTTTTCTTCTCTCTTCTTCTTCTTCTTCTTCTTCTTCTTCTTCTTGCAATTATTGTTATTGTTGTCATTGTCGTTTGTCTGTTGTCTGTTGTTGTTGCTGTTGGTGTTGGTGTTGGTGGTGGTGTTGTAGTCGTCGTCGTCATATTTTGCTTCCTCAAGACTCCCCGACGCTAACAGTGGTAACAGACATCACCATCAAAACCCACCAGTAAGACGTACCAGATTTCCAAATGTTTAGGCATTACAGACACCTTTCAGGTTGTAGGAACCTAACTGGTAAAAAAAAAAAATTGGACTAGATCTATCAAAGTCGATAGTAGCAGAGTATAAAATCTGCCCAAAGGACGGTATAGAAAAAATTGTATAACATAAACCCACACCGCAGAAGTTGTGACATTCAGTCTTGAATTTGTAAAAAAAAATTATTGTTACAGGCAGGGTTTCTAAATGGCTTCAGCGGATTTCAATTGTGCGGGCCTGTGATCTGCAAAAGGCGGCCAAATTTTTAACCACTTTTCATCTAAATTGAAATTGTGAAAAATCTAAATGAAGGACCACCACTGTAAATAGTATATAGACTCTATACAATTTGAGCACAGTGGTGGCACTAGACCTGCAGATCAGCCTTGGCCATCTCGGAACGTTCCATGTAGCTCAAAGCGGCTTTTACAATTCGACTCCCACAACTATTGTTTGTAGTCGAACATGATAGAGAGATACAGATTAGTCCTCAATAAAAGTGACTCAGTCAGGTCTCTGCGGGTCAGATGCATTACCAAATGATTAAAGCCCGCAACACAATTTCTTGTTGCCATCTGCATGATCTGTAGATTAGAGAATTCTTATCGATGGATTCTCTGAATATCTGAGCCCAGCATGCATCTGTAATTACTGTTATGCCTACCGGAGAATATTATACTATACATTAATTGACTCCTATTAAATGCAACCTCCTCAGTTGTCTGGGGAATGTTGCAATTAAGCGAAAAGGGCTGCAATCGATGATGACACAACAGAACAACTAAGTGGCTAACAGTGCTACTATAAGAGCAAACTTAGCATTCTCATCAAGAGGGACAAATTCCACGGAGGTGCAGGAGAAAGCACCGCCACTCCCAATACCAAACGGCGCGAGCAGAACGTCTAATTATTTTGTAAACAAGTCAATTGCCCGAGCTTAATTCCAACATAAACATGGCTGGGCCACACTGGTGATAATAGGTGCTTAATCCGCACCACCCCAGCGAGCGACGTTACTCCCCCCCAAGGGGCCATGCATTAAGCAAACTGCATGTTGGGGCCACTCAAAAGTGTGTGGCTTTGTGGCCATGGTGTGGTCACTTCAAAACAATGCTCCTCAGTGCCATTAACATACGCCAAACTTTCTTCTGTGTTTTTCATGCTCTTGGTTCATCTAGTGCTCTGACAACCAGAGATACAATCTTTGACAAAGATGGGGAGCAAGCAGCAAAATACTCATTCTGAGCATCGTTCTGCTACCCTAGCACGCGCTTTCCCTCCCCCACCTCCACCCCCAAGTAAAACACTTTATTAGAAGTTATTAGGAAACCCGAAATCATGTCCTGTTTAGTAGATTTACCATAAGATCGTATCACTCCTTACCACCGAGTTTTTGTTTCATATTCGGATCTTCTTTAGTAAAGGTGGGTATGCTTATGTGATATTTCCTTGTGTTGTTTACGATTCTATTGCACGTTACGAGCTAGAATCAGATGCGAAGTTGACAACTAGTTCACAATCCAGAAATATGATAGTAACACTGGGAAACGGCACTTGCGAATGCCTGCCTCTACCATAATCATCCGTTAGAGATCCGAACCTGAAAATATAAACACTCTGCAAATAGGTTTGCGGCAATACCTACACTATTGTCTGGTAGTGGTAGAGAACAATATACATACATATCTTTTTGTTGTTGTTGTTGTTGTTGTTGTTATTGTTTTTGCTGCTGCTGCTGTTGTTGCTGTTGTTGTTTTTGCTGCTGCTGCTACTGTTTTTGTTGTTGTTGTTGCTGTTGTTGTTGCTGTTGCTGTTGTACTTCACTATAATCAAGGGGGAAAAAACATCTAACGTTAAGGCCTTTATTGCAGTGGAGTGGGACGAAATCCCCTCATATTATCCAGTTCCAGTATATTTCGTTGTCTTCCCAAATTACAATCTACAAAATGACTGTACATTATGGTGGAGGACAGAGTCTCGGCATACGAGTATTAAAGTATGAGGCAGGTACAGACAAACAAGAGATTAAACGACTATCCGCAAAGGTTTGCTCCTGTTGCAGGTTCAGTCTCATGTTTGTCCGTCCCGACCTCGTATAGCACAGAATAGGATTATTTCACAAATTATGTGATATGGGTGAGACAATATCTCTACATTAGAGAGTTATGCTTTCACCATGGTATTCTCTCGAATGGCCGCTCTAACCTCATTTTGCATGCCCATTTTGCATGCCCACACGGCGTTTTTCTTGTCAAAATCTTTCATTCCATTCGTGGTGAGAACTATGGTAAGAACTTAATCTTTTATGCCTTCTGACAATATGTGAGATGGGGGAGGAAGCAGCAAAATACCAACTCTGAGCATCGCTCTGCCACCCACTTTCA
>JAWQUT010000001.1:2393171-2404874 GCA_033807755.1 Ellobium chinense
AGGGCCTCAGAGGGACAGGAAGTTTAAAAGACTGTCCAAACAGCCTAGATGACCCCACCCCCTCGACCGCCATGACGTAAACATTCTAAGTAGATACATGCCAGTGATAGTATAGAATGCAATGCTGTGATTATGGTTATGGAGCATATTTCTCAGACACTGGCATATGTTTGCTTGGCCTTGACTGGAATAGAAGGTTAATATAAGAGTCTCTGATACTGCAGTAAAAAACAAAAGATGCATCTGTCCAGTGGACTGTTAGAAAGGATTATGAAGCTGATCGTATTGGCCCCAGTAAAGCTGTGCAAGAGGTTTAGGAATGGAAAAGAATCGAGTCATAGGTAATCTGGGATAACTCGGGGTAAAGAGAGGCAGCTTCACTATATCTAGACTGAATAAGATTTTTTTTTGTATTTTATGATTTATTGTCTTTTATTTTAGGTATTAATTTTATGCATTCTGTGTAAATTTTACTAAGTAGTTATGCAACGCCTTAGAGCAATTTTGTAGTGAATTTGTGCGCTATATAATTTAATTATGACATTTCATTACAATAACATTTATTTATTTATTTATTTACGTATAGTGCTAGAGTTGTTCTGACTGACCATTCCATGCATAAAACTACAATTTCAAGTGCATTCCAAATTTCGACCCCCCGCCGGACATTTTACATCACATACAGTACAATATTATCCCAGGCAAAGAAAGAAAGAAAGGAAAGAAAGAAAGGAAAGAAAGAAAGGAAAGAAAGAAAGAAAGAAAAGAAAGAAAAGAAAGAAAGAAAGGAAAGAAAAGAAAGGAAAGAAAAGAAAGAAAAGAAAGAAAGAAAAGAAAGAAAAGAAAGAAAGAAAAGAAATAAAAGAAAGAAAGAAAGAAAGAAAAGAAAGAAAGAAAGAAAGAAAGAAAAGAAAGAAAGAAAGAAAGAAAGAAAGAAAGAAAGAAAGAAAGAAATAGAAAACAAGTTGATCCCGTCTTAGCTGGTTGGCTACTTGCGCAGAGCTCTAGATCCAAAAAAAAATGAGGGAAAAAATCATCACATTAACATTCTACCCTCTAAATTAGATACTACTACAGTTGGAAAAGTACAGTATAGCTGTAATCCTGCCCTATTGAGATAAAACCCGAACTTAAACTACTCTCAATTTGGTATCATTCATACAAACCGCTTCTGACCTATGTTTGGCCCGCACGCTAGGCTGACTGTTGATTATCATGTAATATCAAAACTATTACTTGTTATCATTATTGATAAAGAAATCCACTAAACATCATCATCATCACCATTGCCACTGCCACTGCCACTGTCATTGTAGCCCTGTCCAGATCCTTTCTAATCTTGTTCAATGTATAAAGACTGAGATAGGAGGAAGAATGAAGAGCTTACTATTTTAGAACCCAACGTATATTTTGTACAGCTGATAATGAAAAAACTGTGCCCCACTGATGCACTGATGATGATGTCCCCTGACCAGAACTTGAAGTTACGTCTGATGTGGCCGAACAGTCCGACCGTGGCAGGGGAAAGTCGAGGTCCTAGTTGATGCAGATGAAGCGAGGAGAAATTGACTATCATCATCACTATCACTTGTTATCATTGATTGATACAGAAATCCATTAAACAAAAAAAAATGCAAAAAGTATGAGAAGAGAAAGTGAGCCNAGAAAGAAAGAAAGAAAGAAAGAAAGAGAGAAAGAAAGAGAGAAAGAAAGAAAGAAAAAGAAATAGAAAACAAGTTGATCCCGTCTTAGCAGGTTGGCTACTTGCGCAGAGTTCTAGATAAAGAAAAAAATGAGGAAAAAAATCATCACATTAACATTCTACCCTGTAAATTAGATGTTACTACAGTTGGAAAAGTAAAATATAGCTGTAATCCTGCCCTATTGAGATAAAACCCGAACCTAAACTAATCTCAATTTTGGTATCATTCATACAAACCGCTTCTGACCTATGTTTGGCCCGCACGCTAGGTTGACTGTTGATTATCATGTAATATCAAAACTATCACTTGTTATCATTACTGATAAAGAAATCCACTAAACTTCATCATCATCACCACTGCCACTGCCACTGTCATTGTAGCCCTGTCCAGATCCTTTCTAATCTTGTTCAATGTATAAAGACTGAGATAGGAGGAAGAGTGAAGAGCTTACCATTTTAGAACCCAAAGTATATTTTGTACAGCTGATAATGAAATAACTGTGCCCCACTGATGCACTGATGATGATGTCCCCTGACCAGGACTTGAAGTTACAACGTCTGATGTGGCCGAACAGTCCGACCGTGGTAGGGGAAAGTCGAGGTCCTAGTTGATGTAGATGAAGCGAGGAGAAATTGACTATGGCATCATCATCATCACTGTCACTTGTTATCATTGATTGATAAAGAAATCCATTAAACAAAAAAAAATGCAAAAAGTATGAGAAGAGAAAGTAAGCCTACCTTAAAAATGTATAAATAAATACCTATTAATCAGCCCAGTCACTTCTTGTGTACAATCCTGTTTATCCACTAAAATAATATAATACAAAATCCCCTTTTTTGGGCGCCCTGCCAACCAATTTCAAGCTGTAGAAATATGTATAAAGACCTGTGATCTAGATAAAGCATCCAAATTTAAGTTCAGGTATACTTTGAGCCTTGTAAAAATATGAAAATAAAGTGTGTTAGGCCCATGTATCAGCACTCGGTCAAAACCAGCCTAACCTAAAACTTAGGACCAAGTCAGAAAGACAAGCGACTATTTTTTTTTAAAATTATAATAAATATAATAATAATAATGAAGCTCATTTCTATAGCGCTTTTTCCTAAGGCTCAAAGCGCTTAACAGTGGAATCACCCAATCATGCTTAATACAAATACATATACAAGGGCATTCATACCGACATACCGACATACCGACATACCGACATACCGACATACCGACATACCAACACACATACACACATACACGTACCCGCAGACACATGAGTATCTAACAGATGATAATAGAATCATTGGTCTTTTTGTCTCTCGTACCGTTTGGCTTCTTTAACACTGTGTCATTCTGACTTTTCTGCATGCAGTCTGCCGCCCGGTGTCACGGTCCTCATCGATTGCTCCTCAGTCGAATTTCGCATATTTGAAAACATCCTTCAATCTGCGTTGTGGGATTATTTGCCCGTGGGATGTTGTCAGTGGGACTTTCTGCGAGTGTGGTACCGGTGACCAGCTCGTTGTAAAGGTCCTTGGGGTTACAATCATCCTGTATAGAGGATAGACCTATGTTAAATACGGAGTATCCTCTTCAGTACCCCTTCCAAAACACACAAAAAAAGACGTTACCCATTCCAAAGTAATTCCAAACGCTCCAATCTTATGCTGCTGATTTCTTAAACTCTTTAGCAGATCTCTTCTAATGCTACAAATTTCAATTATTTAGGTGCTATTTAGGTGATCATGTTACAACTTAAAAATTGAAAGCATATGTCTTCCAATAACACGGCTCCTGCATATCACTTTTTGACGTTTTTTTTTTTTACTTGTGACTAAATTATACCAGTTAGATCGATGTAAGTTGCGGCAATTATAGATTATTTCTGTTTTTAATGTGCTTAAATTTTAGAAGGTTGAGGAAAAACAACTTAAGGGATGGAGGGAGAACAGTTTGAGAAACTGAGGGACATCAGTCTAGAAGGTGGAGGGACAACAATTTAAAAGATGGAAGGACAACAGTCTGGGATGTAGAGGAACAGCAGCCTGAGACCAACATAAGAGACAACACTCTCAGCATTGTAAGCGGTAGACAAACATCTTCCATTTCAAAGAGCTTTCGATGTCAATAACGTTAGTTGGGGAAATGTGCAGAGGGATGAAGGATAGAAGGATAGGAAGATGATATTCATGGAAGAGGAGCAGAAGGAGTAAAAAACGTAATAATGTGTGCTTACCCATTTGCAGTAGATCCTTTTAACTTTCCCTGGCTAGGACTTTCTCAAGACTTTCCTAACTGACAATGGCTCGTGCTGCACTAAGAAATAGTACATTCCATCTGTATGGCTCTGCTGTGTGGGAAACTATACAAAAGTTTACAATGTGAGCCCGAAGTAACACAAGTTTTGAAAGATGTACATGGATAATGGTACTGTTATGACGTATGTGACTTTCAATAGCATAATTTCTAATACACATATGTTGCTGTTGTAATGTTTCCATCGTTATATGATTCTCATCTGACAATTACAATGTACGATTTTTGCAACAGTTAACAATTGAGGGAGTTAGGTAAAGATTTGAACGCATGTATATTCCGAACATTTATAAGTGTACTTAGTATACTGTAGATGTGCCAAAAGTGTAGACTAATTATTAGCCAATAGACAGATGTATTGAACACCATATAAAGTATCCAGTAATTCTGTAATGAGCATTTATTAACAAAGGCACAAAAAATATTGCATTATCATCATTACTATCACTTGTTATCATTAATTGACAAAGAAATCCACTAAACAAAAATGAATGCAAAAAGCATGAGAAGAGAAATTGAGGCATAGTTAAATAAATGCTCGTATAAATACAGACAGGACATGAAAAAATGAAAAGGAAAGGAGAGCAAAGAATCATCACCATCATCACCACCACAACAGCCACCACCACTATCATTATGGCCTTATCCGGATTTTTTCTAATCTCATTCAATGTATAAAAATTGAGACAGGAAGTAGAGTGAAGAGCTTACCATTTTAGAACTCGTCATATATTTTGTACATCTGATAATGATGAAGCTGTGCCCCACTGATGCACTGATGCTGATGTCCCCTAACCAGAATCTGAAGTTCCAAAGTATAGTCTGGTTGAACAGTCCGACGGTGGAAGTGACAGTCGAGGCCCCAGTTGATGCAGGTGAAGGAGGAGACTTTGATGAAAGTTTCTGGCACCTGTTAAAAGATCAAATCACTGTTTGCGTACAATCCTATTTATACAAAATCCCCCTTTTTGAGGGGTCCTGCCGGCCAATGTCAAGGCATAGAAATATATAAAAAGACCTGTGATCTAGATAAAACTTCCAATTTTAAAAGTTCAGGTACAATTTGAGCTTTATAAAAATAAACAAGTGTTTTAGACATGTGATAGCATGCGGTCAAAACCAGCCTTATACAAATTTGGGACCAAGTGAGAAGAAGAGATGACAATTTCTGAAATCGGGCAATCGAAGCATTCTTACTTGTATGGGGAAAAAACTCCCGAAATCACAGCAGAATTTGTAGAATTTCACATTTCATTAACAGGGCCGAAAGAAGAAAAACAAGAGGAGAAATTACCTGAAGCAGCTGCTCGTTGTAATAAGTGGATCTTTTTGTCTCACATTCCTGTTGACTTCTCTTTCACTGTGTCCCTCTGACTCCTCTTCACGCAGTCTGCCGCCAGGTGTCAGTCTTCAGGAACTGCTTTTTTGGTCGAATTTCGCATTGTAGACATCTTTGAAGTTGTAAGATAAGATGTTCTGCGAGATGGGATGTTCTGCGAGCGGGATGTTCTGCGAGCGGGATGTTCTGCGAGCGGGATGTTCTGCGATTGTGATACCCGTGACCAGCTGGTCATAAAGAGGATAGACCTATGTTTAATAGTATCCTCTTCAGTACCTCCCTCCAAATTACAAAAATAAGAAAAATTACTTATTCCAAAATGATTTAAAAATTTCAATTCGCGTTACAACAGAATAATTAAAAGCATACAACACCGTCCCAGCACCTCAATTTTTGACATGTGGTGCTGGTTTTTTGGTTTTTTTATCTGTAACTAAGCACACCA
The DNA here is from genome assembly GCA_033807755.1 of Ellobium chinense. Classification (NCBI taxonomy): domain Eukaryota; kingdom Metazoa; phylum Mollusca; class Gastropoda; order Ellobiida; family Ellobiidae; genus Ellobium; species Ellobium chinense. Next base: position 2,398,966 of record JAWQUT010000001.1, read on the forward strand.
CCTAGATCAATGATAGTTGCAGCAATTATAGATGATTCTCTCTCTGTTAATGTGCTTAAAATTTCCAGAGAAAGCAGAGGGGCTGGACAGCCACAATACGCATTGTAGAGTATTCTAGTTGGACTGTAATTTTAACCGAGACAAACGTTTTCCTAAGTTATTCCATATCTCAGTGCAAGGTTTTCAGGTTTTAAGCACCTATTAGAGGGGCAAATCACTCATTCTGTACAATCCAATTAATCCGCTGATACATAAAATACCTCTTTTTTGGGGCCCTGCCAGCCAGTATCAGGGTGTAGAAATGTGTAAAATGACGTGCGATCTAAATAAAGCATCCAAATTTAAAGTTTCAGGTACGATTTGAGCCTTCTAGATAAAAAAAAAAATAAAGTCTGTATGCCTATGTATTCACACGCGGTCAAAACCAGCAAAATGAAAAATTGGGGACCAAATCAGAATTCGAGGTGATCATTTTCGAAAGAGATTTGTGAAAAATTTTTGGGCGTTGACCCCCTATTTCTTTCCGTTAAAAGATCGGGCATAAGAAGTACTTTAGCTTCCATGGAAGAAAATTCCCGAAATTACAGTATTTGTAGAATAACACAAAACGTTAATAGTGTCAAACGAAGAAAAAATAATAGGTTCTAAAGACGTCCATCCGAAGTTTATATTCAAAATTTCACTCGTCCTGATGACTCAACCTTCACATATACCAGTGTATTAATAACGTTCTGATTTTGTTTTAGATGGATGTGAGAAGCATATTGGTAGGCTTTGTCACAAACAAAAATCTTACCATTTGTTGGCTTTCAGTATAAACACCCTCTCCTAAAATGTTATCCCAAATATTCTTGAACTATTGAACTTACTGGACTTGGAGATATTAGAATTTTAGTCATCCTATAATATCTGAATTATGATTACAGCTCAGCTTAACGATTACGCCCACTGTAGATTTTAAATGACGTAAGAAAACCTTCAATGGCCATATCAAATTTTTAAACTTTTGCAGGGGAAATTTTGGCTTCGATATACGACTTGTTAAATAAAAAAAAAATACACACACAGAAAATGTTCTGTTGTTCTCGCAGTCAACTGCACATCGAGCAATTCTATGAAACGTGACAGACGCCGTGCATGAAGCATTATATGAAACGACTTGCTGCTGCCACTAATATTCCCGATACAGGTATAGTGACAGAAACTGACCTCTCATTTGTCGTCGCATAGCCATTGCGCCGTTCCATCTCTCAATGATTTTGTTGAGATTATCGACTAAACACTTTTGCTTGCAGCATATATATGTGGACATACAACCCTGCGGCCCATCTGTTAAGCCTTTCTTATCTCTTGATCATTTGCTTTATTGTCAGACAAGAGACAGGTCTCAAAGGCTGTTCGCAGCAGCTTCTTGCTATGCAAGTTTGTCCGCTCTCTCATTGCCTTGTATGTTAGCGTATCCTAAACCAAGCTGGAGGTGAAGGCATAGAATATAGGTGACTAAACCCCTTCTTGGGGTATGCATATGTACATAAGAGCTTCCTTGCATCTTTGCTACTTCACCATGATTTTTGCTCGACTGTTGTGTAGACTTGATCAACTTTAGCACGTTTCATTATGATGCCCCTGTGTTAAGTCTGGTTAAACTTTGTCCATCCATGCAGTCATTATTATGTTTGAAGGCATTCTCAACTGTTGAAGTGGCTTGATCCTCTGTGATGTAGCATTGTGGTGTCTATCTTCAATGGAAGTAGGATTTTCTCCGTATCTAAACATCATTTCGATGGACCTGGAACTGCATACCGTTGTTTTATCCTTGTCTTGTTTCAGTATGTAGGACTATGGTAGAGGAAAAAAAAGAGCTCAAGAAATATGGGATGGAGACAAGGGAAATAGGAAGACAATGAAGTAATGGAGTATGACCAGATGAGTGAACAATTCGAACATGTGACGACATAAAGGCGAAAGAAGAGGGAGTTTGAAGGGCTAACGAGAAGAGGCAGAAGAAGAGAAAAGAAATAAAGGAATCACCAGGAAGAGGAGAAGAGGAATGGAAAGCATCAGCAGCAAAGGCAGGCATAGGAGGATGTAAAATTTTTTAACAGTACTGTAAATTTTCTTATTAGATAGGCACGATGGGACCTCTCAAGTAAGCAAAAGTTAGGATGGAGGGAATGAGAGGGTTGAGATGGACAGTTGGAACACACAACCAATCTTAGCAACATTCACCGAGAAATGGGAAGAGATGGATAAAAAGGCGGGACGGGATGGATGGAAAGGGATGGGATGGATGGATGGATGGATGGATGGATGGATGGATGGATGGATGGATGGATGGAAGGGTAGGAAAGGAAGGATGGGATGGGATGGGATGGGATGGGATGGGATAGGATGGGATGGGATAGGAGGAGTGAAATGGGATGGAAGGAGTTGAATGGGATGGATGGAGTGGGATAGAATGGATGGTAGGAGGGGATGGATAAAAAAGAATGGGATGGAATGGATGGATGGATGAAAGGGTGGGATGAAGAGATGGAAAGGTGAATTGAGGTTGATGGCAAGGTGAAATTGGATGGATTGAATGGTGGGATGGAGAATGGACAGATGGAATGAGATGGACGGAAAAGTGGGGCGGGATGGGATGGGATGGGATGGGATGGGATGGACGGATGGGTGGAATGGGATGAATGGGTGGGCGGTATGGAATGGATGAATAGAAGGAGTGGGATGGGGTGGATAGAAGAGTGGGACGGGATGAAAGAGTGGGATGGAATGGATGGATGGAAGGATGGGATGGGATGGATGGATGGAAGAAGTGGGATGCGATGCATGGAAGGAGTGGGATGGAATGATGGAAGGAATGGGGGTGTAATGGGATACCATTGAAGCTGGGTACAATAAGGTGGGATTATAGGGATAGTATGGACAGGATACGGAGGGACTGGAGGTGGGGCGAGTGGAATGAAATGGGACAGTGAAATGGATAGGATGGGAATGGATAGGATGGGAATGGATGGGGGAGACGAGATGGATGCAAGGTCATTCACACAGACTTACAGACAATGAGTCTGACAGACTAGCCAACAGGCAGGGAATCAGGCCCGACATGTTCTCAGCCCTACGACCGGAAATGCAGCTCATCTACCCCATCACAACGCCTGACCTTCAGAAAGAGCGAGTGGACACCCAGCCCATCAAGCCCACACTACCCTTACAGGTGATATCCTGCCAGAGCGTCCACACTCCGCCGTGTGAAGGCCTCAGACACAACAGGCTGGACCAGGTCTGGAACACTCTCCAGGTGGTTCCCCGTGTTTGCACTCTGTACAATGCTGACGGCAAACTTCAAGTGACTGTTATCAGACTGGTGGAGCTGTTCTCAACCACACGACATGATTTATAACTATAAGCATATGGTCCAATGAAAAAAAATGCGTATTAGATCAATGCATGTGGCTGGAATAGAGGCTTTGATTTATTTTGTGGTGACCACTGACCAGATTTGACCTCACAGTCTGGGATTATAAGATAAAATATGCCGTATAGAAAAATATGCCTAACAAAATGGTGCCCACCAATCACAGTTGCTTCAACAGCATGTTCAACGGATGGAACCTATATTGGAATTCTGCTGCAAATGGCAAGCACTCCAGGGGATCATCGTGGCAATATTCTGAGATGACCCAACGAGACGTATATTACTACCCGTTGATAGGATACAATACACATTGTACCCAAGGGATATCCATTTAGTTTTCAAATGTCTTGTTGATTTTCGGTGCTCAGCTCTTAACATATTGAGATCATTACAGTGCGCAGCTTTTCTCATACCCCAGATGCCGGAACATTGTCCAACAGCACAGAGCATGGATGATTGATTATACTGAGCACGATCATTATTTTTATGGTGCTCAGAAATAAGAGTAAAGCACTGAGATCATCGAGTGCACAAATTTTCTCTTTTGCTAGTTACAGAAACATCGTCCAACAGCACAGAGTATGGATGATTGGTAACACTGGGCACTGTGATCACAGATGTGAAGTTTGGCTACACGTGTACTTATGGTATAGATTCTAATTTTTTTTTCCTGCGCGATGATCTAATTTTCGCGAATTTCGCGGGAAGAGCTGTACTGTAGCAAGTTTCTTTATCAAAACAAGATCGCCAAATGTAGTAAAATGTCCTATCCGCAGTCCTGTAATATAACCTCGATCACTCTGGAAGTATTTTTTCATATTCACCAAAAAAAAAAAAAAACCGTCATGACAGGCTTGCCAAAATTAGATCTCTGCGAATTGCCATTTCCCACTTCTCTTGAAAATTAGATCCTCGCGGCCAAAAAAAACACACCAAAAAAAAACATCTATATAGTATTTGAAACAGTAGAGTGTAACCTGCAAGGTTAAGTTTTACAAGAGGTCTCTGATCAAGTTAGTCATACTGTGTAGCCTTTACGAAACGGGAAACAGTGCACTTAAATGTTTAGTGTGCACAACTTTTCTCATACTCCAGTTGCCGAAACATCGTCCAACAGCACAGAGCACGGATAGTTGGTTATATTGTGCAATATTTGGTCGCCCAAGGGTCATAATAATCAAAGCAAGCTGCCAGTACATCCGATATCATCTATGAGCACCACAGAATAAGAATGACAGCACCCGCTGTAAATCTTCTTCAGGGAATATGCTTGTTATTAACCTGCCAACATAGGTCTACTGTTTGTTACGTTAGTAAGTTCACAGGCTAAATGAGCTTCCAGTTTTGAGTCTCCCATGACTGCCAAATATTGCCTAGTTATGCGCTATATAGCATGCTGTGTTTTTCGCTATCCTAAGCGATTTCATGAGGTCTAGAAGAAAAATGCATGTTACAACACTGGTAAAGATTATATTTGTATATGATTCAGTCACGTGCATATTTAACGCCTAAGTTTCAGACCATACGGATATAGTCAGAATATGTCGTATGGTGGGACACTCAACCAATTTTAACAACATTCATTCGAAGTGTGCCGTCAGCTTTGTACGGAGAACAGACACAAAGAACTCACTTGGAGATTGCTCCAGGCATGGTCCAGATACCTGCTGCATCCTAAGACCTCCACACGTCGAAATGAGGAAGATCTGGCAGAATACCACCTTTATGGGTAGCCATGGGTTGATGACCGGCGTGTCCCTCCTCGTTTCTGAAGCGTCGGCGTTCGCCTCGGATAGATCTGGCCACAGCCTCTGGTCCCAAAGCTTCGAGCGAGTCAGTCCACATCTCCGCCCGCCAGATCCTCTATCTCCTCTGGAGAATGATCACTTTAGCCAGGCCCCAATTTAACTCAAACTTTTAGTAAAGGTTAGGTGAACTTTAAGAATGTGGTTAGAATTAGGCTGAAGTTTTCCGGTGAAGAAGTCTCTTATGTATATACGCGGCCTAACAGTCTTAGTTCCACTGCATGCGCGAAAACAACACACCCCTTTAAAACCCCAAAACAACTCACCCATTGAAGCCTTAAAATAGTTTACCCATTTACGATCCAAAAACGCGTAAGCTGTCCGTTGAAGTCCCAAATCAAAAAAATAATCCACCAGAGCCCCAAGTATGATTTATCCATTAAACCGCAAGGCAACAACCCAGTGAAGGCAACAACCCAGTGAAGTCCTATAATATCTATTTCAGCCCCAAAACAATTTATACATTAAAACACCATACCAACAGCNGACAAAGCATCCATCAAAGCCCCAAGTATAATGAACCCAATAAAGCTGCATAATAACGGATCCCATAAAGCCAAACATATCAAATTAAGCTTCGAGAGCAATGTAGCCATTAAAGCCTTATTAAATACCAACCAATCCCTTTACGCCGCCGCCCTTGCTTCCCAACTTATCCCTTTAACTCCCCCTCGTCCCCCCCCCCC
>JAWQUT010000001.1:2419028-2433922 GCA_033807755.1 Ellobium chinense
GGGATCGTAAAATGTAAAATAAATTGAATAAAATGCCTGGTTTTCCTTTTTCTAATAATAAAATTTAGGATTTTTTCCACCTCATTTGCTACAATATTATCTTGTGTAGGAAAACTCTCGCTGTAGGAGAAAAGCACATGACCGGAGTGGCAACACGCCTTGTGAATTTCAAAACATAGGTCATCATTTTCTCGTGAACTGTACTCAACAGGCCAAAGTCTACACGGCGATTTTATTTTTTTATTATTTTTTTAGTCTCTTGAGCAGACAATGAATTAACGCATTACCCTGACTCGTTTAAGTAACAATCGCTAACGTAAACACATGGATTGACCCATCAAATTATTTGGAAGTGGGCGAATCAAAATCTGTTGAACGTTGACAATTACTCACTACTTTGAAGCAGTCATTATCTCTTTGTCACTAAACTGTCCATAAAAGCAGGCTGATTGCTTAAGTGTCACTGGATTCAATGAAAGTGCATTAAAAGATAAGAACTCTTGGTGGGTGTTTTTTTCTTTTGGTCAGTCCTAAAAACTATACGAAATACAAACATTAAATATGTGAAACTCTGGCAAGTTCAATAACCGTAGTTGAAAAGTTTCGAGTCTTGTAGCTCGTGATGTAGATTTGTCTAGATAAAAATGAAAAATGAAATTATTACTAGTGAAATCCATAACAGAGTCATACTTCGTCGGCACGGTGCTGCGGTTTAATTCCCCCCAGGCTCTGAAGTCTAAGTGGAGGAGACAAAAGTGTCTTTCCTAATGACACGACAGCGCAGATCATCCGACTGGGGAATCGAATCCACAAAGCTTAGACTTCAGAGAGTCTTCAGACAGTGAGAACAATTCACATGCCTCGCGGCATCGCTGCCTCAAAGATCAAACCCGTTAGGTCATTCTGGCACGTTCTGAGTGCCTATCTGTTGTGGGAGTTAACCAGTGGCGGCTCAAATACCCGCATAACTTCTCCTCCCACTATCACCCCATCCCCACCCAAGAAGTCTCGCCCATTTCTTCAAGCAACATACATGGACCTACACCTAAATTTAGACTACGTCAGATCCACTACTCTTGCTCTAAATAGCTATAACAAAGATAGTATTATATGATTATAGTAAATGTTACAGGACCGTAACTCTATGTGTGTATGTGTGTGTGTGTGTGTGTGTGTGTGTGTGAAAATGCTCCTGCTTTTGTACTAGAGCGATGGGATCGTCAAACCCAACTTCTGCTTTCTAATAATTAGTCTAATGCCTGATTACATCTAAATTACTATTCATTATGCTATTAGCAATATAACACTAGAGGGATTTAAAAGATGTGGCCGAGAGCAAACACAATTTGGTACCAGTAACAATAACAATAATATCAATAACAATTATATTTATTCAGTGTTCTTAACAATCAATTCATACCCTACCTTCTCTCTCTCTCTCTCTCTCTATCTCTCTCTCTCTCTCTCTCTCTTTCTCTCTCCCCCTCCTTCTCTCTCTTTTCTGTCCCTTCTCTCTCTCTTTCTTTCTCCTTCCTTCCTTCTCTCTCCCTCTCTCTATATATATTCCTCACTTTCTCCCTTTTTCTCTCCCCCCTCTTTCTCTCTCTCTCTCTATCCTCCCCGTCCTCTCTCTCCCTCTTTCTCTTTTTTCTTCCATCTTTCTCTCTTTTCCTCCCACCCTCTCTCTCTTTCTCTCCCCCTCTCTCTCCCTCTCTCCTTCTCTCGCCCCCTCTTTCTCTCTTTCACCTTCCCACTCACATTAACGAAACCTCAGATTTAGCGTTTTGATACAGCGATGGAAATAGCTGAGTTTTGCTGCTTGCTGACAAAATTGTATACTTAAATTTTTGCACGAATCAAACACTGAATTTAGATAACTCTTTTATGGTTATTAGCTGTGACTGAAATAAGCACATCAGACTTAAGAAACTCATAAGGCCATCTGGATATTCACATATTATTATTCAGTGCACCCTCCTGGAGTGTCAGGTTCTGATGGATGAAANTTTTTGACGGTTTTGAGTCATCACCACCAGTACGTAGTGCTATCTCAGAACTATGTTCACATGAAAAGTAACGAAGATATAGCATAAAATTCCTAATGGCTTAAGCTAACTGTCAATATGATCGAATCAGACGTAAATCGCTCTCCTTAAAAACGTGAAAAACAGGGATACGCCCTTTCGTGTAGAAGGCGACGATTTTTTCTTCATATGAAATGGGCCTGAGCCAAAATGTGTACTCAGCTTCTTCCCTAATATCAATAAATTTTGAAAAATGCACTGGAATCTTGGATTCGGATATGCACACTTCCCGTTGGGTACCCGCCCTTCCCCTTAGTATGACGAATACATTTCGTTGCCCTAGTGAAAATCGTTATCGCAGAGGGGTACTTTAGAATGCAAGTGTTCCATAACACCCAATGTATTAAAATGGTCTTAGATTACTCGTGCACCATTAGCTTCAAATTAGAGTCTCGCTTATTAAGGACGTCAGTGGACGTTTTGCGTATTTTACGAGCTCTCGTCACAGTTTCATTTAGGTGTCAGTTCTGTCGTTGTGACTACAGTCAGCCAGGGACTGAATGATGGCCAGGCCACCATCACGCCGATCCCTAGAGAAATTAAAAACTTACGGAGTGACATTAAACCATCACGAGCCGCGAGGGCGGTAACATTGCAATAGGGCACCAAATGACGTGTGTGTGCAATAGAATAAAGCTGCACAGTTGTTGTTGTTGTTGTTGTTGTTGTTGTTGTTGTTGTTGTTGTTGTTGTTGTAGCAGTGATAGATATTGTGACTGTTGTAATTGTTGCTGCTATTGTTGTTTTGTTGGGTTTTTTTGCTGCTGATGCGCCAGGTACTGCGTCATCTGCTTTGATTGCTGATATGTTAGGAGGACAATGGGCATAATCATATAGAACTGATATCGATCGCTACTGCTGTTGTCATTATGTGCGTAGATAGTTTCACTGTTGTTGTTGTTGTTATTATTGTTGTTGTTGTTGTTGTTGTTGTTGTTGTTGTTGTTGTTGTTGTTGTTGCTGCTGCTGCTGTTGTTGTTGTTGTTGTTGCTATTGCAGTAATATTGCAGTGCTTGGTGATAGTGGAGGAATGCGTTATACAGATTGATAATGAAGGGCTGAAATTGATTGTTAGTGCTGTTACCATTGGGTAATAGACATTTGCACTGCTGCTGCTGCTGCTGCTGCTGCTGCTTTTGCTACTGTCATTGTCGTCCTCGTCGTCGCCATTGCTATAGTGTTGCTGGTCATGGTGATTTTATTATCAACGTCGTTGTTGTTGCCGTTATTTTCACTAGAAATGATGCTGATTTTGTTGATCTTACTGGTTTCCGTGTGGTTTTTTTTATGGTCGTGGTGGTGTGATAATAATGCTGCTGCTGCTGCTGCTGCTGCTACTGGTTTATTTACTTTAGAATACAGATCTGGTGCTTGAGGAAGCCTCACAATACTCACATTTAGCCCGAAAATTCAAAGACTAAATATTTGATTGAATTTCGATTTGTGCTATTGTCTTAAAACGTATTAAAGTGACATTTAAATATTCTCTACACTCTCTGGTGCGACGGAACTTCCTGGATTGATTTTTTTTTCAAGTAGTGGTGATGGAAGTGGTGCTGATGGTGCTGATGGATGTGGCAGTAGTGATGAAAATGATGGCGATAACAGTGGTTGGATCATTTTGTTTCCACTTTCTACATGTATAATTTAACGTGGTTCAATGGTAGCCTTTTTTGTGTGTGTTTAAACTGCCGTTTCTTACGTTACCTAAAAGAACCACAGAGTGTGTCGTGACTTGACAGTGGGGATCCTGTAAACATACAGCGTGATGACCATAATGAACATTAGTCACTGCAGGCAACTGTTGGTGTCCAAAGAGTGGGTCACATAACGCAGCAGACTTTAGCAGCTTGAAAGGAAAAGTCGTGTTTAATATGACTTTTGACTTCTTGAGGTGAGACAAATAATTGAAGATACAAGATACAAGAAATTATATTAATTCTATTGAAGTGATAGTTAGCTGATGTTGCTTTGCAACATGCAGTATGATTGTGACAAACGCTATGAAATGCCATTCACATGCCTACGCTCGTATCTCTGCCATAACGATCCGTAGGAATATTCGAACTCGTAAAGAAAAGCTCTCTAGTACTACAAAGTAATGGCTCTAAGATAATATTTTCTTATACTCTTTAGTTAATCAGCGGGGGCTGATGATCATCGCCCTGAAGGAGACTGAGATTTCTTGCTTGTAATCTGCGACATTGCCGACTGTGGCTCAGGAAAAGCTGTTTTGTTTGTGTTAGGTTCTAATTCTATCAGCGCCTTAAGGTATGAAGATGTCATTGTTTTTGTCCACTGTTGGTTATATATAAGGTTTTATTAAGGAGTCCCTTGCCAAAATACTTTCCACACATTATGTTCAATGTTCAATCTTCCATCAAAGTTTGACACATGGAAAAATGTCACAAGACCAATTAGAGTTTGAAAACTGGCATACTTTAGGCCTTTTTAAATAGTAATCTTACCCTTCCGACAACACCCACAGTTTACTTCAGTGGCAAAACCTGACCTATTCTGAGAATACAAATGCACCTTTATCTATGCCGTTGAAATTTAAATCCAACCCCTTTTCCCCTCCCCAGTGTCCAGTTTTCTGATTTTATAGGGACTATTTAAAATTGCATTCTCTGATGCCAGGTACTGCTGGTATCTTCATATTGTTGTTGTTGTTGTTGTTGTTGTTGTTGTTGTTGTTGTTGTTGTTGTTGTTGTCATGATGGATGGTGGTGCGGGCGGGAAGAGTGGGAGTGTAGATTGTGGCGGTGAGAACGGGAATGCTGCTGATGGTGGTACATGAAGAAAGCTGGGCAACTGAACACTCAGCCAAGGACTGTTGTAGACTATTTTTATTCCAACCAACATTTAATTAAATCGGGCGTTTACAGCAGTCACCAGTTTCTGAAGGCAAGACTCACTGAGGAGTAATCAACGTACTGTGTAACCTACAGTAAACACTACTAATGATTTGAGGAGTTTCCCATGGTTACTACAGTGCGGTAACTTACGAATTATTATGCACTGCAGCCTAAGTATTGAGCATAAAGAGTCTAGTCTACATGTTAAAATTCTCTAAATTTTTAAACGTTCTTGCCTGTCGCAGCCCGGTGACACACTATTCGTATAAACAGAAGACTGGCTGTCGTACTAAGTCGTGCGAGGTAGCACAACATGACACACTACATATGACAGCGATTATAATGAGGGTCATTTCCATCATGGAGAGCAAACGTCTCAGGTTGTTGTATCTGCTGTATGAGGTATTTTCAGACTGGTCAGTTACATCACGTGATCTAGGGATTGCTAGGATATTTTGATAAGTGACGAGTAATCATACATGAGCAGTGCATGTAAACAAACCAAAATGTGAGCAAGATTTCCTAGCTCACGTGATGGAGCTGAAAATACCTAATTTACGATAGAAGAGAAAGACACATTAGAGGATCCATTGAGTTCACCCATTGAACCTGGAGAGAAATACATGTGGCACATTTGCCCTACTGTTTGAAAATTTACGACTCGATGGGTCCAAGTTTTTCAACTATTTTCTCATGTCAGTGGGTTCGTTTGACGAGCCTCTGGCTAAATTCTGCTCTTATAGGAATCTAAACTTTTGTCCCAAAGGACAGGACGCTCTTCAGTTTCGGAGACGAGAATATCAATGTCAATGTCAATGTCAATGTTTTGATCCGCTGATCTACACGACAGTGTACGAGGACCTAGCTTATTTTACAAAGGAAATGTGTACTCTCTGCATCGCACGAGATCGTGTAAACGCTCGACTGCCAGTGAGGAAATTTTTGTTCATGCGACAGACGCATAAACCTGAGACCACGCATGACCAGTGTGGCATGCCCCATCAAGTCTGGTGGTTGACTGTATTCGCACGACTTAATACGACAGCCAGTCGTCCGTTTATACGACTAGTGTGTCACCGCTAAATGCCTACCTAAATGTTTGCTTGCCTGCCTGCCTGCCTGCCTAAATGCCTGTCTGCCTACCTGCCTGCCTGCCTGCCTGCCTGCCTGCCTCTCTCTTTTTTTTCTCTCTCTTCTTATGTGTGTGTTCGTGTGTGTGTGTGTGTGTGTGTGTGTGTGTGTGTGTGTGTGTGTGTTACTGTGTATGTATGTATGTATGTATGTATGTATGTATGTATGTATGTATGTATGTATGTACAGTTGTGTGCGCTTCACTAACTGCAGAGATACGAAACACCGTGTAGGAGAGAAAGAAAGACAAAATTGAAAGGGTTTTATATTTGTATAAGTCTGGTGTGTTGGCGGACGATTCTCTCCAATTATGTCCTCCACATTCCGCAGTCACCCGGTCAGATTCACTGGGCTATACCACCAGCAGCACTTCTCATGTACACAAACACTGGTCATCGTGGTCACGTGCCCAACCCATGTCCTGCCAGGCTCTTAACGTTTTGGCTGCGGTTTGTTTTTGTTTTTTTGGTTATTTTATTTCCACATGCCGTACGTCAATCATTGATTCTCTAGTGCTGAAACATAATACAGAAATATACAGAAATGCTACTGCTGCCGGACACCGCTGATCGGAAAGCAGCTGGGAGTCTCTAGAAAAAAAATCAGATTCCTGTTTCTCAGCTGGTCTCAGGGGTCATTCATTTTCAAAGGGTGGAGGGGAGTATTGATGGTGTCGCAAGGAAAGAGCACTGAGAGCAACGGATAGTGTGTGTGTGTGTGTGTGTGTGTGTGTGTGTGTGTGTGTGTGTGTGTGTGTGTGTGTGTGTGTGTGTGTGTGTGNTGTGTGAAAAAAAGGGGGGGAGGGGGCAGAGGAAAGGCAAATACACATAGACCTTTCCCCTATGGGGTGGAAAGCCAATATGAAAGGATGTACATTGGCGCGAGGGGAGTTGATGCCGAACGTGCAAGGAGGCTAACAAGAAAGGGAGGCGGAGGGAGGGGGTAGAAAATGTCCAACATTAAGTGAACGGAACTTATGAATGACTCGTTGGCAAATTTCGATCTCATGCTGAAAGATGCTGCCCAAGTCTCTGTTTATCACTGTTATCCCTCGTGTTGTGAGTATTTTAAATACAATACGTGAGCTAAAGAGCGATCTGTGTGGCTTGCTTCTGTCTGTGCTCCCAGTATGTAGCAGAAGGATAAACTTGCTTTCCCAGCAGGAGCCAGGCCAATGGGGTGGTTTATCTCGCGCAGCTCTTCAAAAGTTTCCCCGGCACTAGCATCCTTAAAATCTGAGTTGACAAGTTGGGCTTCATGTACGCACGTGCAAGGATGACTTGATAACCCCGCCCTCATGCTATCATTTCACAGTCAACAATCCACCATCAGCAAGGCTGCCTTATCCATTAAGGACAGCAGGCGCTGAGACGAGGGCCCGAGAAGATTTTCAAGGGTATGCTGAAAGCCTACGAAGCCTTGGTCAGGCTTTCGAAACTTTAGAAAGGATAGGATATGTTTCAGGATTTTGATTATAACAATATTAATTTCACCTTGCTCATTAAGCATAATCTTTTCCTCTTTCTTCTTTCATGCAAATTCACATCGTTTCACACGCGCCCTGCAGTAGGATTACCGTTCTAATCCTTGTCTGTCACTGTAAGAAAAGACCTATTCTACATGCGGGCTTTATCATAATGACGGGCGGCTTGATTTCCGACTTAAGAAATAAGGGGCGGAGGTTCGCGTGCTGGTCCTATGTTTATCACGCCGATTGACAATACCGTACAATTCCGAGTAAACACCACGGTTTAACTGACGTGCAGCGACGACTTTGATGACAGCAACAAAGAGGATAATAACATTAACTACGAAAAAAAGCATGGTGACAATAAGGACGAGGCTGGCAACAAGTAGCTGTAGTTGTAGTGAAAGTAGTTTGGAAGAGAAAAAAAAAGGCTGACAATAAATAAAAGGATGACAATATGGAGTATAATGAGACTATAATAAGGACTGTAAGGACGGCAAGGAGAAGGATGACAACTCGGAAGAAGAAGATAAACAAGGACGGTAAAAAGGAGGGTAACAACAAGAAAGAGGATAAAAAAAAAGGGGAGGATGACAACATAAAAGGATAACAACATGGAGGAGGATGACAACAAGAGGAGGAGGACGTATTTTTAAAAAAAGATGTCTATATGAAGGAGAAGAGGATAACTGTATGAAAGATAATGATCAAGGGAGAATGACAACATGGAAGAGAATGACAGTATAAAAGAGGATGACAATATGAAAGAGGAGAGGATGACATTATGAAGAAAGATGACAACAAGGAGGTGGATGACAGTACTGAGGTGGGATAACGACAAGGAGAGAGATGATGATATGGAGGAAGATAACGATAAAAAGGGGGATGATAACATGGAGGAGGATGACAACAAGGGAAGGATGAAATATGAAGGAGGTGAAGATGACTGTGTAAAGGAAGATGACAACAAGGATGATAATAACAAAAAAAGGAAGGACGGCAATGTGGAGGAGATATGTGGGAGAGAATTATAACCAGATGAAGGATGGCATGATAACAAAACTGAAAGGATGACAACAAGGATAAGAACGACAATGATGAGGAAGAGAGAAGAAGGATGACAACGAAATAGAGGTTTCAAAAGAAAACAAGCAGCATAGTACCCAGGGATGTTGTTGTAACAATGATTATTGTAACTGTGGTGGTGGTAATGACTACCATGGTAATGACTACCATGTGAGAACCCCATGATTTAATATCCCCATTGTAAGATGACAAGCCAAGCCTTGTGTAAAATTAAAGAAGTCAGCATTCCGAGTGCCGCTCTCGTCATTCAACTTTTGCTGTTTAGCAGAACCAGGAGTCTTCCGTTCCTTTTTATTGTGGTTTCCTCTCAGGGCTTTTTTTTTTTTAAATCAAGTTGTCAAAACAAAGCTGAAATGTTATAATACATCAAAAGCCCTCCCCTACCCTACCGCACAAGACAGTATCTCCACAACCACTCCCCCACCGCTCCCACCCTTACCACCACCACCACCACCACCACCACTGTCCAGGTGTTAAGCCCGTTATATCTCCTCGCACCTTACTGCGCCACTAGATGTCGCTCTCCACACAATAACTTTGGTTTAAGTACCGCCGCCAGCACATTGTGGCCTCATCCTCCCCGCACTCCATCAACAAACAGCTTCACAATCGCTGCACGTGCATAGGGGATCGATCCTGTCCCTGGGTGAGCACTGATTGACGGCATCAGAGTCCAAGTTATGAATTTTCTCTCCTCCCATATTACAGCCATGCTCTGTGGGCCCGGACAATGGACCCGGCGGGCAGACTTCCGGGCCTTGTGTTGCCTGTGAGCGCGGGAGACGAGCTTCATTTCCGAATCTTAAATTCGGCTGTGATGAAAAGGCAAGAATAACAGTAATGAAGAAATGAGGAAATTTCGGGGAGTCTGTGAAGAATAAGACGACTGGGTGAATGAGCGTGAATGTGAAGTGTGTGTGGGAGGGGGAAGGGGGAGGGGGAGGGAGTGATGAACTGATGGGAGAAAGGACAAAAACCTGAGAAGTAGATTGACAGAGTTCAGGACAGCCAGGATAATGTGACGAAGACACAAATTTCTCAACAGAAGATCTACTAGTCTACACCAACCCACGAACTGACAGTGAAAACAGACAAACTACAGTATTAATCTAGAGGGAACGTGTGTTAAGAGTTCGCGTGGCGTCACGGTTTTGTGTACACAAATACTCGTGGGACAACTGCGTTTTTTATCTTCATTGTACACAGAGCAGGTTTTGTGAGTGTTTGACACGAACTCCTGAGGTAAAGACATCTTAAGGTATGCATCACAGTTCCAGCTTATGAGAAATGAAAATGAAAATGCGACTTTATTTACCCCGCAGGGAAATTGTTTTACAATGTCATACAATATTATACATCTCATCCATAATACAAACACATATAACAGCACACATCATATATGTAAATACATAATATTACAAATGAAATACATAAGAAAGTCATTGCTGGTCGCCCAGCTCTAAAACCAGGTACTCTTTTACACCTGAGTCGAGTAAGAAAATGGAAGTGAAGTGTCTTTCCCAAGGACATTACAACGTACACCGCCCAGCCGGCGAGTCAAAAACACAAACCTTAGATTTGACCGTCTTCAGTTTCTTAGTACGACTCATAAACCGCACGGCCACGCTGCCTCCCATACTTAATGTTCAGAAACTCGCTTGTATAGGCAACAGAATCTGAACTAGATTAAGACTAGATCGTGCCCTCGGCATTATCTCGAATTTCAAACAAGATTGGAGATTGGAGATATGTAGAACATAGCAGAATGAACAAAAAACTTCCACTGCATTGCTTTCTCACATTGCGAAACTAATTGTAGAAGCCGCCCACCATACCATGAATATGACAATGCAAAGGAAGGCTCATCCCATTGTTTGTCCCAAGACGCCTCCGAAGGGAATATTTATAGTAGTCAGCTGCCTATGGCTCGTTCTGGATCAGTGACCGGTCAGATCCATTGCAAGAAAACAAAACTTTGGACAGATTACGTAGAATGGGTCCCAGATTTTCTGAAACACAATACTAAGTTTTTTTTCGTCAGCCCTTTCTGATTGTGTAAAATAAATTTAAAGTTTCAAGCTCAAATCACAGTATTATGTATGGCCTTGTTTTCAGACAAAAAGTGTCCTTGGATTAACAACCAGGTTTTGCAGAGGGTTTCACTCCACATCAGTCTCGTAGAACGACAAGTCGATGAAAGACCTATACTTTAAAGGGACAGGAGCAGATATTTGTTTCACAACCTGAAAAATCCACATTATTTTCTCGAAACAGCGTACATTTTTTTTTTTTTGCGCCCGACCGTTGGTGAGAAAACACCGCTGGAATGTTGGGATCTTCACCCTCTGTATGCCGCCATTACTCATGCTGCATGACGTCATAAAATGAGAAAAGCTAGCAGACGGTTGGTGCAGACACATGTGCAAACTGTCTGAACCAGTCGTATGCTAGCCTTTCTTTCTTTTTGACGTCACGCAGCACGGGTAAAGGCGGCGCGAGCAGGATGAAAATCCCCACATATCAGTGGTGTTTTTATTTTTTTTCAGAAACTATCGGGAGGAAGGATAGACGCGGTTTAAATTTAATGAAAAAATAATATGGACTTATTAGGCTGTGCCTCAAATAACTAACCTTCAAGACGTCTTAATCTTTACAGAATTCCTTGTAAGTGGCTGTAATGAAAAAAAAAAGAGCTTTTGGCTCAAAGAGGCGATTATATAGTCTTGGTTGCTATTTGTAAACAGAGCCTACATTTCTCACTGGTCAACGTCAAACCCCTCCTCTTCCGCCTGAGCACACCCTTGACCTGGCAGTTCCAGCCCAGGGCTAAATAGTGCCTGGCAAAATAAAGTAAAATGGACACAGTTTCCCATGATATCAAAATTTCCCCCCTTAGAGCCCTTATTACTGGAAGCAGGGCATGCCAAAAGAGGGAAAAGGGGAGATGAAATATACCCCCTAAGTTGGTAGGACCACAAAGTGAAAGTACAATTACAGGCCTGTAACCTTGTTTAGAATCTCCGACGGATCGTCCACAGAATAAAATTACCTCCACTTTTGCGCATCTGTGAGGACCAAATAAACGAAGCCCATGGTATAAAAGTTTGTGTAGTAGCCATCATAAGTGGAGCTTGCAATCTGTGCAAGATAAAGTCTTTGCATCTTATTTAGATTCATTCATAAGATATCACCTCTTCGACCACATCTGCATATTGTTTCGAAACTCACAGATCAGATAATGAAAGTGTGCTTATCTAGGAACTTTCAAGAAATTTATAGGGGTGAGAGTGGGAGTAGGGGTGGGGAGAGGGACACGGAGTTATTCTCATTCATAACAGACCGTAATAAGCTGCAGCCTCGAGCAGCCTTTGTTCCCATAATCTTAACAACAGTTACAGATCCACAAGCTTCTATTGTGAAGGGAACTGAAAAAAAGAAAAAAAGAAGAAAAGAAAAAAAAAAAAACAGTGATTTTTCTGTTACGAAGAAAATGAAAACAGAGGTAAAGGACAGATTAGAAAGAAAAAAAAACATGAAATGATTTTCCTGTATGAATGATCATGATGATGGTTTTGTCTTAATTTACTGTTCCCCAGAGAGAACTCCATATTCGGAAACTTTCCTTTGTGAAGGAGAAACATGCAGATATAGAAGGACACCAACGTATATGTCCTCCATTTTGACATACAACAACATCGTACTCCAGAGCTTGGCGGTTTAGATAATGATGAGATCGCAGGCAATCATTTTACTGGCCTGAAGAAGAGGCTCCGTCATGACAAATTTGTTATGACCTTTCTTTTTTTTTCCGGGGGGTGGGGGTGGGGGGGNGGGGGGAGGAGGAAGAGTTGTTTTGGTCTTTTTTTGAGCTTGTACAAGAATTTTGATACTGTCATCTGAACATGTCAAAATTTCTAATCAAAATTATGCCATAAGTTGTATTTGATCAATTTTGTTGAAGGAAAAACATTTGCTTGTTTACATCGCCACGAACCATATGCATCTCGTCAGTCATAGGCAGATGCTTATCTCAGAGATCGGCAATTTGCAAACATGGCTTTTTGTATTTACGACAACCCATTACATCCAACAAATATTGCAGACAAAATAAGTCAAAAAGTCATTGGTTAAAGAACAGCAACAAAGTTTGAGATTGGCATTATTTCTTGCGTTGTCTTTTACATTCTTCCCACTTCCGGAAAACTCACTCAAATGAGACAGACGAACTGTCTATGACTGTGAAGAACTACTTTGATTACAGAGACCTAAGAATTTATCTCTATTTATAAGCTTCTATTCATTATACCCATGCAGGTGAGTTGTCCTCGTACTGAAAGGGTCAAAATATTCCCTTAAGCATGAGTTAAGCCAGGCAGAGAGAAAACATCCAGTGCTGACAACAGGAGAAAATATTTCAACTGTCAGATCGTCCATTTGATGTAGAGCGCTTCTCTCGTCCTTTGCCCTCAGGCCTCAAAGCAGTTTTTAACTCCACGACCGCTGCCTGAATAGCGTTGACTATTGCACGTGCTAAACGATTCTTAGAGGGCACTTTGTTCGATGTCAGAGATCAAAATTGAAGTTTTATTTTCATTTGTCAACCGCCCTTATTCTTCACTCGGCAAAGATGGACTGCAATAGCCAGGATGCACGAGCTAGGGGAATTAATCTTGTTTTGTGCGAGTGTTTTTCCTCCCATCCCTCACTTAATTGGCCTGGCCGTATTCATCCGCGACTCCTACCATCATGGCGGGCTTTTGACCCATTAGTCGCGAGCGCGGAGACGTCAGGAATTTAATTGGATAAAAGTATTTTAAATGCATCGCCGAGCCGTAATCGGTGGGCCGAGGTTTATTCGAGGCCAGCGACTTCCGCTACGACTCCCAGCTCTTCGATTGTAGCGGGCCTCCCGACCGCTCAGAGAAACCAATACATCAAGCGGCATTGTGGAAATATCGGCGGTCTCGATTTGTTTGTGTACGGCTTGTCGGGGAGATTGGCTCAATATCGGTCTTAATGAGCGGAAAGGCTTGATTATGCCGCCAAACCTTAATGGGCGACACAACGGATATCACAGGGGATAATGTAGACCCGAAATTATTTCATACTGGTGCTGCGTCCATGGCGGCAAGGGTGCTCAGAGATTGATGGGGCGAGTTAATGAAATAAATGCTGGGAGGGGTCACAGATCAGCTTTCGTCAACTGCTCCGCTGGTCTTGTCAAATAGCCCGTCTATAATCGAGACTGTCGACGCCTTGTACAGAAAAATCATGGTCATGAACGCTTGTTCTAGGTTACAGAAGCCTAATCCAATATGCCTATTTGAGCCAATAAATTGTTTTCTCTACGGACACTTACAAGAACTTCCACACTCTCTAAGTCTTCTTTAATAGTTGCGGTATTCCATGAGCTTATCAAAAATGATGTTTAAAATATAGGTCTTTCATTTCGTTTTCGAACTACAAGCCGATACATCGAAAGATGTAAACAAGCTAACTAATTTTCTTAACGCTAAGTGCTCCGCACTGAACGCCACACCGAAACTGAATTAAATGACACAAACTTCATTTTTAATTTACAAAATCAGGAGAGAATGCTAACTAATTCGCAGGCAGGTTCACGAATCTAGGGCCCATTCTGCGTAATTTTGTACAGTCTTCCTAAGGCATACTTCCAAACCCTATTTTCATCCAATTAGGAGTGTGTATCTTGTAATGGTAATTCTATGCCCCTGGCCATGGAACTACCAAACATTGATGTTGGCCTTTTGCAAAGGCACCATTATCTTGACTCTATTATAGGCAATTCCAGCTGAATGTCATGTCCGTTACGCAAATTTCTGAAAAGTTCCGACTTTTTAGCGACTAGTTTTGGATGCGCCTAATAGAATGCGCCGTTCTCCTCACTGGAACTGGAAGGTGTGTGTGACAAATAATGCGTAGTTGTTCAGTGCAGAACCGTCTTAGCAGGTGTATCACGCTGTGAGATCTGTCTGGTCAGGACTTTGTTCCCACACCTATTAATTTGGCAAATCCTTGGCTGTCACGATCAACGGCAGCAGAGCAGAACATGTGTCTTCTGAGCAGATTGTGTGAAAATAATCCCAGAACCTGGAACCGCAAATATGGCGATGTCCAACTCTAAATTCATTTTTAAAAACAAAACAAGAAAATAATTGCTGCAAATGTTATCAATAACAGTAACAGTAATAATAATAATAACAATAACAATAAGTTTATTTAGCTCAGAGAACTAGTTGTAAATGA
>JAWQUT010000001.1:2462034-2473869 GCA_033807755.1 Ellobium chinense
GGGGAGGGAATGCTTTTTGTATGGGGGAGGGCATCTGACATATTACAGATTGCCCGGGGAGAAAGAAGGAGGAGGGAGCATACTACCACGAGGGACATCCAGAAATTGAACAACAGCCTGATCAAAAGTGAAAAACGACACTTGTTCAAAATCGGATTGGAAGTCTCTTTTCTTCACTCACACACAGCTTCTTTCACTCACACACAGCTACTGTCAGTCACACACAGCTACCTTCACTCACTCACAGCTACTTTCACTCACACACAGCTACCTTCACTCACACACAGCTACTGTCACTCACACACAGCTACCTTCACTTACACACAGCTACTTTCACCCACACACAGCTACTTTCACTCACACACAGCAACCTTCACTTACACACAGCTACTTTCACTCACTCACAGCTACTTTCACTCACACACAGCTACCTTCACTTACACACAGCTACTTTCACCCACACACAGCTACTTTCACTCACTCACAGCAACCTTCACTTACACACAGCTACTTTCACTCACACACAGCTACTTTCACTCACACAGAGCTACCTTCACTCACATACGGCAACCTTCACTCATACACAGCTACTTTCACTCACATACAGCTACTTTCACCCACACACAGCTACTTTCACTCACACACAGCTACCTTCACTCACATACAGCAACCTTCACTCATACACAGCTACTTTCACTCACATACAGCTACCTTCACTCCCACACAGTTACTTTCACTCACACACAGCTACTTTCACTCACACAGTGGAATAGAACGTTCATATCCGTAAACATTCCCAGTGCCTAAACTAAATTCGCTTTGCTCTCTGAGCCCTTTTCGATATGCTCTCCATACCTCCTAGTCTATCTTATGGTTACACACATGCAAATCTTTTTGCTATTACATTACTATGTATTGGCGACTGCTATCACTCAATCCCTCATTTTCGTTGGCCATTCCCACTGACCGGTACTGAAGTTAAACATCTGAGCTAACAGAATAAAGTAGTGTTAATAGCCCACGACATGTAAAATTTCTTGCTGTATCTCTTCGTTTGACCCACCCCCATGAAAACCCAGCTGGGTTTCCACAGAACACAGTTTAGCTCATTAGCAGGCTCTATCTCTTTCCAGCCCCTGACACCAAATAGTGTTGGCTTAATTTAACGTAAACTGGCCAAAAGTGATTAATGCAGTAGAATAGGCCACAGCTAAGGTCACTAGGCCCTTAGGAGGGAGCAAAAAAAAAGGACTTGAAATATTTATCACCCCTAGAAGTAAGTCCAAACGGCGTGATATCATTAGTAATGCGCGTATGTAATTGTATGCCTTCTTTCCCATTGCTTTTGTAAACCTTCTTGGGACCAAGATCCCAAGGTGACATCCGGTAGGCAGCTGAAATGGCTCTTGAAACATAATATTTCATCCAGGGACTCTGTGAGAAGACTGAGGAGAATAAAATTTTCTGCTGGTTGTACAGAAAATACAATGGCGCACATTTAATACGGACACGCTTAATACGTTAACACGGATACTCAGTACACTATTTTTGGTCCTGATTTTTCTTCTTTAAAAAAAAGTGTACGGTTAAAACGAATTTCTGTTAATAAGTACACTTTTGTTGGTTCTCAAGCTGTACGCATTAGCCGTGCTCCATTGTGCTTCCAAAATGTTGATTATTTTCACTTTACTAATCCTCCTATCTCTTTTCAAAAGAAAATAAAATACGGAGTGACCTTCGTAAAACTCTTAAATCACGTTGTGGATAATCAGCAATACGCACATTTTATCAGTCATGCACGACAAAACTGTAGAGAAATTGTAGTTGTGTTGTTAGGCCCAAATATTGCAACAACGTCAAATTTTCCATTAATTCATCGTTAATGTTCCTGCTTCAGCAATTTAACTTGGTCCACAGCATTTTCATAAACAACATCTCCAACGTGCCTAAAATATTCGTTATTTTGGTGACATTCTATTATTTGGTAAAGACTTGCTTCAGACAAGTGATTCTGTGCTCAGCAGCAACTGACATTTCAAATACAGATCGAGGTGCCGGTTTTCTCACATAACAAGCCAAACTCATATCCAGTATAAATATTGACTTGTGGGGACCATGGTGATATATTTAAAAAATAATGTCTGGATTTGATGGAAATATACAGGAAATTGGCGACATTATCACTGAATTCACCAGTCAGAGATGTTCGCATCTGAGTTTGAGACTTTTAACTGTGAACGCAACCTAACACTTTACGGACAGGAAAACTGTTTCCGGCGTATTGGCATTGGTTGAGGGGATTGGACAGGGGAAGAAGGGGAGGGAGTGTGAACAGCTTGTTATGTGTGAGTCTCGTGCCGAATGCTGTTACTGCTACTATTCTATTCGGCATCTAGAAAGACCCCAGCCACTAAGGTATGTTTTCAGCCATAACGGCGTAGCTGTGTATAGATATCTAACTGGTTCCGAGTTGACGAAGAGACGGTGGGTGCCAACGGAGAGGTAGCGGGTTCAATCCCAGCCACATCGTTTTCTTAGCATTTTCCATTATTTCTCAGCATCTGTCTTCTTGAGCACTTTCCCCTTTATCCTACCCCGTGTGAGCATCTGTTGGTGCCCACTCACTCCCCACTTCTTAGGCGTACCGTGAGTGTGCGCTACTTCTCAATCCACTCAAGATCAGGCCTAATATCCATATGGACCATTCCCTTTTTCATAACCTGTTAAGCCTAAACATTATATCGGCCACCTTCCTTTCCATTCTGTACAAGGCCTGAAGATTTAGTGGACCACTTGACATTCCACTCTGTCCTTACGGGCAGTCTAGCCTTTCACTTTGTATTAGGCCTCATTTCCATAAGAGCCATGTTCGAGAGTTTCTTCTCTTGTGAAAATGACAATGACGACGGTGGTGATGATGATGATGATGAGGAGGATGATGATGATGACCTCCGCTCTAATTTTAACCTAAAACTGATACTAGTTCACCTACCTATGCACCTTTTTAAACTTCTCACCTTCTTTATTTGGCTGTGCTCACAAGGCTTTTGCCGAAACGGTTAGACTGTTTTAGCCTTTAGCATTTATTAAATTTTCATTAAAGTTGATATGATTGAAATAATGTTTTACAATTTTCGCTCATTTTACAATGATGAGGATGATGATGACGATGATAATGATGATGATGATGATGATAATGACCTCCGCTCTTGAAATTTGCAAACTGCTGGAATTGGTCTACCCTGAACAATTTCACGTTTTTAGATCAAAACTATCTGCAAATGAGAGGCACTGCCATGGGCACACCTACAGCACCCTCTTAGTCTTATGCAGATCTGTTCATGGCTTTTTTTCTGGCGTAAGTACGTGGAGCCTTTGGCAAATCAACCCTCATGGTCCATTAGATACATGGATGATCTTGTGGCGCTCCATCCGGGGACAGGGGGTGAGATATTAATGTTCTCAGACAGTTTGAATGGCATCCATCCAACCATTAAATTCAAATGTGAAGCTAGCAAAACCTTTATACCCTTCTTAGACCTCAAAATTCATCTCTTGGACGGGCGGCTGGAGACAGACCTTTTTGTCAAACCAACAGATTCCCAGAGATATCTGTCTCCGTCGTCTAACCAGACACATGTTTCGGTCAGTAGTCTATAGTGGGGCCCTCAGACTCAAACGCATCTGTTCCAAGGAAATCTGGTTCTAGCAGAGGCTTGAAAATGTTATCCTCAATCTGGTCCGCAGTGGATACAGGGAACATTTTGTCCGCCAGATCACTGAAAAAGTACGGGCTCTGGACAGAAAGCCTCTGCTGGAATACAAACAAAAACAAACTGATGAAAACGAGGTTATCTTTGTTACCACCCACCACAAAAGCCTCCCAAAAGTTCAGCAGTTCCATAAGGACAGCCAGATAATACTAGAAAAATCGACTGAAGTGAAATGAAATCTCTCTTCTCTAAGCCGCCTTTAGTGGCCCTTCGACAGCCCCATAACCTTAGAAACCTTCTCATTAAAACCCGCCCTCCCGCTGCTGTGACCTCCCCTCAACCAGGAACACCTTCACTCCACCAGGAACCATCCCTGTGAAAGTACAAGATGTAAAACATGCCCATTCATGACCAAAACCAGTTTCGTTCACAGCACCTCATCCAACTTCAAACAACCTCTCCGCGACAACATACATCAACTGCAGCACCCGGAACCTTATTTACCCCATCTCCTGCAGACAATGATCCAAACAGTACATTGGCCAAACAATCACCGCCCAACGAACCAGATTCAACAACCACAGATATTCAGTCCTTACAAACAACAAGTCAGTACCGGTCGGGGAACATTTCAACTCTCCTGGCCACAGCGATGTGAGGGATATGATGCTCCAAGGCATAGAAGTTGTCCATTCCCACAGTGGGACTGCCCTTGGTGTGGAACCTGGGGTCTCACCGCTGCCGTGGAGGTCTTAATATTGAAGAACCCCACTTCAGTAACCTTCCTTTTGAAAATTGATTTTCCCCCCTTTCTCACCCTCCCCCCTTTTTTTTACCCTTTCCCTCCTCGTGGGTTTATGCTTTATAAATAAGCTGTTTCGCCTTTATGCTGAATTGTATCCCATTGTTTGTACCTCTACAACATTCGGAGAGCCCACCTGGTATCTCCCCTCGTTTTTCATTTAAATCCTAATTTCCGTATTTTATGTACCCACCTTGCATAACATGTACTTTTAATAACGATAATAGTATGCCTGTGGTAGCATATAGTTAGACCTCTTCTATTCGTATATATTTTTATTTTTTTATTGCCGAGATATACCAAGCTTGTCTCTTTTAAATGTATGACTTCCTAACTTGACACGCTGCTTTCTCCCTCCACCTAGACTATATTATTGACTGCTTGGAGCTCAGATTTTTCTTGGGGGTGGGGGGCCTCATACTCCCTCCCCCCTTTTACACACAACTCTTTTCTTCTTACCTTAATTCACTCCTCTACCAACTGTCTTATCCCGTGATCCAGGTTCAGGTCTTATTGTCTTTACCCGCTATTTTAAGACCGTCTCACTTAAACGATCAATAACTGACTTTTAACTCACTCTTCCATGCTTGTCTTTTCTTTTTCTTTTTAATGTGGTTGCTTTTATTGCAAAAGTTATAATTCTTGTTTCATTCTATTGATAAAGGCCTTAGAGCTGAAAAGTTTAGGTGTAATTTTTTGTCTTATTTCTTAAATAGATTTTAATAAATTCCTTGAATTAAGGTTGAGCTTTTAATTTTTCTCAGTTTTAGATGATGATGATGATGATGACCTCCGTTCTAATTTTAACCTAAAGCTGATCTAGTTGAACTACCTATACACCTTTTTAAACTTCTCACCTGCGTTCTGGGTTTTTCATAAATAAACGTTATAACAACTTCGGGTAAATTTTCTCGAACTAACTTCCGGGCTCATGCGATCTCGGAGGCTTCACCTACGCACCGCCTCTTCATTCTCAAAATGACGTCATTTCATATTTGAAAAAGACATGAGAAACGCAGTTCTGAGTTACTCAATATTAAGAGACGAGTACTACACAAAAACATCACACCCTCGGTCTCCTATATGCACAAAAACATCCAAACGTGAGGTCCTCTGGCAGAGTTTTCGGTTTGAAGATTTCAGGGGACTTTTATGATATTTTGATATATCGTGTCCAGCAGCTGAGGACATTGTATTTAGTTTTTTTTCCGAGAATGCGGTTTCTACACGCCAAACAAACGTTCTTCCTTTGACATTTGAATGTTTCAAAAGGAAGCATTTCCGGTACGTGCAACTATATATTTCAGGAAGAAAGTGCAGAACCTCATATTGCGCAATTTTCATTTGCCTACTTTTTTTTGTAAAGTATTTTCAGCAGACAATACCCTGCACTGCAGGAGTTCCCGGGTAAGCTTGTGAATGTAGTAAACAGACTCTGAACCGAAGCATTACAACAGGTATGTGATTTGTTCGAGCAAAAGAGGCCTCAAAACGGATGAGGGGGCCTGTGCCCTCCCTCTTCCCCACATATCTGAATCCCTGAACACCCTCCCCCGCCTCCCCATCCTCGTCCTTTACAAGGAGCCTCCGATACCTCCTAAGTCTTGTATTATATATTATAATTGGTTTCATCACTGAGTGAGTGCCCTCTCACCAGGATTAGGCAGAACTGAGCTAATATGTACGCCGTTCGTGAACTTAAGTTCATGTGAACTTGATCTGAGCTTAAAAGCTACTTTAGAACAACTCATCTGGATCTGAACTGTAGCTGTTTTAGATGCTTCATGCAAACTTGAATTTTCCACTAAATTTCAGTACAGTTCATATATACCACGAAAACCAGAATCGAGTGCCGATTTCTAAAACCAAGGGGAACTGATCTGATATGAAAATTATTAAATTTTCATAGAACTGAGCTAAACGTGATCATAGGGCTTTCCCCTCAGTGAACTGAAATGTCTGAACTGATTTTGTTTGGTTAATTTGCCCAACTCTGTCTCTCACTTTCAACAACTACAAGTACTTTATACTTTCGTGTGTTCGCCCACAAAGTTCTCCTACGCCACTGCCTGTCTTTTTGGTACTTGACGTCATCCGCCGGGCAGGCAGGCAACGCACCAGCGGCGAAAGAATACCTAGTGCACCGAAAGGCATCATAGACGAATGCATTAGACTCCGTGAAAAAGTTGGACGATTGGCGAATCGGGCGGATTGAAAAGATCTATCGGAGATTGTATTTCGTTGCTATACACATTCTTTTTTTCAAAAAAGGGTAAAAAAATAAAGAGAACTGATGTGTATAGTTACGTTTTGTGTATTTTTCTACGAATTTAGGTGAAAATCGCATGTTTTTACGTTACGTATTTCTCAAGAAATCTGTGACACAAATTTGGCTGAAGCGTTTTATTGATATAGATGTTCGGTAGACGTCACTTCAATTATATGATAATCTTATACATATACAGGTGCGATAAACTTCCTTTTTATTTTATCTTCTCAAGTTATCATTGTTGTTATATATAAATTTGAACCTTACGTGATACACCCACACTCAGCCAGTGAAGGTCGACTCGAGCTAGCCATTCAGACGAAGGCGAATATCGCCATCCTGCCCGAGCCGACATCAAATAAGGTATGAAGATACCAATATATTTTTCACTGTTGGCTACATTAGGTTTTACACCTCTCATTAACTTATCCTGGGGTGCCGTGTCAAAATACTTCTCCAACATACCAAATTTTGACACAAAGAAAAATGCACCTGAACCAGTTAGATTTTGAGAACTTGGGCAGTGAAGCAGACAACCTAATATTTTAGGCCTTTTCACTCAGTAAACAGGGTAACTTTACCCACCTGGCAACAACCACAAATTTTATACTTGAGTGACTAAACCTCACCTATTCTGAGTCTACACATATATTATTTGCACCTATCTAAGCCTTTGAAATTAAAATCCAACCCTTTCCCCTCCCCTCCCCGTGGCCAATTTTCTGATTTTATAGGGACTATTGAGCTTAAAAGCTAATTTAGAACAACTGATCTGGATCTGAACTGTAGCTGTTTTAGACGCGTGATCTAAACTTGAATTTTCCACCTAAATTTCAGTACAGTTCATAATAAATATATACCACGAAAACCAGAATCGAATGCCGATTTCTAAAACCAAGGGGAACTGATCTGCTATAGAAATTATAATTAAATTATTAAATTTTCATAGAACTGAGCTAAACGTCATCTAGGACATTCCCCTCAGTGAACTGAAATGCTCTGAACTGATTTTGTTTGGTTAATTTGCCCAACTCTGTCTCGCACCTTCAACAACTACAACTACTTTACACTTCGTGTGTCCGCCCACAAAGTTCTCCTACGCCACTGCCTGTTTTTCTTGTCCTTGACGTCATCCGCCTTTTAGTTAGGATGTTCGGTAGACATCACTTCAATTATATGATAATCTTATACATATATATATATACAGGTGCGATAAACTTCCTTTTTATTTTATCTTCTCAAGTTATTACTGTTAATACCGGTATATAAATTTGAACTTTACGTGATACACCCACATTCAGCCAATGAAGGTCGGCTCGAGCCAGCCATTCAGACGAAGGCGAATATCGCCACCTTACCCGAGCCGACATCAAATAAAGCCAAAAACAGCTATTCACTGAGCTACGCGCCACATGTTTTCGTATCACGAGGCAGCCAGGGTTTCTCATTTCCCATAAACTAAGATGCCTATCGTGTGGGTAAAATTTCAAAAACAAATTCTGCGATGGTCACATGTTCCCGTAGACTGTATAATGACAGGTATTACCCAATCAGTGACCAGACCGTAGGTCTAGATAAGAATCTCTTCATTGAGTATCCGCGAATTGGGGTACGTAGATACACGAGACTTGCGAATCTGAATGCGGTTTCGATTCCTAGGCAGACAAGAAAAAGGGAAGAATACAGGCTAGCTGGGACTTGCTATTCGGACTAATAACGGCTTTGCTTAGGCCCCAAGGTCACGATTTCGCGTCCAGCACTTACTGGTCTCAATTAGGCTCGTCTAGCGTACGACAGCTGAAAGGAGTTGATTCTGAGAATGAGTCTTCTTTGTACAAGGAACTGGCACCACTGAGTTGAGACTCGAGTTATCGATTCCAGCTCCGAATCTTATCCAGGCCTACCAAGCGTCCGAGTACCAAGCTTCTTGAGCTCACTCAAATTATATTAATAGTCAAAGACCTGAAACCAGCTGACAGATAAAAAAAAGTACAGAGGTGGGCGTGGGTTGTTTTCCTTGTGGGTAAGGAGGAGAACGAATATCTTGCCAACGGATCTAATGAACATTCCCAAATCAGCCAAGTTAATAATCCCTTATTTGCTATGGCCTCTGAGTGATGCTGGAAAGCTTGAATGACCGGGTAATGCTCACAGTTATTGGTAAATAAGTATTGTGATTGAAAAACAGAATTGCGTAGTAAATAAAAATATGGCGGATGTTGACTTATTTCAGCCACGTGGAGGCTTTGGCTGGCAGGCTTTTTTTATAGCTTGCTCATAAACTGCGCTTAGGTGATTAAAAAAGTGCATGTATTCGATTTCCGTTATCGCGGTCTGTCTGTCTGTCTGTCTGTCTGTCTGTCTGCCTGCCTGCCTGCCTGCCTGCCTGCCTGCCTGCCTGCCTGTCTGTCTGTCTGTCTGTCTGCCAGCCTGTCTGAGTCTCTCTTTTTTTTTCTGCCAGTCTGAATTTTTGCTCCTCTCTCTCTCTCTCTCTCTCTCTCTCTCTCTCTCTCTCTCTCTCTCTTTTTTCTCTCTCTCTCTCTCTCTCTCTCTCTTTTTCTGTCACTCCTCTCGCTCTCAAACTTTCCAATTTCGCTTGTTATTATTATATACCGCTTGCTCTAGCTTAGGTTAGTTCAAGAAACCCTTAATTCTTTTAAATTGTCTGCATCTAGTTCCCAGTGTTGTGGAACCCGCGTTGGCGACCGCCTCCTCATGACGTCCACCGGCAAGGCAGGATTCCTGAGCGAATATTCATCTTTACCAACCACTTGACAACCATATGGCAGCCACCTTTGTAAAATGATTACAGTGTGACAGCCTTTTATATTTCCCAAGCAATTCAAAACAAAGAGGAAAATAAACAGTTTAACCGGCTCCACTGCCTTTTCATACAGAGCATCGCACAACTGTGATGAGCAATGTCCTTTTCTAATTCCATATACTTTGAATGCAATTGTCCGATTTACATTTGTTATGTCCAGGCCGTAGCCTAGTTATAGGCCTGTATGAAACGATGGTCAAGTAAACACTTCTTTAGTCTAACACAATAATTTACTAATACTGTAATTTGATCATCATAACTATGAAGGACTTCATGACAAAACGCGTTATCTAAGCTTCGATTTTTAGCTTATCATGCTTACTTTAGGTGACAGTAGAAGTAATTAAGCGGAGGCACTACCCTTTTCCAAAGGATGCATTGCACATGAATGGTGTGCAACTTATCACAATGAATGCAGTGGATTCCTATGCAAATTTGCACACCAAAGTGCGGATTGGTGCATTTTTCTCCCCCAAGGGTGATGATCTCAGAGCAACTGTCATTTGCGATAGCATCAATTTTTCTTTTTTTTTTTAATCCCTGATTTCACCCACATCTCTTAGACACGTCTATGCATGATCCTATGGATGTTTTTCCTGATTTTCTGCCTGGATATAAAGTTACTTTATTTATCATCAGATGGTCTTGCTAGTTTCTGATAATTTTGCGTCAGTACAGAAAATCCAAAAAAGCCTCCATGGCGACATATATAAAGGTATCTAAGAGACATGGATGAAATCTGATGTCAAACAACATTGGTGCCATCGCTAAAAACACTTGTTCTAAGCTCATCACCCTTGAGGAAGAAGAAAGCACCATTCAGCACTTAGGTGTGTAATTTTGCATAGAAATCAAATATACTCATGGGGATAAGTTGCACACCATGTTATGTGTATTACAATCTCTGGAAAATAGTAGTGCCTTCCCTTAAATATATGCATATCTCCACTCCATAGACGACTTTGTTTCACAGTATCGTTATGCTCATTATATATTTGCCGAAATCAATGTTTCCAGGTTTTGAAAATTTTAGCTCCCTCAACCTGTTGCTCAAAGCAAAACAATGAGACAGATGAGATTCAGCGTGCAAAATTGGGATATAATAACGAGTTAAAACTCTATATTTGTTTCAATAGGAAAAAGAAGATAAGTGAAAGATCATAGAAATTTAAACAACTTGAAATATCAAAAAAAAAAAAAATTACTAAGGCGAACGTAGAAAGAGGGTGACAATATTCCACACTTAAATTTCATCTTTTGTTTAAAAATATGCGTTTTACCTGGTCTTTTTTTTTTCTTGTCATGACCCACAGTAGTGTATAATGTGTTTTGTCATAGTGCCCTTCATACGCAGTGCTGCAAACTCCGACCCAGCTAGCGTAAGAACCACACGTCTCACCATGAATGAATTAATTAACTCCTTATGCTAATCAAACAACACCATAGCTTCCATGCGCCACCGGCGAAACCTGCGAACAAAGGTGTCTCTGGCTACTCGAGGGGGGGTTACGCGAAGCGCTGGACAACGGCGCAACTCGTACACAAAGCCTATCTTGGTGAAACAATACGCTCTCACGATGTCCGATCAATTGCATCCCGAAAACCGACGGCGAAAGGTGCGAAAATTCATTCGAGCGTACGTTAGCGACACGGACATTTCAGTGGGTGAGATTTTGTAGGTAACCTATGGGGTGGTCTAACATTTTCTCTGAATGAACTTGGAAAATAGAAACGTATGGCTTTGATTGACCCCATGAGGATTTTGGTTTACAATGTCACACAGTGTCACACAGTGTTATACACTTCATTCGTGATACTAATACTTAAAACAATACACATCATACATGTAAATACATAATACGCTTCAGCCAAATTTGTGTCACAGATTTCTTAAGAACTACGTAACGTAAAAACATGCGGTGTTCACCTAAATTCGTAGAAAAATACAAAAAAGATAACTATACACATCAGTCCTCTTGATTTTTTTACCCTTTTTATACAAAAGAATGTGTATAGCAACGAAATACAATCTCCGATAGATCTTTTCAATCCGCCCGATTCGCCAATCGTCCAACTTTTCCACGGAGCCTAATGCATTCGTCTATGATGCCTTTCGGTGCGCTAGGTATTCTTTCGCCACTGGTGCGTTGCCTGCCTGCCCATTTGTAAAATGGGGAGTTCGTCTTGTATCTGAATAAAAATCCTGAATAAAATAGGAAAATGTGGC
>JAWQUT010000001.1:2479602-2516702 GCA_033807755.1 Ellobium chinense
TGTGTGTGTGTGTGTGTGTGTGTGTGTGTGTGTGTGTGTGTGTGTGTGTGTGTGTGTGTGTGTGTGTGTGTGCGTGCGCGCGCGCGCGCGAGCCGCCTGCGCATCTTCAGACTTTATCATCTTTTGTATCTCTCTAATCTTTACCAAAAGATATAATTTGATATTGTCAATTCCATGATTGATACTGATGCCAGAAACGAAAAACCAAAGCGCATTTAAAGTCAGTTTTCTTTTTTCGATATTGCTTCTGATATTCCATTTTCATATAATGTTTTAAGTACCGAGAATTTCAGTCAGTGGTGAGGCTTCCTCCCCCTCCCCCACCCCTGCACTTTATTATTTGCACTTCAATTTTGTCAGTCTTACTAATATCATATCTCCTCTAAAATTCAACCAGAGAGACAAATTAATTTTGCTCATTCGTAACAAATACAAACTTGCTAATACGTAAATCTGTTTTTGCTCAAACGTATGCACATGGTTGAGTGTGTGTGATTTTTGGTTTGTTTTGTTTTTTTGGTCTCAAATGTGCTTCTAGCTTTAGAGTTCTGCGGCGGATGCGACAGCTTCAGGCCAATGTAGTATAGATCCTATTTGGGAGTGTTTAATGCCGAACAGTCCATATAATTATGATAGTGCGCGCGTCTTTCATAGCGTCTCATAATGCTCCGTTCCTTCGACATGACGTCCCTGTTATGAGAGTTACTATAACGTCAATAATCATTTATTATGGGTAACAAATCGTTGCTCTGTCTACGGTTGTATAACAGGTGTGACCTTAATTAATATGTCAAAATATGTTATGTCGTCGGGGCCAATGTTCAATGCACACAAGGTATGCTACTGTTTGACATTAAGTTTTAAATATTACAGCTGTGATGAAATCATAGCATCTAAATATTTGAAATTTGTAGCAAATGATAATTTTTTCAGAGGTCAGTAGTTATTCTTCATACCTGCCTAGTGTTTGAAAATAAGAGTGTCTATGACAAAAATCTCCTAATGTTTTTCAAATTTCAACTGCATAACATCTGAGTTTTTGAAAGTTATTAAATACTGAACGCAAGTAAACTTGATCTGTTTTCAGACAAAGGGTGAATTATGTCCAGATTCGGTATTTATTATGGAAAAATATATAAGATAATGACAGTATTTTTAATTCGAATTTTATACCTGGAAAAAAATGGCCACGGCATTCATTTGGTCAACGCATACTAAAGGTTTTGAGTGCAGAAACATGCTAAACTCATTTTTTTTACTATTTAGCAGTAAACCGCAGTGAGAAAATCAGTATATTTCTGGACGCGAGAATGTCAATAGGAATTATCACTGACGCATAAGAAATGCTTGTTTTCGGGTATTGAAATATTATCGCAAATTATTTTCAGAACAGTAACAATAAATCTGCTGTAGTTTATTGAACTCAAGTTCATGAAATACATAGAAGCCTAGTAGATATGAAATGTAGCATTATTAGTATTTACAACCATTCTAAACGTAGATCACCGTTTGATTCTGTTTAATTCACTTCCTGGTTAAGATATCTTGTTTTCCAGTTCATACAGTGACAACAGTAGGATGTATTCTCTTAGAAGTTGGTAATTATTCTTCATGTCTACCTGATGTTTGACAATAGCAGTGCCTTTTACAAAGTTCACGGTACATCTTCGTAGCCGACAGCGAATATCGTGTGAAATTTCTTGGCCCAACACTTTTCGGTCTGGTGAGAGCACATACGCATGGATTTTATCTAATGAAAAACATAAAACGGAGAAAATACATTCTGCCAACTGGTTTTCGTAAGCTGTGACCCAAAAAAGTGGTTATGAGCTTAGCATTTCTCTGACTGCCTTGCTGTTGGCACAGCACGCTTGCCTTCCTTCCAATCACAACGTCACATCAGGGCGCCCTAACCAAAGACCGGTGTCTATTCAAGACATTATATTACATTTTAATCTGGTGGAGATTATAGGTCCTTTTTGTAACTCTTTACTTTGATAGGAATTGGCAAGGTTTTTGCCCAAACCAGAGTAGACACTTTTCTTGTGTTGAACTTCGCTCACGTGCTTAAAGCGATGTTTGCAGAGTGGGTCAAAAGGTGGACAGGCGTGTCTATGTGAATTTCACCAAAAAGAGGGTCGAGATATCTATGTACATTGCGCCACCAGAAAAAAAAATGATACTTTGGAATGACAAAATCTTTAGAGATTCTACCGTAACAGATAGGTGAAGCTTTCTTGTTGATGAATATGCTGCCCACTCCCTCTCGTTTGCCATCGTAATAAAGTTTGTTGGTCTGACGATTTAATGAAGTTAAAATAGTGATAGCTTTATTTACAGATGGTGTCTGAATCCGTGATACGAAGAGAAACGTGTTGTATGATTTATGTGCTCAGACAATCTCTGTACTTGATCTAAGAGGATTTATATGGATCTTATATATCCATTCATGAAACAAATTAGCGCCAGCGAACTATCAAGATTATTGGTTCCTTAACCTCTCATTTACTCTCTTACGGCTTGGATAAAATACTGCTATCCTTACCGAAGATACTGGCAACGTTAATCCCAAAAAAAATTCATAAAAGTAAAAGGTTGCTGCTGACAGTTATTAGCGAAATTTTTTCTTCAATTGCCGCCATTATGAGCCGGAAAGAAGAATGTCGGCATCGGAAATTCCCGGTAGACATTGGTGGACTCTAACATCAGACAAAACGCGTCTATGTATTTCGAAAATAGGACTGACAGGTGGGGAATTTGGAACATTTGCTCTCATTAAGAAATGCAGACTTCTCGCTCTTAGACCTATGTATGTACCAGAATTATTTTTTTTTTAATTTTTACTATTGAACACTTTCACGGACACCATTTTGTACTTAACACATAATTAAGTGATTCATATGGATGCAAATTCACATTTTCATAGTTCACATTCAGGAGCAAAACGTGTGTCGTAATCGTGTTACAGTGTTTAACAATTCCGGTGAGAATCGATAGGCTATTGACGTCATACAAAATGCATCTATGGGTTATTCCGTGCGTCGCACGTACAATAACATGCAAAACTGTAAAATCTTTTTTAAGCTATTTAATACAATTTTCTCCTCGAACCACAGTAACGTTTGAGCTGATTTCATAAACGTTCAACGTTCCGAGATAGTCAAGCACAGGTCTGATGCCACCACTGGACACACTTCTGTTTACAGCGGGGGGGAGGGGGGTGGGGGCGCTTCAATAAGATTTTTCACAAAAATGTGACCTTCTTTTGCTACTACAGCCATCATTTTGTTCTTAACAGAGCTTGCGCATTAAAGATGGAGCCTCTTACTATCATAAGATTGCATTGGTGCATAATTATTGTTGAATACACCCTTATGCTAGTAGCGTTTAGTATGCAGAGTTAATGTAATTAACGAACTAGTTGACATGGAAGCAAATGGAGCGTGTTTGTGTCCTGCCGCTGTTTGGCATAAGTTCTATTTTTATGTCTTTGTTCTGTGCCACTTACTGCACTCTATGCTGTGGGTGATGTCACTGTGTCCATATTCAAAATGACTGTTGGGCGTCTGGAGTGCGGACAGGTGGGGAACTTTGTAGCATTGTGCTGTCACGCTTCTTTGCCAGGTAAATCATAAATGAACCAGGAAGATGGATCAAACTCAAGCGTGATGAACTTTGAAAACAGGACTGACAGGTGGGGAATTTAGTACATTCGATCTCATTAAGAGATGCAGACTTCTCGCTCCTAGACTTGTGTATGTACCAGATGTTTTCTGGAAGAAAGATCGCACTTTTACTGGACACGTTCACGAATTCTGTGATTAGGATGGTATAGTGTAGTTTACTATTTTTAGTAGCATACACTTCATTAAAGTGCACCGGCTAAGGCGGTTGCTAAACACAAGTACAATTTGTACTTAATGCCGATCAAACATGGATGAAAATTCACAAGTTCGTACTTCACATTCAGGAGGAAACACATGTGCCTAAAATGTATTACAGTGTTTAACAATGTTTCTAGAAAAACCTCGTAAGGCACAGATTCTTGTTAAGAAACATTATCAGCAATTTACTATTCTGGCTATGTGTATATATGTGTATATATGTGTATATCTTTGTGTGATGTTGTTTCTGTGAAAGTATGGAAAGCGGTGGATGTATGTTGTTTGTGTGTAAGTATGGAAGGCGGTGGGTGTATGTTGTTTGTGTGTAAGTATGAAAGACGGTGGGTGTATGTAGTTTGTATGCAAATATGGAAGAAGATGGATGTTTGTTGTTGGTGTGTAGGTATGGAAGGCGGTGGGTGTATGTTGTTTATGTGTAAGTATGGAAGGCGATGGGTGTATGTTGTTTGTGTGTAAGAATGGAAGGCGGTGGGTGCATGTTGTTTGTGTATAAGTATGGAAGGCGGTGGGTGTATGTTGTTGGTGTGTAGGTATGGAAGGCGGTGGGTGTATGTTGTTTATGTGTAAGTATGGAAGGCGGTGGGTGTATGTTGTTTGTGTGTAAGTATGGAAGGCGGTGGGTGTATGTTGTTTGTGTGTAATTATGGAAGACGGGGGTGTATGTAGTTTGTATGTAAGTATGGAAGATGATGGATGTATGTTGTTTGTGTTGAGTATTTGTTGTTTGTGTGTAGGTATGGAAGGCGGTGGGTGTATGTTGTTAGTGTGTAAGTATGGAAGGCGGCGGAGACTTTATACTATGATGTGGGAATCGAATTAGTCATACATCCGTAACGACGATGAGGCCATTACTTGCAGGCAATGTTCATGTTTGAATTTTTACTGACGTAAGTTTTTCAGTGATTGAAATTATGAGACATACACCGACAGCGCAGTAGTCTACACGAGACACACCAGATGCGCCTTACTGACTCACGCTAACATTTTTATTGACTGATATGAGAGGAAGTACTTAGGTTTACTGGAGCTTAATTTAATTATCTATATTAATAAAACGCTTCAGCCAAATTTGCGTCACAGATTTCTTGAGAACTACGTAACGTAAAAACATGCTGTTTTCACCTAAATTCGTACAAAAATACACAAAAAGTAACTATACACATCAGTCCTCTTTATTTTTTTTACCCTTTTTTTTAAAAGAATGTGTATAGCAACGAAATACAATCTCCGATAGATCTTTTCAATCCGCCCGATTCGCCAATCGTTCAACTTTTTCACGGAGTCTAATGCATTTGTCTATGATGCCTTTCGCCGCTGGTGCGTTGCTTGCCTGCATTTGTAAAATGGAGTGTTAGTCTTGTTTTATAATATATAAGTTTCTTTACTCTCTCTGTAAGTATCCTTTTTACACTGTGTATTAGTGTAGAAAAAAATGTCTGTCTAAAAATGACAAATCGTTCTGTGCAATTCATTTGTATTACTGTATCGTATTATTACATTGAAGGGTGTGCCTAATACAGACAACTCCGCCTAATCGCAGCTTCTTTCTAGTATGGGAAATGTTGTCACTAAAAGGAAGAGAATATTCAGCGACTTTTAAACAGAATACATGTATATCATTTTGCTACGAGAAAATGTTGGAGTTGCTATCATCTGGATTGTATTTAAGTAGAGTCCTTGATACTATAGTAAATTATTGTGTTTGTTTTCATATGCAAGTTAACAGTCAAGAATTATCCTGTCACTCTCAGAAATATAGTAATCTGACACCATGATATATATATATATAACCGTCCAGCATTTCTCATTATGTTTTATCACACTACCATACACTATTCTCTGCTCTTTACACTTTCCTCTTCTTCTTCTTCTTCTTCTTCTTCTTCTTCTTCTTCTTCTTCTTCTTCTTCTTCTTGCTCTACCCCCTCTAGACAGAGGATTGCAAAAGTTAATTCTCAGGTCGGTTATGAATAGTCACCAGTTATATCATTTGCGACGGAATGCTCAAGCACCTCATGAAAAGTGAATCATATTATGATAATCATTAGTGAAACGAGAGTAGAGAATGCCGAAAACATTCGATATGCCCTGGTATGAAGCAATAACTAATCGGGCAATTCCGGAACCTACAAATTCGAATGCTCCAAGGAATTGAATCTAGACTTAGATCCTACATCACTGCAGCATCTTTCCCAAGCTTTTATTTTTAACAGGCATTAAGACTTGTTTATTCATGTGTTTGTTTTCATCTTTGTTATGATTTCAAAGCCAGTGCGAAAATGACTCTTGCCGTGCTACTGCGGTAAAACTAATGAGACACATGAGGATGTGAGCATCTAGAACAGATCTTCGTCATGTGTTTGTTCCGGAGATGAGGGAATCATTCTTCTTCTTCTTCTTCTTCTTCTTCTTCTTCTTCTTCTTCTTCTTCTTCTTCTTCTTCTTCTTCTTTTTCTTCTTTTTCTTCTTCTTCTTCTTCTTCTTCTTCTTCTTCTTTTTCTTCTGTTTCTTCTTTTTCTTCTTCTTCTTCTTCTTCTTCTTCTTCTTCTTCTTTTTCTTCCTCTTCTGTTTCTTCTTCTTCTTCTTTTCTTCTTCTTCTTCTTCTTCTTCCTTCTTCTTCTTTTTTTTTTCTTCTTCTTCTTCTTCTTCTTCTTCTTCTTCTTCTTCTTCTTCTTCTTCTTCTTCTTCTTCTTCCTCTTCTTTTTCTTCTTCTTCTTTTTCTTCTTCTTCTTCTTCTTCTTTTACTACTTACTTCTGTCAAATTGTATGGTATTTCAAGGGACAGACTTCTGTCGTAATTGGAACAATAAAAACCTATTGAAGAACGATCCCAAAACTGCATCCATTTAACAGGCGTTCCTCTTGCTTTGGTGTATGCACAAAGACTGACAATTATAATACCCTTGTATATGCAGAACAAAGGCAGTTCGTAGTGAACGTCTTGTCTTATGCGAAATCTTAACCCCTGTCGGTCATAGACGGTTTCAGACGGCTGGTTGGATGTTAGTGCTAGATTACCACAAATATCAACCTTGCTACGCCCTTGATTTCTACTGACAATGATCCAGATAACCAACTAAGTTATGCAGTAAATGTGGATTTAAATTTGATAATATAAATGAAAATTGATGCTTTATGTCATAATGTGAATCCACCTTCATGAAAACCCAGGTATGACCACA
This sequence comes from Ellobium chinense, assembly GCA_033807755.1. NCBI lineage: Eukaryota > Metazoa > Mollusca > Gastropoda > Ellobiida > Ellobiidae > Ellobium > Ellobium chinense. Next base: position 2,486,690 of record JAWQUT010000001.1, read on the forward strand.
AGCTATGTCAGCGGAATGAGTATTAGCTTATCTGCATGCCCTCACTTTTTGCAATCCCTGACCTACTACACTGCTCAAGAAAGCAACAACAAAAAAATGCACTAGAACTGGCAACTGTTGTGGTCACTTGGCTCTTGACAGGGCGCAAACAAAAAATTGAAAATGTATATCCCACTAACCAGGAACTCCAACAACTGACCTACATTGCTTTGCGTTTGTGTAACCAATATCATCTCAACATTGCCATGACAACCCCGTAGCTCAAATGTCGTAACAATATTTTCCCGGACCAGAATCTTGTCTACCCGGAGTCGCTTTTTCCGGTCAGATTGTACAGTTCTGATCCTGCATGCTGTAACGGAAAGGAAGCAATCAGTATGTTAAGCAGAAGTCACCTGACATAAGAGAAAAAATATGAATAAAAGTCACGTCACGACATTCAAAAGGCAAACAAGCTTTATATACTTCTACCACTGATATCAAGACGCCTAGCTCTAAAATCTTACCAAAATTGATTGCGTCCATGCCTAGTCTCTTGTCTATCCCTGCATGTCTTGGGATGTTTCAAGTGTTTTAGTTGAGTGATTCTATGTTTAAAGATATAGTATGGACATTTTGAATGAATGACGACATTATGTACAGAAAGCACGGACCATTACCACTAAGTTTTGGACATAATTTTTTTTTCAAATTATTTATTTATTTATTTATTTATTTATTTATTTATTTATTTATTTATTTATTTATTTATTTATTTATTTATGTATTAATTTATTTATTTATTTATTTATTTATTTATTTATATTTATCTGTGTTGGCATGATTATTGGAATGTATAGTCTTCATATGTAGTCTGAGCCCCCCCAACAAAAAAAAGTACTTTTCACAAAGAATATATAGGAAAACATTAGTGTCAGTATCCATCAAAGACACAAAACTTTAAACAGAGATTCGATGTTTTTCTCTGAAACACTATTTTCATTTATTCAGCATTGATAGTCTACATGCAATCCTGTAGAGACACTTATATAACTTTAAACATTGAATACTATGATGATCTATGGAAACACGATTCGCCAGTGTGTGTTTATTTCAGCAGGGTCTCTTGTAGTTGTATCTAAATTAACTTGGCTAACCCTAAGCTGTTTGCAAAGCTCTGAGATTTTATATTTTTTTAATATGCGACAATGAATACAGTTTTGTGATTTTAATATTTTGTCAATGAAATGGGATGTCATTTTTGCAATTCAAAATACATTCTCAGATCAAATAGTGATTCCGTACTGTTTCTATGGACCAATATTTCTTTCTTAGTTGTTCCAGATTCTTGCACTCTTGTAGAACATATCTTGATGTTTGATTTGCACTACCACAGGTACTGTTATAACCCTTCAGGAGATTGTGTCTCTCCGTCCATGGGCGGATTATGTCTATTTGTGCCTTTTAGATCCATTAGATGGTTGGTAGTCGTCATGAGGCTGTAGGTGTGATCTCATGGCAGCTTTCAAAATTATTGCATTATTGCTTTCCTGTATGTCACCAGCTTGTAAATACCCTTTACCTCTTAACGTTTCAGGGCTGAAGAAATCGTCAGACGACCTGACGAACTTGGTGTCCGGAAGTTTACCCTCTCAGAGCCCAGTCACATCGGGCGATGGCGACAAACTTATCAAGCAGAAGCGCCATAGGACCCGCTTCACACCAGGGCAGCTCAATGAACTGGAGCGCAGTTTCACCAAGACACATTACCCGGACATCTTCATGCGGGAAGAACTGGCCCTGCGCATTGGGCTGACGGAGTCCAGAGTTCAGGTGAATAGACCTTGTTGTCGTGAATGTGTTTCGACCTAAGGACGCGGTCCATGGGATCCGTACACGGGATAACGGTAGCCATTTGCTTCACTATTTTTTCAAAAACTTTGAACGGCGTATGTTTTCCTTTCGCCTGAACATTTCTGGGATAAAACTGCTGGAATGTCGGGATTTTCACTCTCGGCACGCCACCATTACTTATGCTGCGTGACCTCATAAAACGAAAAGAGCTAGCAGACAATTGGCATAGACGCATGCGCAAAATGTCTGAACCAAACGTCTGCTAGCCCATCTCGCTTTTTGATGTCACGTGATACGAGTAATGGTGTCGTGCTCAGGGTGAAAATCCTGGCAGTCCTGCGAGTGTACGTATGGAAGAAAATGGATGTATGTTGTCATGCGAAAGAAACTATTATTATACGCTGTTTAAAATTTCATAGAAAAAAAATGGACTTATTAGGCTGTGAAGCAAATAACTATTCCTGTCCCTTTTATAATAATAAGAAGAACAATAATAACATTAATAACATTGCTTACAAGTACAGCGTGCAATCCATGAGAGAATAACATTACTAAATAGTCTCATTACAGTTTCCAGAGGCAAATAAACACATGTAAATTCTCACTGGATCTAGCAGTCACACAAATCCAGTTTTTTAAAGGCCATACATGCAAGAATTAATCAATGGCAAGTTACATTTATAAGACCATCATGGCGGACAATTAAACAACTACATTCTCACGCTGTCAATTATTATCTTAGTTAATCTTGACAGGCCTTTTAGCAGTTTTACAGCTGTTTTTCTCAAAAGTTCTGTGTATTTCACAATGTTGGGTAGATCGTGACGTAGGCAGACATTTACTTTTTACGATGACGTCAAAATCGTCATATGGCTACCGCGTGTGGAATTCGTGGATTCACACCCTAGAAATTCCCAAGGGGCAAGATCATCTCAAACGCATTGTACTACTATTGAAAATTGAGAGCTTCCGCATTAACGATAGGATATTTTACCATAGTGAGAATTACATTGGCGCTTCGGTACTATATGCACTCTTAGTTCAAAATGAACACAATCAATGTAATCCTTGCGACGGTAAGAGCTCCTATCGTTAATGCGCAAACACTCAAATAATGATGAGATTTACTGGGTCTCATCCATGCACTGCCGGCTCGTGCGACTACAGATTATTGTTTTCGTTGCACACTACATCACACAATAACTTTCTCGACTCCTTTGGCAACATAAAGTGTTTATGCGATTTCACAAGTGCTGATCATTCCCAGTCAAACAACAGTGTACTCGTCAATATCCCGGTACTAATTTGTCATGTCTCGTAGGCAGTCAAAATAAGGATTATGTCGTCAGATGAGGAACTGAGATGTTAGGCCCTAAATATGATTTAAGAATTTTCATTTCTAGTTGAAATCGAGAGTAAAGTCATTTTTCTACACAAATATGTTGATTTCATGAGGAAATGGTCAGTAATTGTGGGTAAATTTGAGTTTTTGTGAAGCATAGTATAAAGTATAAAACTGTTCTTCATTCGTGCTTTTTTTTAATTGCACAGGGTTGATCCCCTTCCAGTTCTAATAACCACAATGATGCTAGGCCAATCTTTTTTTCACCTTATGAAAATACATACATTAAGCTTTCTTTATAATATCATCATGGCGAGAATCAAATCCATACTATGAATCCCTGCTTTTAGCAGTTGCCACATTGCTGCACTTCAAGTTCACCAAAAAAAAAAAAAAAATTAGACTAGATCGCATTGGACGAGAGCAACAAAGAGATACACAGAAACTACAATTAAACTACACAGCTAAAGCATTACCACGTAGGTTTGTAGAGCTTCGACAGGCAGACTTAACAGAAGGAGGGACAAAATTTCGCATGGGTGAGGGAGGAAGGAAGGGAGCATAATTTCACTATAAGATTTTTTTGCGGGGGGGACAAAATCAGAACTTACACCAGACCTCGCCGCGTCTGTATTTCCACCATTGCATTGTCTCATGCTTTTGCGAAGTTCATCTAAATTAGCAATTTTTTACCTTTCCACCATAACATACATGAATGATTAGTACATTCAATCAGGTGTTAATTTTAAATACAAGTGTTTATCATTATTCACATGTAACTTGCCTGCATTAGCAAAAGATTGAGGTTAGATCCTGTATTGGTGCGAAATTTCATCCATTGTATATTGCGGTTTTCCCCAAATAATGTCAAATGCAAAAACTGGAACAAGTTTGTTTGGAATTTAAATCTCTCTCTCATGCTAGTATGGAAAGTGATGTGAGAGCTTTTGGTCTGAAGAACGTAATAATTTATTGAGGGAGTAGGTTGGTGGACCTTTTTAGGCTACCAAAATCATTGCATATACAGTTATGATGTTTTTCTCTACACTTCAATTCGCCGCTCAGAAACAATACTATCTTAAGTCCTTCAATTCATTATTGGAATTATGGCAATATAAATCTCCAGCAGCAATTGTGGAAAACGATTTTAGATGCTATCACGAACGATACAAATTACTCATACCCTCATTCTCATAACTTTCTGTATCGCCCTCTAATCAAGAAATCATCCATTACTTCAGGCAACATAATCGTGTTATCATTTATGTGAAGGGTCACGAAATGTGCTTCTTTCAGCCAGGACATTTAATTTTTTGTTTGTGAAAAACCTTGAGAAAAAAAGATACATATAGATCTAATACAGATTCTATGGGGTCTTTCGTGTGCCTTGCAGCGAGTCAAAATGAGGCTTATGTCGCTACACTAAGACCTGAGATAGCACGCCCTGAAGATGAGTATGAATATGGCTATCTGGTATCTTTTTTGTTGTTTTCTTCTTCAGAAATCGAGAATAAAATAATTTCTATAAAAACAAAAACAAAAATGTAGATTAATTTTAGTTTTGTGAGGCGCATTAGATGAATTTTATGCTGAAAACGTATTCTTAATGAAGAATTTCTCAACTTTTTTCAGCACATGGAAGTGACCCCCTTCCGCTTTAAATAACTTATTTTGGGGTTAGAATAATGCCAGATCAACTTATTTTTCTTCACCTACTGACAACGTACTCACTAAGCTCTCATATCATACTAATAATTAAATGTAGTAAGATAGCGACTTACGCGTAATTTTGACTGGATGCAAGGCATTTGTTTGTTGTCGAAGAGTTGCTTACCATGTCTATAAAAGAACAACAGCAGCAACAACATGAACAACAACAACAACAACAACAACAACAACAGCAACAACAACAACAACAGTGATGCTGACTAAGAGATGATCACCAAAGCCGTGTGGATGTTGCGTAAATAGCAGCTGCTTTCACTGCTTGTAATTACTACACATTACAATGGGGTAATGAAAGGAAGGTGTCTTTAAGTTAGGGTTGACGCTCCCATTAATCAAGCAGATGCTGGTTAGTTTACTTTAATAATTACTTTACCTGAAAGTGAGGGGGTGTAACAACGTAGCGCCGGGTTCAAACTGTTCATGTTGTGTTATGAACGCCACCTCACAGTTCTCTCTCGCCACGTTCCCTGAAGTTAATTAATTTCGAACCTGGTCATACGGAGTTCAAAGTCGTGAAATCAACGCCTGCAAACAAATTAGCGGCGACATATTTTGCTCATAAGTAAAACCTGGAAAGTTATTGAGTGACCTGGCCCGCGAGGGCAGTAATCATGGGGAAAACTATGAGATGACAGTGCTCAGATACCGAACATGTCATGTAATTATAAATGATAATTCTTTAATAAAGACCAACTCCTCCACTGTTGGGGAGGGGGGGTGAGAGAGGAGGAGGAAACAAGAGATTTCCTGTCGGCGGGTGTGCAAACAGGAATTGCAAGTGCTTACAGTGAGCAATATCAGTATCATAGACATAGCCTTTTACAGTCTAAATAAATGAGAATAGATAGAAGTACGTATTTCGTTTTCGTTTGCCTCAGCCTCTGAAAGGAGGTTTTCAAAATCACTGTAAAACAAATTCGCACAGAGTCCTATCACTATAATCAACACTCTACTTGTTGTTGTTGTTGTTGTTGTTGTTGTTGTTGTTGTTGTTGCTCTTCTTCTTCTTCTTCTTCTTCTTCTTCTTTTTCTTTTTCTTCTTCTTCTTCTCCTTCTTTTTTTTCTCCTTCTTCTTCTTCTTCTCACTATTATTATTATTATTAATCTTGTTCCTGCTGCTGCTGCTGCAGTAGCTGTTGTTGTTGTTGTTGTTGTTGTTGTTGTTGTTGTTGTTGCTCTTCTTCTTCTTCTTCTTCTTCTTCTTCTTCTTCTTTTTCTTTTTCTTCTTCTTCTTCTCCTTCTTCTTTTTTTTCTCCTTCTTCTTCTTCTTCTCACTATTATTACTATTATTAATCTTGTTCCTGCTGCTGCTGCTGCAGTAGCTGTTGTTGTTGTTGTTGTTGTTGTTGTTGTTGTTGTTGTTGTTGTTGTTGTTGTTGTTGTTGTTGTTGTGTTCTGGGTAAAATATGGCATCCTCGAGGTGCCGGGAGAGAAATGAACCGGGTCATACTACAGAATTGAAAGCATCGTGCATGTTGACGGCAAGGGGAGAAACGCCGCTTTCCCAGAGTCTATAATGTATAATAGTAGATCACAGATACGCCCCTGGTCGATTTTTCACTCTCTAAAGTCCAATTTTTGTACTGTAAACCTTCTTATTGATGAAAATAAGCCAGAACGATCCAATTTATATAGATTAAAAAAGGGAATTCAGAAACCCGTTATTATTCTGTTGACCAAAAATAATATCTGTAACGTCCATAAGAAAGTATAAGTTAATGCAAATATTCAGAGAAATCTAACAGCGGGTTCTTGAGTAATTCGATGAATAGCTTGCACAAAGCAAAGTTTACGGACTATAGAAAACATAGTGCGTAAATTCATCATAGTAGGTTCCTATTCAAAATTGCACACCAGAGTGCTGAATGGTTTGCGGTTTGTTTTTTTTACGAGGGATGATGACCTTCATTCAGCTGTTACTTGAGATATTTCCAGTTGATTGGCATCATGTTTTTCACTTATGTCTCTTAGATACTTCTGTGTATGTTCATACATGAGCTTTACTGGATGTTCTAGTATTGAAACACAAGTTCCTTCATATTACATCAAAGTGCGTTCCTAATTCTTCGTAATTCTGTGTTGAGAGGATGAGACCCACATGGGATAGTCTTGTTGCTGTTGTTGTTGTTGTTGTTGTTGTTGTTGTTGTTGTTGTTGTTGTTGTTGTTGTTTTTCCGGAGGGCAGACGAAGTAGTTGCCACTTTGGGAATAGTTGTAGAATGTAAAGAAGAAACAAGAGGAATTAGAGATTTTCTCAAAAAGGAAGCTAAATTAAACTTACTTTATGAATGGCCCCTGAGGTATTTTATCTTTGGCCACAATGACGTCAGTAAAGTTAACAAGCTTCATGTGTGGGGTGTACTGGAGTGTATTATGTCAATGTGTCTATTTAAGTGTTTTTGTACTGCATTTTGTATATTGCTGGAAGCGAAACAGACGTGCCGGTGTGGGCAATAAAGTCATATTATCTTATTTTTTCTTATCTTATCTTAATCAGCATACTATTTACGTTTATATATTGTCCTTGAGCTGGCTTTGGCCAAGAGGGCGTAGGCAGTCCATTGGCAGCATAATTTGTGTGTTCTATGTCCTATTGGACATAACCAGATTCCAGCATCTCCCTATTCAGTAATATGCAGTTGCATGCATTTCAAACACGCTTCACCGCACGCGTCACGTCTTTACTTCCATTTAAGTTGCAATTAGCTCCAATTTTGACTGATTTCCCCCGACACTCCTTCTCGTTAGAGACTGAAAAATCCCGTCGTTAGCTTACCATTGTGAGCTATGAATTCTTCTATTACCGCGGTCAAATGCAATACTTCCCTTAACTAAGCGGCCGTAAATGTTTCGACTGCGAATGATCTATAATATTCCAATCAACATTTAGTCTTTGTGATCAAGATCAATCGAGTGGCTGGTAGTGCCGACAAAAGGCGATCGACCGAGTTAAAGTGACATTGAGTTTCCTGTGACAATATCGCTACTCTACCCCTTGACCCCGTCATGAAAGAACCTAGATGTTGTCCTAAGCTTGTTTTCTCAATTAATGCACGCAGCCCTTTTTCCGCCCGTTTCGCTATTTGGACCTCACCCGGTATTTTAACAGTGGTCGCGTGTGACTTGGCAAACGTCGTTAATTAAATTGTGGACAAAAAGGGGGTAATTTCCGCCGGGTGGCTGTGTCTACACTGGCTGGACTCTGTGGGAGTTGGACTAAATGTGAAGTCAATACAGGCTGTCTTGCTATACTTCGTGGACAAGCACTCAGTGGTGTTGGGGGCGGCGTATGTTTTTAATGTGTCTGTGTATGTGGGAGATTGGGAAGGTCTTTTTTTGTTGTTGTTATTTCCACGTGTGATGAGCTACCGTCAGCAGTCCAGTGTCTGCGGACTTAGACGATTTCTCTGTCAATAATCCATATTTTAAAAAAGGAAAAATTGCCGCTCTGGAAAGAAAACACTTTCATCTTCAATCAAACCATTTCAGTCGAAGTACCCATCTTGGAAATAGAGATTCTGGGTGGCCCGCGAAAGCTTAGGCTTAGCCTGACTCAGATGCCCAGAGGAAGTCATAGGATGTTATTACAAGCACAAGAATAGAAATTCTAATCATATCTTCTCGCTCTCTGAGCCAGTGGTAGGGAAAGATGACCAAGTTAATGTGTCAAACACCATCATACTGTCCCTAGTCGCAACTTCATTCGATCTCATCTCTTTCCTTTGAGATTTACTTTTTTTCCTTGGGTTACACTCTTTCCTTTGAGTTTCACCTCTCCCTTTTTTCAATATCATAACCTCTTTGTTGACCTCTTGTAGTAAATTTACAAGACTATTATGAAAGTGAATTAGTAAGAATTGCTCGGAAATTTTATCAAGATGTCGCCTTGTAGTAGAGCTGCGAGATCTGTATAGATGTAATTTAGTAAAGGGCGCTGGGAAATTCTGACGCAAATAGAGGCGTTTTCCAGGTAAAGATTGTGAAGCCTCGCGTTTGGCTACTATACACCACAATAAAACATAATAGGTCAGGAATGCAATCAGAATGCGAGTAACAATATAGCAGAGATAGTGAGATGCTGTCCAAATGAGAACATCTTTCGTCATATTTTTGACAACAGCTTAAAACAGCTGTTTCCCTCATCTGTCAGTTTTGCATTTTACCATCAGCTTTCCATTTTTTTCAAGTTCATTATTATTTGACCTCGATGTATATAATTATTCTATCACTCACTTGAACATGTTCGTAATCTACATTGTAAAGGCACAGGTTGCACCTTGATTACTTACATACAAAATGCCATTATTAATAGTCAAAGCTGTGTTTGACCGATATAATACCAATAGTACGTTTCAACATCTACGCTGTACTGTAGATCTGTGCTAAACGTTAAAACCAGTAAATCAACTCGGATAATTTGTTTTGACTCCTCATTCAGGAGTAACTTGACACTGATCAGGCACTAGACTAGTTGCCCTCCCGTCAACGAGGCAATTTCGGAATTAATCAATGCTAATTTCTTCGGTTAACCGGAAACTTGCCGACAGAACGGAGGGGGTCTAGCGCGTGGCCTCCCCTTGAGGCTGGCGGCGGCAAGAGAAGCGGTGACAGTCAGGAGAAGAATCGTGGCCATCGGTTTCTACTGCACGCAATGAAACGGGGGATAGTGTGGCACCTAATCTCAGGCCAGCCTGGCCCAAAACGATCTCTATAGGATTAAGACGTGAATTTCCGACCGGGGCAAGTTAATATGTTCATTAACAAAAGGCGTCACCGTCCTCTTTTGGGAGGTCCCACTAGCGAGACCGATATGATCTGCATGCAAATGGGCGTGCCCATCTTGCGTGAGCTGGTGCCACATGCATCTCTCTGGGGGGTACACATACATTTTGTTTTGTGGTGACGAAAATAATTGACTTTCTTTCCCCCTCTTCAGTCAATGCGAAGTTGTTCTTTTAACAGCATTTTGCACTCGTAGAACCAGTATTATGATTGTGGGTTTTGGCTAGATAGGAAAGAGATCCACGCAGACGAACGGACGGATGAATAAATAGATAGACATATAGTCTTGAAATAAAATCGGCATTACTTAACCTCCCTTAGGTCAAAGTGTCATTATTCAGAGTAATAAATAGGCAAATGGGCAGACAGGCACATGATTATACAGACGAAGACATAGATTACCTGCTAGGTTTCATGTTATCGTTCTTGAGATCCGTTGAACATTAGAATATAGTAGGAGAATGCTAAACAGGTATTATGAGGCAACGAGGCCGTGTGGTTTGTGAGCCCTACTCAGAAACTGAAGACTGTCAAGTCTAATGTTTGTGTGTTCGACTCATGGTCCGGGGGGTTTACGATGTGATGTCCTTAGAAGAGATATTTCACTCCCTTTTCCCCCACTTGAATCAGGTGTAAATGAATACGTGGCTTTAGAGCTGGGGGAGGAGGGGGAGAACTCCTCACTGTGGGTGACCAGCGATGACTTTATTACGTATTTTATTTTTATTCAAAAATATGTACTTACATATGTGCTGTGTATTATTCTATTCGTTCGTATTATGTAGAAGAAAAAGAATATAGTATGACATTGTAAACCTGTTTCCCTACAGGAAATATAAAAGTCGTATTTTCATGTTCATTCTCATGATAATGTCAGCATAATTGCCAACACAAAGGAATTGAAACCAGAAGTGCTTTAACACTGTGACACCAATACTAAATTTCGAGTTCCACGAGCTAGATTTTATTCGAGACTGCAAGCAGATAACCAGAACGTTCGGTCGTTGTGATGTTGGACAAATACAGAAGTCCCCGAAGACAAACCCCCCCCCCCCCCCCCCCCCCCCNCCCTCCCCCAGGATGAAATATCTGTAAACATAAGACCTCCAACGGACAGACGGCTTCTTGGAAGGCTACTGATATAAGGATTCCTGACGTAATTAAGACTCTAGTATGCCAGTGGAAGTAGACTACCATAAGGAAAAGCTTTAGGTATTTCACAGTTCACAGTTGTTTCCTTCAGATCGTACATGTCCTCCTAGCTCAGTTCGCATTATTGTACACACCTTAGCTCCAAGGTGCTAGACTATGCAATTCAGCCGAGAGAAGAGAATAGTCGGTTAAGTAATTCAATATTTATCGCACAGTCTATATTACTGGATGTTTACTTAATTCGGATGGTGTTGTGTAAAGTAATTGAGATGGTGTTTGGTTAGATCGTTTCAGATAGCACAAGCTTCTTCAAGATAGCACAAGGTAACCAGCTTCATTCAAATCAAAATTCATTCAGATGATACGAACTTGCTTCATTCAGATGACACGAGATAACTTTAGGTAGATTACGAGATACTGTATTTTCCTGCAAATGGTAGGAGGTAACTTCATTCAGATGGTATGATCTAACTTCCTTCAGAGGACATGGGGTAACTGCACGGAAATAGTACTGGATATTTTCCCTCAAATGGTACGCGGTAACTCCCTTACATGCTACGATTTTCATTAAGATATAAGGGAATTTCATGAAGATGGTATGAGGCGCCTTCTTCTAGATGGTACGAGGTATATTCATTCAAACCTTTTGGGTACGTTTATTAATGAAAAGTCGAATAGCCCTACCAAAAAAAACCCAAACTGTGTCAATAATCTATCATTGGAATAAAACGGTCTTTCAAGTGTTTGCCAACTTGATGTAACGCCTCTGTCTACCCTAGACAACCATAATATGGTTGTATCATGCAAAGTCCGAATTCTTACAAGTTATCTCCACTGCGCGCATGGCGGCCATAAGCTTATGTCAGATACGTTCTTGCCACACAGCCAAGCTGTCTAGCCAGTGCTCTGCGGACGAGTGATTTCAAGTCTGTAAAAATCGTTTAATTCCACTGTAAGCAGCAGAGGTGTCAAGCAAATCATGCAGAGGCATCAAAAGTACAGAATTCTTTACCTGGCGTACACGGTTGAACTTCACTTTTGAATCTGACTGACCAAAGCCTAACATGAAGCTGAATACCATATAGTCGGATATGTAGCCACTGGAACTGAAGTGACGTCATTAATTTTGCCACAAACCTCTGCTGCTCGGGCAAGAGGAATAAACCTCTACGCAAGGGCCAAATTACGGTCACCCTGTTCCTTGTTATTGAGTCATAAAGTACATGTTCGTGGTAATAAAACGATGCTGTTTCTTCGTTAAACTGATTCGGTGGCCACTATGGATAATTCTCAGTGAGAAATGGAAAACTATTTTGACGTGCGTGGTCATCTTTAAGATGGTAGAAGATAACTTCATTCACTAGAAAAGCGGTAATTTCATTCAGATAAAGTATGATTTTCATCCACGTGGTATTAGGTAATGTCATGAAGATAGTAAGAGAAAACTTCATCCAGATGAGACGAGGTATCTGTATTCAGATGGCAGGAGTAGTTTCATTCACATGGTGGGCAATAACTTCATTTTGATGGCACTATGTCCATTCGTAAATAATATTGGGAAATGTGATTCGCTTGGCTATTTTGAAGTCGTAACGGAAAAAAAAAATAGTTTAATTATTTTTTTAAATCAACTTCGAGGAATAGAAAGTGGGTAATTATGAAACTGTGGAAAGAAAGAAAAAGCGAAAACAAAAACGAAAGAAAGAACACTTCTTCCATTAACCCAGCCGAGAAACAACAACAACAAAAGCCAAAAAAAAAAAAAAATCGGGTTCAGTTAACAATGGATGTTCTGCTAATGTGATGCGACAGTATCAGATTACTAACATCATTAACCTTCACTAACACTCTAAGCTTTCCTTCACCTTGAATAGACCAACCCTAGAGAGCAGGCCTGATTCTATACTAGAGATACCTTGCCTGTGGTCAATTCAACACACGTGCAGACAATTAAGTTAAGGCCTACAGGATATTTCCGCACATCTGCAGTCAGTGTTCGTGTTGTTTTTCTTTTAAATTTCACATGCCACGCTACTGTGGATGTCAAGATTAACTCTGAGATCTTGGAAGCTTTCCTTGTTATTGACTTTGTGTGGATTTATGTTGATTTTTATTATATCTTCTTTGATGTAGTTAATGATCATGTTGGGACGATACTGTTGATGATGTTGATAACGGAGAGAATAAATTCCAAGACATGCGGCTGTTGATTTTATTTTACCGAATTCTGTTTTTCATGCTCTTTTTCCACTTAAGCATAATTTCTCTTATCATATGTTCTTAATATGATCTGAAATTACCGACGCTCCTTAACTCCAATCTCCATTAGGGTTTAGACTAGATTTTCCAGTTTATCAACAGATCATGATAGGAATGACGATAATGATGATGACGATAATGATAATGACGATAGTGGTGATGATGATAATGACAAGATTTGTATTTAACCTGATGAAGAATCCCATTTTCGATTCGAAAATTGGTAATTATTTAATATCATCACATAAGTATATTCTAAATTTTAAATATGAAAGTATATTTCTTTATCCTTCGTTGATTTGAACAGAACTTTTTATTTTTTTTTTTTAGGTGTTCCAAATGAATAACGATACAGATGATAGACGCTACTTGTGTTTTAATCATAACCCGTGGCTGATTTTTACTTTACCTTCTTGTGAGGGGACTTTTTCAAAACCTCCATGTTCTGGTTATGTAATAGCTGCTTTTTCTGCATTCATTTAACTTAATTTTACTAACGAAATCCTCGAAGCTGAAACGTTTAGCTCTGTTCACAAAACAATATTTAGTTATACATGTTTCATATAAAGTATTGTATCAGTAAAATTTTTATTAGATGATGATGATGATGATAACGGTGGTGCCCTCATTAAAGGAAGCCCAATGGTAATTTTGATATTCACAATAATGACACTGATTTGTTATTACATGTGCTAATATATGAGATTTGTCATCTCAGTTTAGAAGCTGGAAATAAAAATATGCATGTAGCCTTGTCTCTGAATAAAGCTGAAAAATTAATGATACTGGATGATACACGAATTAATGATACACGGCGTGGTCGTGTAAAGACGTCTACCTGATTCTAAACTGACCGCAAGGCGATGGGTACTGGCGCAGAGGTCGCGGGTTCGATTCCCACCACATCACTTTCTTTCCTTCTTCCATTTTCTCTCTGCATTTGTCTTCTTGAGCACGTTCCCCTTTATCCTACTTTGTGCGAGCATCTGTTTGCGTCTGCTCACTCCCCGCTAATGATACTGGAGGACTGATCTCTCCGACCTTTCGCGATCATGAAATTGTAAGTGATATTAAGCCTCAGGTTACCTCCCAACAAGGGCTGAGCGGGGAGCGGGGAGGGGTAAGTGAGGACTGCACATGAAGTTATATAATATGTTGACTGTTTTTGACTGATACGATTCTCAACTCTTAGGGCGAGTACAGTAATTACCAAAATGTTGGTGCTCAGTTGTCTTGTCCGTGATACTCATTTTGTCTTGTCATTGGTGCTCAATTGTCGTGTTCTAGGGCTCAGTTGTTGGAGTCCCAAACAGACTGCGTAAATTAAGATATGCTCGCATACTCACCATTACGAACTGCATTAAAGGGGTTTAGCACAGGGAGGAAATGCCATGTGATGTATGATCGAGAAATCATCACTTTTCCGGTCACAGCCTATAAAAACCGGGTAGAGATGTGGCGTATTCATTTCGTTTCATATTTCCCAGCGAATTTTCCACTACAGATGGCATTGTGGGATATCGGATATCAGCGACACAGATCTGCCATCTTATGACAAAAAAGCACATGATATGCAATACAATTTCTATTGCATTGTTTTCATTTTGTCAAAAGACGGCACAGATATCATGTAATGCTTGTTTCAATAATAGCATTGCCTTTTTACACGTTACTGGGAGGAGGTGAGGGGAAGGGAGAAAGCAGATTCTCATGCACTTCGAAAGGAAAGGCGAAAATGAGGCATATTTTACGATAATGAGCTGAGCAGTGTACCTACTCTGCTAGGCTTTAATGTGGGCCTTGAATTATGCTGGTTTGGTTGAAGGCGGGAGAAAGAGGAGGGTGAAATAAAATAAGGTTGTGCACGTTAAGGTATAGGGTTGAATTTGTGTATATTGTACTGATATGTTCCTTTTTTTATATCTTTTTCTTTCCTTTCTTTCTCTAAGCAGTTTGTTTGTTTTTGTTTTTTTCTTCTTTCCTCTTGGCTAATGTACATATTGTGTTTTCTTAGAAAAGTTACTGTGTAATGATTATCACTGTGTAAGTGTGAAGCACTTGCGTATGCCTAATAAATATTTGAACTTGAACTTGAACATTTATTGCCAGGCCTTGAATCCCTATCTGGGCTGCTTAGCTTAGAATCACCAATTTCTAGTTAACCTGCTTTGGTTGGTATCTAGAATTACTGATTCTGTTACATGTCATCAGTACTGCGAATCCCTGATTGCGCTACCTTTTGTTAGTGCCGTGAAATCCTAGTTGTGATATCTTAGATTAGTACCTTGAGTCCTTAGTTCAGCTTGTTCTCCGCAGTGTGTACCTTTAACTTTTAGTTGGGTTATATTTTGCCAGTACTTTGAATCCATACTTGTGTTATCTTTTGCCAGTACATTGAATCCTAAATGCGCTACCTTTGAGCAGTACCTTGAATCCCTAATTATGTTACTTTCTGTCAGTGTCTTGAATTTCAAGTTGTGCTACTTTGGGGCAGTATGTATCTTAAATTCTTGGTTGTCAATATCTTGAATATCAACCTTTGGGTGGTACTGGGCAGCACAGTTAAGGATTCCGGGGTCTACCCACAGGTAACACAATTAATGATTCAAGTTGAACCCTTATTTGTGCTACCTGTGGGAAGTACCATGAATCCTTAACTGTGCTACCATTGGGTTGTACCTTGTTGAATCCTTAATTGTGCTACATCTGGGCAGGGCAGAATGTGTCTTCAATCACTAGCTGTGTTACCTTCATCAGTATCTTGAATCCCTGATTATACTGCTTTGGTCAGTCAAAGAAGAGCGAGCCATATCTCAGCTGGTTAATATAATGCTCTTTATTCAGGACCGGTTGAACACACACACACACACACACACACACACATTTGTAGAGTGCGCTTACACATAAACATACATAAATACACACACCCGTAACGATAAACTTTGCGAGCCGATTGAAAAGCCCGATGTGGCGTCTCCGGATAAAGGACCACTATGGAGCAAAAAATGTGTGTAGCTCTCCAGTAGTACCTCAGAGGGAGTTCTTTAGTCTCTGTGGTTTATCTTTTAAACCATATCAAAGCACACACTAAACAAAACCACGACTTGTTTTAATAGCTGTCCTTTCTCCTTTATGGTGTATTTCACATTTTTTTTTTCAATATTCAGCTCTTCGTGATGTGTGCTTGATGAAAGGACTGGAATTTCAAAATTTACATTTTGTATGATCAAAACTGATTAGTTCTATTGGCAGTTTTGTATATGAATGTCGTAAAAGGTGTGCTCATGGCGTTTTGTGAATTGTTTCAGTCATGAAGCAACATTTTTTTGTCTTCAAATCATAAATTTTCAGTCAGGTTTTTGAGACAGTGTAGGCAGAGGTAGTCCGTAGACAGTTTCTAATTTCTGCACATTGGAATTCGTAGTTGTCACTGTTGCTGCTGCCACTGTGCCGCCTTTTTGTCATCCTTGTCGTCAACGTCGTCATTGTAGTTGTTGTTGTTGTTGTTGTCGTTGTTGTTGTTGTTGTTGTTGTTGTTGTTGTTGTTGTTGTTGTTGTTGTTGTTAAGCTATACCCAGAAGCTACTCAATCAGTATGACCTCCATCCACCCGTCTATCAACACTATAATCCTTGTGTAGATCACAGCAGGGCCGGGTGAATGAAGTCTCATATTGCAAAGAGGCCACTCTCTCTGAGTGGAAGAGTTTCCTATTGATCGATAATCGGCCACGCCCATTTCTTTCATCTCCCCGCACGTGGTGGGCGTGTTCAAGTTCTCATTGATTTTCTGTCCTCTGGCGCATTTTCTCTCAGATAGGGCGCCCTTTGGCACTTCAGACATTAGCACAAATGGAAGGTGCTAGATTAATATGCGGGTACGTGAGGGATGGAGTTTCATATCTTTTACTCTCTCTTTTTCCTTCTGTCCCTTTCTCCCATCCTCTGTTTTCTTATTCTTCCGCTTCCCAATCAACTCTTCTCTCTCTCTCTCTCTCTCTCTCTCTCTCTCTCTCTCTCTCTTTTTCTCTCCCTTTCTATCTTACTCTCCTCTCCGCCAATAAATCCTTTTCCCATATCTGAGAGAGGCGGCCAAAAAGAAAAAAACAAAAAACTGCTGAATTTCGGAGCTTACATCTTCGACAGTTAAGTTGTATGCAAATGAAATCTGGCACACATCAAAAGACAAATATTTTCTCTTGATGCTATGGATTTAAATAAGTGGTTGATATGGTTAAGCCATAGCAAAAGAACAAAAATATGTCTATCAGCGACTTGCCAGGTATGCTCTGGCCAAGGTACATCATTTTTCCACACGTATTTTTTTTTCATTATTTCAGTGTGACATAGATATAACACCTAAGTTAAACGTGCAACAGTTATAGATTTTATTAGCATATGTCTGTGCCCAACATTTCGTTCCAGTTTCTTTGAACTTCTTGAAGGGTCTTTGAATTACATATTTATTAGGGGAGGGGGAAAACGGGTGTAATTGCTTCCTTTCATATATTATCTTTTCCAGTACCGATACTGACAGTGCCATTTATTTACCAAAATTACAGTATCAAAGATAAAAGAATGTGATCTTTTTCATATAAAACGTAGTCTACAGAGAGATTCACTTAGAGAGGAAGAGAGAGAGAGAGAGAGAAAGAGGGAGGAAGGGAGAGAGGAAAAAGTTTTGTAGACTAGATTTATTATTTCATATCCTACCACCTCAACTTTTACTTGTAATGACCGTGTCAGAGAGAACACCTTTGTCAACATGAACTAGTAGATTAGGTCACAAAAATATTAATACTTGGCAGGGAAATGAAAGGGCGATAGCTGGCAGTGACGAACTAGCCGGTAAATAAAGGGTTAAGGCCTAGATGAATGATGATTATGTTTGAAGATATTTCATTTTTCAACTGGTTGCTTGGTAGAATGAAACCTGCGGTGGAAGAAGGGTGTATTTTATATAAGCAGAGAGACAGAGGGAGAGACACTGAGAGGAAGCGAAAGAGAGAGAGTGAAAAAATTTGCTTTATGGATTTTGACTGTATCATGTTACATGCATTTCATGTGAAAACCTTCATGCTGGGTAAAGGATAATGTTGTCTTCGCTATCCCCAAAGCAAAACTGAAGTTAAGATCTACTCAGAAACATTTGCTTTGAACATTACAATAGACCACATGAGCACACAGACATAAACCCAAAACAAAGTCATATTTTGACGACACGCAAGCTAGTGTATGCGAGACACCGGCACGCGCAGATAAAATGTGGACTGAGATCTTTGGCTACGACTCCGTGCGAAGTGGACTCCAGCCCTGAAGTGTCAATGCATCCTGATCGAGATCGTGAGCTCTCAATGACAGTAGCCTACCAGCTCGCCCTGCTGGTAACCCTTTCGACTTTTGGCTCAGATGACCACAATCCGGAAACGGAAATATTAATTCGAGGCCGTGCATTGTGCGGCAATCAGTTACACGATCGCTCAGCCTTGTTTACTCTATGACGTATGAGCGGTGCACACGCAAGCGATGCGTTGAACCGGAAGAGTTTTCTCGCTCCGTTAAAAGGTTTGGGCAAAGATGTCGGCGACCGAAGAGCGTCTCCTGCGGATGATCATGACGCGATGATGAATAGTGCGACGGCGCTGGACACGTGACACTTGTTGGGGAAATTTTAGAGCCCTTTGTTTAAGGGTCAATTTGTTTTCGATTTGTTAACAATGTTTAAGTGAGGTACTCTCGAAAGGCCCTCCATCAACACAAAGAAGAATAACAAGAGATTTTTCAGGCTACTTTAGCCCTGACGTTTTGCGACAGATATCTAGATGATATTCCCTCAGTGTCAACAACTGCTAAGACGTAGGGAGTAAAACCGATTGAGAAGTTGCTGTGGACTGTTGGAAGGCAATTTGAAACGCGGGATCATTAATGGTTAAACTGTTTTCTTAAGCAATTCGGCGAACAAACACATCACGATTTGTATTAATGGGCTCCTCTCTTAAACGCCCAGAGTGCATCTTTTAATTGCTCTACGTGTGTTTATGTTTGATTCAATTGCCATTATAATTAATTACCCTTAATTGTTTTTACTCTCTCAGGTCTGGTTCCAAAACCGACGCGCAAAATGGAAGAAGCGCAAGAAGGCGACCAATGTTTTCAGGAGCCCAGGAGCCCTTCTACCCTCTACCGGTCTAAACCCGTTTGGCAGCATGGGCGACGCTTTCTGTGGGTTCCCCTCAGCTGATGGACGATGGCCAGGCATGGCCCAGATGAACAGCAACATGAATCCTCTAGCTTTATCCGCCGCGGCGTCCCTGGGACCCAGGCAAAGCATGCAGTCGTCGCTAGCCTCGCCTATGTCGATGAACACCTTGGGCAATCATTCGAATCCCATGAGCTTCGGCAACGGGCTGGGCATGGGGAACGGGAGCCCACCCTCGGCTTACAACACTGGATACTCCATGGTGCCGCCCACGTCATGTGCGACTGGCAACAATGGCGGCGGCGGAGGTTTGTCCGGAAACTCGCCGTCCCCCACACTATCCTCGTCAACTCTTCAGTGCGGTCTTTCGGATGTAGACGAGTCGTGGAGGGGTTCCAGCATCGCTGCCCTTAGAAGGAAAGCCATGGAGCATACTGTCAACATCAGCGGCTACCGATAAACATGAAATTGCAGAGAAGAAGAAAAAGATTAAACAAAGAAAGAAAGAGAGAAGCCATGTTCGCAGGCCGGCAGTTCGTTATCGAACTGTCAGTCTAAAGGCGTTTAGAGTTGAAAAGTGTATGCGGAGAAACATTAAGCGGGTTTCATGACCAAGATAAGTTGTTACGAGAAATGTTGTTTCATTTATTCTCTATGTACAATGGCTTTGTGCAATGTTAATTTTCATCTCGTGTCATGCATAATTTGTTGATTGTTTACACTTCGAACCTTGGCTCAGAGTTATAAATAACATCCCACCGCTGTAAAGACAATAAGGATCTGTATTCATTCTCAGGGCTTAGTCAACTCCTTGTTTCCCCAAGCAGCTTCTGCTGAGTGCTTGCAACAGGACAATGGATCAAGGCCCCATGCTAAGCCCTCTGTGAATACGGTCAAGTCACATGAACCAAAGAGTCGTGAAGCAGTTTGATTTTGTTCGTCCTTGTAATGAAGAGAGCCAGTTCAAATTTCGCGTTGTAAATAATGTTTGAGCGTTGTGGTGCTGAGACCAGACTACTTGGGCTTATTGATTTTATTTCTCGTTTTTGTTGTTGTTGTTGTTGTTTTTTTGTTGGTTGTTTTTTTTTTGGATAATCCCTCCGTTTTTCATTATAGTCTAGTTCTTGAATTGCACCATCTTTTCCTTTATCGTCTCTCCTGATATCATCTCTCTCTCTCTCTCTCTCTCTATGCTATAAATGTCTCCCCGTGAAAGTTAAACTGCCAGAATTAGTTCTCCCTTTTCTCTTTATCTCCACTACATCGCATGTCGCTTCATTTCTTTACGCCATTTTCATAGGTCCTTTCTCCTTATATAATCATTATCTCTTCTGCAAATTTTCCGACATTCATCCCTCCACTGTCACTCCTTCAATTTTTTTAAGTCTCTCTTTTCCATTCTCGTACTCTGTCTTTCCACCTGTTTGTCGCTGTTTCTTTCACTGTCTTTGCTCGTATCATTCCAGTCAGATTCCCTCTGCACGTCGCTCGTTTCTTTACGATCTCTTTTTTAGTTACTGCTCTCTTCACTCCATTAACCGCTTCCTCCACTCATTTACTCACTCACTCACTCACTCACTCACTCACTCACTCACTCACTCACTCACTCACTCACTCACTCACTCACTCGCCGTGCCTCTGACTTTTTCACACCTCTGCCCCTCATCTCTTTCTCTTCTCTCTCTCTCTCTCTCTAACCTCCACACGGTTTCGACACTTCTCTTGTCGCTTCACGATCCGTCCTCATCAATACTTCCTTCACCACTCCTTTTCATCAGTCTTTAAACAAACAATTTCAGCTACCAACTTTTTTGTGGCGTCTTTATATCTGCTTACAGGTGCATCCACTCACGCAAGTAGTTACTTGAAATACTAGATTACAGATTCGTTACTCACTCATTTCTTGATTAACATTGCGGCAGCTCACTGTCCTACTCTGTCTCATTTATTTACATACCAAAGAGCGCCCAAACCCGGGTAGTCACATAGTTCAAACAGAAAACATTCGTGGGCGTTATTATCAAGACTTCTAGTGACTGGTGAAGTAGAGAAATAACTTCTTCGCATTTTGTAATATTGTTTTCTTGTAGTCATTCCATCATAACATGTTACAATATCACGCCTCTACGTTCAGTACAAAGTACTAATCTATAAAAGAAACAACGTTGGCTGACAGGGCCGACTTCCCTAATGGCACTTACGGGAATGTTGGAACAACACATCGATTTGATTAATCAGAAGGGCGTCAGTTTTGATTCCAGGATCAGCCAGGCACTGAATATAACTTGAAATTTAGTCATTCTTGACAAATTGCAGTTACGTGGTTGGATACTTTTAATATGAGGAATGCCGTTTTCTGTTGTTGTTGTTGTTGTTGTTGTTGTTGTTGTTGTTGTTGTTGTTGTTGTTGTTGCTGTTGTTTTTCTGACCGATATCTGCCCTACACTCTCATTGAGGATGCGGCAAGTTTTGTTTCACCCTGAGAAAAGCAAACAGAATGCAGGATTTTGATGTCGATTTCAGAATAGCATTCTTTGTCTTCACGGTGGGTCCTTCAATAGGTCAGAGCTAAAAAGCCATTGGACTTCCTCACTTGACATAAATACCAAAGTTGTAAGAGCTTTTCACAAATGCGCCTGTAAGCGAAAAATCAGAATAAATTGAGATGGACTGAAGAAGTCTGCAACTTACATATGATTACCAAAAAAAAAAAAAGGCGGAACTCGGTAACTGTATTCCTTTATCCACAAACAAGATAAACACCCCATTTTACAAATGGGCGGGCAGGCAACGCACTAGCGGCGAAAGAATACCTAGCGCACTGAAAGAAAGGCATCATAGACGAATGCATTAGACTCCGTGAAAAAGTTGGACGATTGGCGAATGGGGCGGATTGAAAAGATCTATCGGAGATTGTATTTCGTTGCTATACACATTCTTTTTTTTTTTAAAGGGTGAAAACAATAAAGAGGACTGATGTGTATAGTTACCTTTTTTGTATTTTTCTACGAATTTAGATGAAAACCACATGTTTTTACGTTACGTAGTTCTCAAGAAATCTGTGACACAAATTTGGCTGAAGCGTTTTATTAATATAGATTCGGGCACGCCATTAGATTGAGATCTTGTTTGCATAAAATTTTAGTTAAAAAAGGGTTAACAATCTCGTTACAGTTTATTTAGTGCAGAACGCAAAATCATGTTAGACTTATGGAGTAGTCTATAATTTCCTAATGAGTTGCAACAACGCTCTATCGAAAGCGCGAATGATGGCAAAAGCATGGGATGCCCCCCCCCCCCCCCCCCCCCCNNCCCCCACGAAATATTTTTGGGTTAGGATTGGGGGGCAAAGTTAGAGATACGATTAGGCTTTACCATTACAGAGTGGTGAGTCATATTCACTTACAAGAGTTTGAAAAATAATTAACCATCGGCCTTTGCAGCCAGCAGAATGTAGTTAAAGGGACAGGAACAGATATTTTCTTCACAATCTAAAAAAATCCACATTATATTTTCAGAACCTTTAAATCGCTTACACCCCCTCCCCCCTCACCATTTCTGAGAAAACACAACTGGAATGTCGGAATTTTTACCCTGCGTAATCCGCCATTATTCTGCTGAGTGGCGTCATTAATGATAAAGCGAGAAATGCTAGCAGACGACTTTTGCATACGCATGCACATACTGTCTGGACCAGTCGTCTGCAAGCCTAGCTTTCTTTTTGACGTCACGCAACAAACGTAAAGGCTGCGCGCAGTTGGGAAATCCTAACATTCTTGCGGCGTTTTCTCGGAAACCATGGGACAAAAGAAAAACTATACGCGCTTTAAATTTTATTTTAAAAAAAAAAAAGATGATGTGCACTTATACAGGCTGTGAAGCAAGTAACTACCCCTGTAATTAGGTTTTTTTTCTGTGATGGCCACCGCTGATGAGAGTGAATCATATTCACTTGCAAATGTTTAAAACATAATTAAGCTTCAGTCATTGCGTCAACAGATATATTTATAAACCAAGGGCATTTTCATACGGAACAATTCCAGGACAAAGATAAACGCGTCACTTCTAGCATAGTGGATAGCATTGCGAATTTGAGACCATGCGTGCAAGAACGAGAGGGTCACCTGTTCCCTTTCTAAACTGGGATGAAATTATAACATTTACCACCTTAAAAAACAATATTATTACAAAGCGTAACAAGCTAAACGATTTTTCTAACTTTCAGGGCTTTCTTACTTTATCAGGATCTTGTCAATTCAGTTTGAAATCAAGCACAAGAAAGAAGTGCCCAACAAAAACAAATTCTATTAAACAGCAGTAGACTTAAAGAAATTGCCTTCTTTCATTACAGTGAGATTAGGAAGGAAGCTGTCTTGGTGCCACAATGCTTCTAGCACGCTACGCCATAAGCTACCGATGATTATCGAATTAGGCGCCCCTAGACTTATGGGCAACGCTACGTCCACAGCAATAGTGTTGTTCAGCAAACACGTAACTGTTACCGGTCTTTTCAGGTTATGGATAAGGACTGATATGTTTGCTGCCCTTCTTAATACTTTATAGAGCTTGCGCATTAACGGTGGTTATTTAAAATGTTCACACGGTGATATCTATATACCTAGTTGCGCATGAGCAGATCATGTTTTCGACCTTACCATTGTAAGTTTTACAACTGTCATTGCTGAAGTTTTCGTTGCCGCTACCGCATTATCATAACTATATTTTTTGTGGTTTCGATCATCACGATTCCTTGGACCGGTTTTACTCTACTGCTTTTAGCGGCTGCACTAATATTTTTACAACTACCACCATCTCCTCCTACTTCTACTGCTGCAGTACTACTAATAGTATTAACACCAACAGAACTTTTATTATCATCACAATCACTGCAACTGCCCTCCTACTGTAGTATTTCTACATCGCGGCACGCGATTTCTGCCATAGCTGCTACTCTCATCATCACCACTGCCATTACGACCACCATTACTACTTCGACTACTATTAATATCACAATTACTAATGCAACATATATTCCTACTAATATCACCATTTGTATCATTACTGCTGCCACTGTAACTTGAACTATAACAATAACTACTACTATCATTACTACCACTACTATATATACTACAGTTACTACTACTATCACCACCACCACCACCACCACCACCATCACTACTACTACTACTACTACTACTACTACTACTACTACCACTACTACTACCACCCCTACCATGACACTACAGCTATTAATACTACAGCAGTTACTACATGTACTGCCACTGCCACTATTACTACTGTTATTATTACTATTACCATTACTACTACTACTTCTACTACTACTACTACGACTACTACTACTAATATTACTGCTACTACTACTCCTCCTAATACTGTCAGTACTACTACTACCACTACTCCTAATACTGCCACTACTCTTCCTAATACTGTCAGTACTACTACTACTACTACTACCACTACTCCTAATACTGCCACTACTACTACTACCACTACTCCTAATACTGCCACTACTACTACTACTACTACCTACTACTACTACTACTACTACTACTACTTCTACTACTACTACTACTTTTGCTACTACTATTACTACTACTACTACTGTTACTACTACTGCAACTACCATTTCTACCATTTCTATCTTTACGATCATCACTGTTGTTGCTTCTATACTATTAGTTTGATCATAATACATGACTGTATTGTCATTCTCGATGTGATTTGTGCATATGGCGCTATTATCGTATTACTATGTTTACTGTTGTTAAATTTAATGTTGCTGCTGTTTGTTGTTCATGTCAATGTTTTCGTCGTCATTATGGTTACTGGTTTGCTCATTGTTGTTCGTTTGTTTGTTGGTTGGTTTGTTCTCTCGATTGTTTGCTTGTTTGTTCGTTTGTTCTTTTTTTGTTTGTTTGTTTGTTTGTTTGTTTGTTTGTTTGTTTGTTTGTTTGTTTGTAATGTCAATAATATTATAATTACTGTTACTGCCTCTGTCATTTTTCTGATGTCCTTTGCAATGAAGTGGTTGCTGATGACGTTATGCAGATGTGGATGTTGCTTGTGTGTCGTGGTAAAGGTGTTTTCGTTCTGAGAGTAGAAAGGGATGGAGAAGCGGAAGGTTCATCACGAGTGTTTTCATGTACATTTGTATTAATATATTATTATGTCATTGCAGTTAGCGGCTACAGTGTTGGCCAAGCCCATATATTATTTTTCTTCTACTACTTAGGCAATGGAACTTATGCAGAGCAGGTATTCACCCCCATCTCTCCTATCATGTCATCACGTGACCTCTTTTAACTGAGCAAAAGCGTCGTAGAACTTGCAAACGATGCCGATGCCATTATGTTACTATTTATAGCATGCATCTCTCCTCAGCCTTTCACCTAATATCTGCACGTCAGACTGCCCAGTGTTATTTAATTCACGTTGTTCGCAATCATGTCCACACAGGCTGTGTGAAGGACACAATACGGTACTAAGTCAGATGAAGCTGAATAACGAAGATAAGATTTTTTGTTGTTGCTAGATAGACCAGGTTTGCAGAGTGATATGTAACTGAATGACAGAGTCACTATTATTTTGATCACAATGAGATTAAGGTAGCAACAATCAACATCTTTTCATTGAGCCTGTATTTTAGATTCACGGTAAATTAAGCAATTTCACTCTGGAATAATGTGATGTAACATAGAATAATGTTGATAGGAACTAAGGCGATATTGTACGAATATTTTACGATCAGTTTTCTTGACAATGGATAAAAATATGGCGAAAACTATAAAAGTTTCTCTTTCCTATACTTCTAAATTTACATAATGGAAAAGGCTTGCACTTTAACGATAGAATCTGTCACTATCGTAAGAATTGCATTAGTGCATCAATGCTTAATGCACCTTTATTAGCGTTCAACATGTATAGATAATATAATTCTTACGATGGCAAAAGATACCATCGTTAATGCGCAGATTCTCAAATATCTGAAGAACGTTCTGAAATATCTGAAGAGCGAATATGGAATACTGAACTAGCAGCTAAATGGAATGAACCGGACAGCGCTGAATTGATGCTTCTTTTATTTGCAATATTTCATGTTATGTATATGCCACTTCAAGGCTTTAGAACGGCGCTTACTAACCGGATGCACACTAAGTCACGTGATGCACCGTTTAATGATTGGAAGTTGAGACAGGTACGGAACTCTTTTGTCCCGCATTTACTAGCTTATTATTCTATGCAGGCAGAACAAATGGCATGCCAAAGCTGAGGTTCTGTCAGTACTAGCGGTCAAGTATATTAATTGCACCTGGACTTTATATAGTGACCAACAAGAGAAAGCAGCTACGAAAGTAATCGAGCACAACTTAGGATCCATTACAGACAGAACTAGGAAAATCTGCACGAACAAAGCTGAAAATAACACACACTTACAGTATGAATATTGATATCTGAGATAATTGATTTTGAAAGAAATGAACTTGAGTATTATAGTCTCTCTAATCAACAATCTCGTTATCGCATATGTCCCGCGGCAGCATCTACACAGCACATGTGCGGCACTGCTGACATCTTGAAAAATATTGTTGTGTCTATCTTCAGAATAGATTGTCATCTATATATCTTTCTGCAAGACGATGGAAGGCCTTATGTAGTTTTCATAGCTACTTTCTTTTGCTGGTCAGTATATTTTGCAGCCAAAGAATAGATGATCACCGCAGACTACCCCGTAACATGCAAGACTCTGTTGCCCAGATTACGTCATGTCGAGAATTACCTGTCCCTGTATGCCCACCGGAAGCTAGACACAGACACGGGGAATTAATCTTGTTTACTTCTTAGTGAGCTCTCAGCCCATACAGGCTTAGAGCGAAGGAGTTCACTACCTTTGCATACTCCTCGTAAATTATAGACAAACAATAATATTAATGTATGACGAAGGATAATTCTCTGAGGTACTTAGCTTTAAATCCAAGGAACATTCACTAACTGAACTAAGCTTGAAGTCCATGCAGTAACATTCTGTATATCATATAGGTCCTCCCTCAACAGTCTGAGATGGGTTTACTTTTCGTTATTTTTTTTAACAATCGAGTTTCAAGAACTCGAACTCTAAAGAACCAGTCCATAGCAAATTTCGAGTTAGTGAGGGTTTGAGTTCTTGAGTAGAATTCGATGAAACTCGAAATCAGTTTTCGAGTTGGTAAGGTTCTCTTGCTTGCATTACCTTCAGTACGAGCTGATATTTTTTAATATTAAAAGATCTTGTATCCCATGTTTCGATTTTGTTTTCGTTTTTGTTCAAGTCAGCCCCCCCCCCCCCNCCCCCCCCCAACACACACACACACGAAAGATCATTTTTTTTTTCAGTTGGAGAAGTCGCTATGAACATGTGGTTTTGATAAACGCGGGTATCTGCCGCATTTCTTAAGATATCGACATGAGACTGAGATCATCAGACTGCGCCATATTTCAAAATGTTAGTGGATACTAACGATTCAATTTGTCATGAAATGTGGAGCTATTGTCTTGCAGAGTAATACTTCAGCGAGATCCAAGCCATCTGAGACCTCCTTTTCGTGGTTGTTACTTTTTTCAAGTCGGGTCTTTAAAATTTCTTTAGCGATAGCATCGGTGTTATCCTATTCTCAACCCTTTCCCCTTAAATGTTGCAAAAAGGACCCCCTCATGCACACACACTAACCATTTCACTGTTCGGTATACTCTTTCCTGTGGGCCAGCTGGACATCAACACATGCTCATCACACATACGTACACAAAAAGACACAGACCCATTTTCTGTTCCCTGATGTAATAGTCCAGCTTGAACAGAACACATCAAATAATGTGGCCTAACATCGATGCAAGCAGTTTGTTAAGGCATACAATGTAGACTACGCATTACTGTACCATGAACTAGATCTAGATTTATAATTTTCTTGTGTGTAAAAATGGAATGTGAACTCACTTTTTTTTGTGTCTTGAATTTTGTCTAAAAGTTAAATCATACAGACTGTTTAGTGTGTTTATGTAGTGGAATGGTGAATAAACATCAGATTTAATGCTTTGTTACACGAGACTGTTGGTTTGCCTGATTGTTTGGTTGTTGAATTGCTTGATTTTTTTTTAGTGATGATGAGCCAACATAGTTAGTCTTTATTCTGTAGTTGTGTCTTAGTCTGAAGTAAGCAGACCATGGAATGCTTGTATTACGAATCGGCACTACGGCAGTGGAAAGTGAAAATGTTTTCACAAAAGGTGGTAAGTTTATTCTGAAAGGTAATAACATAAAGGATAATCGAAAAGGTAATATAAATGCCCTTAATGCAGATTTCAAAATCTATATATCTATCTGACCGCCTGCCTGTCTGTCTAAATATTTGGTGAATATTTGTCTATCTGTCTAACAGTCTGCTTGCCTGTTTGCTAGTCTGTCTGTTGGTCTGTCTGACTGTCTTTCTGCTATGCACTTTTACAATGTGCCCTTCTCTCTCTCTCTCTCTCTCTCTCTGAACAACCTTTACAGCAGACTTCTAAGTAAAATGTGGGAGGATTTCCATATCTGGTAACTGGCGATAAGGAGTTACGCTCACTTCGACTGATGCTCCTGTCTCGATGGGCATTAGTGTTAGGGTTAAGGGTAGGGTTAGGGTTAGGGGGATAGGATTAGGGTTAGGACTGTATTAGTACGTTTTCGGAATTAAGGTACTGGCCGTAGTTGTAGGAGTTACTACATATGGAAATCCTTCCTAAAATATATTTGTCTTGACATCCCTTGTTTAAGATTCCACAACTTGTACCGATCTTTCCGATATAGCTAAAAAAAAAGTTTCTAGGGGCTAAACTAGGCCAACCGATGCCTCTACATGCCTACCAGTGCCATCCACTTGTTCTTTACTTGGCAGTTGTTTCCTTAAGCACAACTCTTGTTTATCAACAACCTAGCATTTCTCAGTCATTCACGAGCCTCAATTGGACGAGATGGCAAATACTGAATTGTTTATTATGGTTGGTTGATTCGGAAAGATGCATTACATAAATCTCCAAGTTGAGAAAAAGACCTTCAGCTTCAACGGGTTTCATAATCAGAGGAGAACTTGAGATTGTCGGTATTTTCAATGTTCAGGATGATTGCCTTTATTTTTAGCTATAGGTCGAGCCTTTCAGAAACACTCCCTCAACTAGCATTAGAAAAATATAGTAGGAACAGCACACAACTTGCCACTATTTTGTACTAGGCGTATACTCTTTGGCAGGAATAGCATATTGTGTTTGATGTTCGCTTTAGGCGATCTAGGAGAGAAAGAGAAAGAGAGAGAGAGAGGGAGAGAGAGAGAGAGACGGACAGACAGACAGACAGACAGAGATGAAATGTTAACACATGTTGGAGAAAGATATTTAATAGGTTATGGTAAAAACCTTTGAAAAGTCGATATTTGAGAGTTTGGGAGTTAATTATTGGATCTCTTACTACTTTTAGAATTACATTAGTGCATCGGTGCTGAATACACCCCGGGTAGTGTTCAACGTGCTGAGTTAATGTAATTCTTACAAGGGAAGAGACCGCATCGTTAATGCGCAAGCTCTCTACTGAACCAGATGTGAGTTACGGGAGCGATGTACCGATCTATCCAACTGTTATAATTCAGGCCAGTCAAGAGAAGTTGATTCATTCACAGTTTCCGGAATTTTTTTTTTC
>JAWQUT010000001.1:2516720-2560825 GCA_033807755.1 Ellobium chinense
GGTCCCGAGAGCCAGTTATCGACCATTCACAACACGCTTTCTGTCAGTGAAACTACACTATCTCTTATTACAGTGCTTATGAACATAATGTGTTTACCCTCTGACTAGAAATACAGATATTGGCTTCACTAGGCTTTAGAGAGACGCCATCCATTACATACCAAGCGGAATTAAGGGTTGGAGTGATTGCAGTGGTAACCTTTTCAAAAATAATTTCATATTTTTTCACACATTTACATACATAACACATCACCGTTTCAGTTGAAATGATAATAATAAAATAATAATAATAATAATAATAATGCGGTTACAAATTTTATATCCAGGCTAACTCACTCACACGACTTCTCACTATTATTACCCAAGCAGGCCAGATCACTCTATGACTTTCTCAACTCCCTGGGGTGCCGCTGTCATTTGGAGGCGCAGATCACTAACATGATAACATTATCTATCAATGCCTATAACCAGGTACCCAACAACAACTGATCGATAAGTTCAACAAGTTTCTCATTCAACTTAAGTACAAAAAAGAAAAAAAAGTACTATAATAAAGCGATCGACCTGAAAACATAAGATGACACAAGCGAACCGGACTACTTAATTTTAGCTGCATAATTATTTTTTGTAAAGTAGGCCTAACCGATACTTTAGCATAGTCTGTCTATTAATTGTATTTTTTTTTTGTTTTTTGTATTCTGGGGGGGGGGGGGGGNATGGATCTTCAGAAATACTTTTGTGGTTTGGGCTTTTTCTCAGTAAATCTTGTTGTTATTGTTGTTCCGTAGAACACAATCTAAGGTCTATTGTTGTTGTTGTTGTTGTTGTTGTTGTTGTTGTTGTTGTTGTTGTTGTTCCGTAGAACACAAGCTAAGGTCAGTTGTAGGGTTACCAAACCACAGCTAACTAAATAGAAATTTCAAATGATGATAAAATGAAAAGAGCGAAGAAAAAAAATCGCAGAGAGAAAAGCGAAGTAAAGAGTTTGTTACTTGATACTTTTGCAAGATACTATAAATTATCTAGATATATTATAAACTACGAATATCAGTCTACATGATTTTTTATTTGAAAGTTGGCAGAACATTATAACTTGAAGAAATACCAAACCGTAAAAGCTGTAGCGCAGTAGAATTGCAACAAGTCACCACAGAACTGTCCAACTTCCATTTCCTATTGCGAAGGCATCAGCTCGAGCACAGCGCTTTATGTTTGTGCCTGTGTCACCACGATCTCAATTTCGGGATGGAGGGCTTAACATGGTTATGAATTCATGAAATTTTCACAACACAGTAACATAACGCAATCAGTTTGCTTTCCATTTACGATTTCCGACAAGATCTTTCCTTTATCATTATTTGTAAATGTGCAAAAGGGCTAGTTCTCTTGCCCGGTTCTTTCCCCATCCGACATGATTATTGTACGATGGAGGTATTTCGTAACTTCTGTCGTTTGCCTCTTACTGTTGTTGACTCACGAAGGCAGTGGTTTGCTATTGTGTTTACCCAGTCAAGCCTGGCCTCTCGAGGATATCTCTATCGTGGGAGAGTCTGTAGGATCTTTGAGTGGAGCACTGGAATATAACAAACAAGCTAACCTCACGCCTATGGGCGAGAATATTTTTATTGTAAATCTGCGCTGATTTCCTGAACACGTCTCTCGTCTTGACGTGTGAAGTCGATCTTCACGAATTAGGCCAAATAAAAATATTGGTGTCATCTTTGTTCTGAATTTTAACACTGTTCTGATGACATAATCATAATTCATGTATGGCTTGAAAAACTTTAGACGTCTAACATTTCATTATTAGGCTTTTTGTCTTAAAATTTTAACATAATGCTTGTGCATGACTGCATTTTGCTCCAAACCCAAATTTGTTTTTCTTTCTTTCACTGGTGGACTACGACATAATATAGATTTAGACTAAACTCCAATACGGCAACATGTTTGCTTTAGTAATAAAGTGGGAGGAAGCTTCGATGTTCAAACGAAGTATGAAGTTTTGTGGGTTGTTTCCTTTGAAAACTATACTGTGTTATGAAATATGGCAAGGCTGGATAAGAAAAATGATACAGGTTTCGAAGAAATTTGCGTTAAAGATTATATAGTTTTTGAAGTAAAGATGAATGTACCTGGATAGTGACAGAAAACTACAATTTATTGCTATACCTTTTGGCAAAAATCGATTCTGACTCCAGGTAGTTGTCTCGAAACCTTTGACACAATTTTATCTTGACGCCCACTTTCGCTGTTTTCAATAATTCGATGCCAGCATCACTGCCACAGCGAAGTCCAAACAAGACCTCGTTACGATGACAATGTTGATGATTGTGTTGTAGTGGTCATTATGGTGATGATGCCTGTATTATCATTATAGAGACTCCTTCTCATCGCGAGGAATTTGTGGACGTGGATGATAGTGATGATGATGATGATGAGGATGACATACAATGCTTTTAATGCATGGAATCCAGTTCACGAGCTGTCTTTTCTGCTATATCAGTGACAGTGAGGACGATGAACTTGGTTCCTAAACTAAGGTAATTTGAAATCCTCCCTGGTTCGAAATGTAGGCCGATGTCGTCAATGTCCTACCAAAATATAGACAGACGTCTGTCAGCCAACAAATGACACATACAGTTACTTAGACGTCTACTAGGCGTTACATAATGTTGGAAACGGTGCAGAATGCTTTCATTACATCCAGCTGTGTTTGTTCTGTTTCGAAATCGGTCGAAATTCAGGACATAGGTCTAGACTATGTTTATGTTTGTTCGGTCTTCTCTTATCCCATTTTGAGTAGGAAAATGGCCGTCCCTCGGAGATCGCATGTAACAGCAAGTTATTACCTGCCAGCACAAGTCGTTATCTGAGATCCGGTAGTTTGTTACAACTAGGTCTACGTCATATCCAAGATTTTTACCGAATGTCCCCACAGAACTGCTCAATCCAGTATGACACGAAAATATGCCTTAACATTACGTTTATACTGAGAACAGCCTCACGTGACCAAAGCTGTGGGATTTTTAATATGGCAGTTAGGATGTTCATATTTTTCTAAAAACTTTCTAAATGTAAAATTATAAAAGCAATATTCAGTCAAGAAATACGGTTGCTATAGACACGCCCGAGAAAAACACACTGCGAGTCACAAGAAGACACAGGAGATCTCTGTCAATGACATCACTTTTGGATTAGGGTTTCTGTAAATTTTATCCTGTGATGCAAACACACCTGCACTCGTTCAAGCAAATCGCAGACAAGCCTACACACAAAAAGAAGTTCAAAGCAAGTCAAACCTTCTATCCCTTTCAGTGTATTTTACATAGTTTTTATTCAAATTACTTATACCAAGAAACAAAGGATGTAAAATTTTACAGGAAAATATGACTTAAGATGGACTGCTTGATATTTCTATATGGGTATCCTGCCTGTGTCATCTAAGAACAAAGTTTCACATTTATTACAGTCAATTCCACTTGTTATGACCATCCACAGTAGCATGGAAGTTAAGTCCCAATACAGGAAGACTGAGAGTTCACTGCTTTCATGCTCTGTGATTTTTTGTTTGAAGATGACACCCATCTCAACATGAACTGACAGCCTGAGCTGGCTGAGCACCAGATGAAAGTCCAGATCACGCTCAATGAAAATCTCAAGAAAATGAACTGATATCAGTGTTCCCCTATAAATGCATTAGTGAGTGCCAGTGAGAAGTAGGGTATAGGGCCTGCAGCATAATGTCTGTATCCACTGTGATCTGGAATTCTACAACCCTTACATCTGAACACTGTATGTACTCTGCAGATGGTGATTGGGGTGTCCAGTGGATATATGAATACCGAACTGGTCCACTTGCTTGTATGCCAGTACACCTTCCTCAAGAACAGGTGTTCTGGCTTTGATTATTAATATGCATGAACCCATTAGTAAGAACTACCTGCATATACTTACTTGTTTGCTTTTTCAAAGTAGAAGCATCAAATGCTTGACGAGCAAAAATTCAGACTGGATTAAAATACAAACACAAACACAAAATTAAGAAGGAATTTTAAAAGAAGCACAAAGTGAATTCAAATATTACATGCACATACATGACCAGAAACAAAGTACATTAAATCAACATTCACTGACCATACTGGCTAGTAGGACATCAATACCAACTTGATTTTCTCTCACACATACATATCCAGTTTAAATCACCAAATCCATCAATGAAGGTCATGTATACAAAAGACAAATGCAAGGCAAAGTATGATAATACAATTTACTCACCCTAACAGAAATATCTGAAGTATTACTATATACAGTTACAGTTTATTACATATACTGTAGTCTACATAAATATTTTACTGATTCTCTCAAAAAGACTGTGTGATTTGACAACAGCTACAATTCAATCTTACATGACTAACCTATTCCCTCAAAACACAATGTGTGAACTGAGAACAGCAGCTGCAATTTAACATGATCAACTTGCTCCCCCAACAACAATATGTTAACTGATAACAACTGCAGTCTAACATGACTATCGCAGTAATGAGATTTTTTTGAACAGCAACTTCACAGATTCTGAAAATACAATGACATGGCACAAAAGTTTCATGATGAGAGTTTAACCAAATGTTCATTTCAACATCAAATATAGCTCTCCACAAAAATATGATCCTTTCCAAATTGCTTGTCCTAACAGTCACCTTTTAAAATAATGAAGTAAGAACCCATTATTTTAAGATCAGGTGATATTATTTTTAAAAAGAAATTAATGAAATTCTTTATATGTACAATTAAGCCTTTTAAAATTTAGTGATTTTAAAATTTATTTGCTGAGTGAACATGATAGAAAAATGTGTTGAAATTTATATCCCCTTCATGTTGTGAAAGTTATCAGTGCTACATATGACAGAACAATGAGCTGATTCATGCAGCTGTCACTGATGGAAAGAAAAGGCTTTCAAGTGCACTGAGGACAGTGGTCTTTACTATGTGATGTGCACAGATGAAGAGGGAAGATGCAAGATCCTGAAAAAAAAACGCCATTTAAGTTTGCAACACTGATAACCTTGCCACATGACAAATGAGGTTTGACCAGCTTTTCAGAAAAGCTCATACACACAATCGGACAATATGACTTGAAACCCCATGTCCTCAAAACCTATGTCATACCTTCATTGTAATGCTGTAGTCAGGAGTCCATTTTATCTAGGTATCACTAATGAGTTTTATGCAGTGTTTCCAGGTGTGGCTAGCTTTGGGCTCATGCCCTGGGTTAATACATCACCATAACTATTACGCAATATAGCTCTTTGCATGCAGCCTACAATATCAAATCCAAAGTGAGCTGCACCAGAGTATGTTCAGTTGGAATTTAGTTCAGTTTGCTTTAAACATGCATTTGTGTACAACTCTCGTGCAGTTCTCTTTGGATCTGACATGGAAGATTGCATGCCAAAGTGCAAAATGGTCCATTAGTTACGGTAATGTATTACCTTTACTCGCACCATGAAATGGGCTGCAAAGGTCTCATTTATGCACAAACTCAAAACACTTTACACTCCAATTCATGGACTTTTCCCCACAGATTTCAAATTTGTGAGGTTCTACTAACACCTCTTCAAATACAATGGAATCTCCATATTAAGTATTCATATTCATCATCTATTCCTTACTTCGATGGACCTTGATATAAAGTTCTCTTCAATAATAAATATACTGTTTTCCATATTCCAAAGGCATATTCATTATTACTCATATTCCACTGGTTAGAAACTAGCAAAAACAAAATATACATACATCCACATGTAACATCTTTTTGATTTATTTGCTGCTTTGTACTGAGCAGTAAACACTGCCTGAACTGAATACTTAAAACATATTTGCAAGTATTATTAAACATCTAATGTCACTCACTGGATATGACTACAAATGGAGAGGAATATCTATTCCCACAGAAGCTAGGCAGTCTAGTCTCTAGACATGACAAAGGAATTTTGTAAGCAAAAGAACTCTGCCCAGTGGTTCTTGATACACTGTGTCCTGCTAGAAATACATCTTGCATAAAAATACCACTTGTATTTGTCTATTAGTGATACTTACGTCATATTTGTTCCAATAAATTTTACTTCATATTTTTTCTTAACCTTATGCTTTTGACCACAAATTTACAGCTTCTGTGGAAAACAACATTCCTCAAATTCTTGGAGAGGATAAAGAGTTATTGAGTTTTCAGGGAAACATTATGAGTTTTTTGCTATCCCATTTATTCGTTATAATTTTTGACTGAAATCAGGATTTTTTTCCAACACTATTTAACGTGAACAACTGGTGCTGTGTTCACAGTCCCAGCAGTTATCAAGCATATTTCAGCATTCTCCCAAAAACATTCTCAGTGACTAGCTTACTCACTCTTCAACTACCACTTGCAATCTCTACAATGTAAGCATTCCAGTAGCAAAGAAGATCTAATAAAACCAGTTTGTAAAACACTTTCATATTATGAAATTTCTGATGTCACAGCTAGAATCTGTAGTGTGGCAGTTACATGCATGCATCAGGCAAAGAGATCCAAATTCAGCAATGTCTCTCTCTTGACCCAAGCAGAGATCATGATAAACTATTTTAAGTGCCTTGATAAAGTGATTTTGTGGCCTTTTATATTTTGTGGCATCAACTCTGCTAGACATGCATGGTAAAAGAGGCAAACAAAAACAAGATTTCCACATGAATAAAATAGTAGTAACAGCAATGCTACACAAAATTTGCTGGGAAAAAAAAAGGGAAAAACCCAAGCAATTAGCGCATCACATACTGACATCATAAATATGGTATCTAAAAACAACAGAAAGTCAAAAATAGAAATATGAATGATGTGATGATCTCTCAATTACATATCATTAACAACATTAAAACAAGAACATAAATGTCAACAACAACATATCAGTGAGGCTCTAAGTTCAAGGGAATCTTGTTGATTATATGCTATTAGATTCTTTATGCAGCGATAAGAATTCAACAAGTTTAATAATAGCAATAGAGTTACATTTCTTAGGCAGTGTGTTTCCCCAAACAACAAATGAAATATTATTTTCATAACCCTGAATATGTGTACACATCATTCTGTATAGTTTAAGGCAAAGCCTCTTTCATGCTTATTTCATGAAATTATAACTCATTACATTTCATCAACACAAGCAATTATCTTCCACATAAATACAAAATAATCTAACCACTTCAGATAAACTGAAATTTTAACGAATTTCCACATTAAACAATATAGCATGTCCAAATGATATAAATCATATCAAAACTGTATACAACATAAAGGACAAATAATGTAACCATCATTATGATTTATAAAATCATAGGAAATCTGGAAATCCACCGTCAGTGTCCATTTTTTTTTGGGTGCAAACATGATATTTGGAACTGCTACCACTACAGTAACCTTGCACCATCTCATCCAAACCTTTTATCATTATTTTATGCTTGGCATGACAATCTGTATCCATTTTTCCATCCTTGCCATTAAAAAAACAGGATGATGTGATGCTAATGGCAAATTAAAGCAAACTATGTCCTAAAGTTTGGACATGGCTTGTATGAAACCACCTACTTACTAGGAGATCAGTACAAGAACACGACTGGTACCATTATTTCTCAGGACTTTCCACAGGATTATCCATAATCCATCTTCATATTATCAGTGTCTCATCAATGAAAGTGAATGATGATGATATTGCAAGACACGTCCTATTGCCCACATGCATGTTCAAAAGGCACAGATGTGGTTATTCATGAAATGAAAAAAATGAAAAGCCAGAGACCAATTAGCAGGAATTATTTCCAGTTTGAGATGAGAATTAATTAATTATTACAATTAAAATATGGAAAACTCAACAGGCTGGAATTATTTTTGGTTATATCTCCACTCATAAATGATGCAGTTACTAATGATATTTCCATAAGCTTCCTATCCTCTGTGATATTTCACATATAGAGTCAAGGATCAACCCACCTGTCACTTACAAAAAAAATTAACAATTAGCAATTACTGTGAATTAAATCCTTATTAATTCAGAACCTGGAAAATCTATGTGTATCAGTGTGCTACATCAAGAATGTATATCAAAAGTTTTCCATTTTTTAAAGAATTTACAGTATTATATGCTTTAAACTTTTAGCACAATCTGCAAAATGCTGGACTAGCAGTAATATCTGAGTGTTGGTGGAAACATTCACTAAACCAGCATTAAAGCTGTAAAGCTCTCTCAGGAAGAAGCGTGATGCAAATACTGCAATACTTGAAGTGTTCAAAATTTCAAAACATGCTTGACAATGGAACTTACTGAAAATATAAGAAGGTAACTATGTAGTATATTTCCCAATGAACTCAAATCAAAAGCTGGCTATATTGTGCACCTTCCCGTGGGTCTGTCTGATGCCAAGACTCACTTAGCCAGGCAAAGCCATGACCTAATTCCTATTTAGTTCATGTTATGACAATACTAATTTCATTAACAAGGAAAATTAGCTGCCTAGGCATGCAACAGTCTCTTGAGTATTCCAGTGTCAAAGCTTCATTGTAAACTAGCATGACTCCATATAACACTGTCTTTGGACAACAGAATCTTAGTTAATGTTTACCTGCGTTCGTCTTTCTAGGCTTGAGACAATGTCCATTAAAAATGCCACTTGATGAGCTTAAATAATCTAAAAACGGAAAAAGTCCAGACAGCAGAAACTTTATTGAAAAAGGACTTTCTTCTAATGGACTGGGCAGTCAAAAAGTGTCCCAGGATAAAGAATATGACTGAAAACTGGTGCTAATTTCATAAGCTCCCCCCACTCCCTGCTGTTTTTCTCCTTTGTATATTTCACTCAGGAACTCTTGTCTGAGATATCTTGAAGAGATATTTTCCTTCCCAAGAACACTGTTCTACAGATGTAATAATATTAGCCATATGCACAGTATCATCAACATGAAACACAACTCATATTTTTCATGACAGATTCAAATTTCGTGTTCTCTTAAACTCTGTCACTGTGCTCCAAAATGACCACGTCAGATTAAGGTCATTTTTGCATAAAGATACCATGTTACTTTTAAGATCAAGACCCATGTTAAAAAATTACAAGTAAAAAAAATTGTAATGCATCATATTATCAGTCTCCGCATAGGACTGGTAACGTTTACATATGACATATAGTCAGCTTGGCCGGTCATAGGACTGGCAACATTTACATATGACATATAGTCAGCTTGGCCGGTCTTGGGACTGGCAATGTTTATATATGACATATAGTCAGCTTGGCCGGTCATAGGACTGGCAACGTTTACATATGACATATAGTCAGCTTGGCCGGTCTTGGGACTGGCAATGTTTATATATGACATATAGTCACCTGGCCGGTCATAGGACTGGCAACGTTTACATATGACATATAGTCAGCTTGGCTGGCCGGTCCTATGTGAAGACCAATGAAATATTTTCCCAGACAAAGTTACAAAGATATTATACACTGACTCTTTTCTTGCTTGGCCATAAAAATATCCCCCTCCCCCCTTTCTCTCAGAAGTGTGAAACATGACTCAGGCCAAAGAAAGGACTGAGCATCAGCCACAACTTGTCCTAAGGCAAAACAGATATCATCGATGTTAATCTACATCACTAATCTAGTCGTGCGGTATGCAATTTTCTGGGTGAACACTAATGGTATGTCACCATTCAACAAGTTGCTCTGACAAAAACCTGAAGGAATCAGACAGGAGCGATTCAGGATCAAGGACAGAACATTATCATAATCTAGTCACATATGGTGGTGGAGATTTACAGCAAAGACATGTCAGATTTCCTCATTTTCCCTTCATGTCAAAGTACATGGAAAAGTAAAATCCACACAGAAAGGATTGCCATATGGTGAAACAAATTGTTTTCCTTTATTTCAATACACAGAATACACACAAAGGAAAAACTTAGTTACATATGGTGGAGATTATAGCAAAGCTGTCCTGATTTTTCCACTTCTCTCCCATCTTCCCCCTCTCCCAATCTCCTCCCATGTCATGTTACATGGAAAACCAGAGTCCACAGGAAAACAGGATTGCCTCATGATTATGACCAATCTCAATTTCCTTTATCTCAATGAGCAGGAGACAATTACAAAAAAAAGAAAAAAGAGAACAAAAAAAGGAGAACAAAAAAGAAAAGAAGAAAAAGGATCCCAGATGTCACTGTATTGTAAGCACCAATACTGATTCAGTCTCTAGCTGTACTCTTGGGTTGTTAACATCAAGGTTCTGATGTGTTATTTTTCACAGCTTTGTTTTCTCTTACAAAATCAATTACATTCAGGAAGCAGACCAAAAACAATTTTTTTGAAATGATAACAAATGCTTAAGCCTTGCTATTTATTTTTTGCTGGATTTTTTTTTCTATTTACATTCTAGTTTCTGATAAAGCTAAATAAAACTGTCAATGTTTCACAACCAAAAACAACACTCACATTAGATTCAATCCTTAATCGTGTCCTGACACTGGCTAAAAATCAATAGAAAGCTTTCTGGAAGCATTACCAAATGTTTTGAAAAGTTTGGGATGATTAAACCAGTGTGCAGAGGACCTGGCAATTTAAAAATTTCGACAGCACAAATGCTGTCAACATTCAGCACTCTTTATTACTCATAAGTGTGGCAGAATGATACTGAAAATATCTATGCAGCAATAACAGTTCCCTCTTTAACCATTATAAAGCTCCACAACGGAATATTCAGGCCAGGAAAAAAAAAAAAAAATTTATGAGCAAAGGCAATGCTGATGGCATATTCATTGTAGACAAAGAGTCAAAGGCCAAATGAGGAAAACAAACTTCCTTGATGTGATAACACATACACTTCTATATTGTGGTGTACTAAATATTACATACTCAAATGTTCCTTGTTCACATTTATTCAAAAAGTTCATGGTTGGTGCTGCTGATTTCTAATAGCATGCGCCATTCAGATGGCTTTTCCCTTCTTTTTCCTTTAAAATTCTTAGTACAGAGAATTCTGGATCTAAATATTAATGATAGTTCAATTACAAATACCATGAAAGTCATTAATACTACAAGCATTCCACAAGGTTTTTCTCTATTGGTTGCTGCTTCTTTCTGGCCAGCTTGCTGCTGATTTTTAGACAAAGTATTTTAACACATTACCACGCTCCGACATCCAATTTCAACGACCCTATTACAATGGAAAATTTACACCCATTATTAAATTACCGTGCTAGCACTTTTTCTGACGGATCAGAAATGACGCTGGCATAAGCTCGCTGAAGATCAGCGCTGTGATACAGCTGCAAATTTGTGATTTACAGACTTCGTCCTAAACCAGGGAAATAACTTTTTAAAGACTCTCCAGCCCGAAATAAAAATGTGTGATATGGGACCTCAGAATGCTAGGAGTATGCATGAAAAGCATTATTATACTACAACGCTAATGAACACAGCGAGCATGGACAAAGCTGTAAAATACCCTATATTTTGATGGTAGCTCTTTAGTAAAAGTCTTGACAGCATTAATGACACATTAGTAACTTCTGGGCCACAGTGTTTCATACTCATGACAGCAACCACTAACAGAAAAGTAAATAAAGCCTACAGGACTATGCTGTACTAACTCTTAAATAGATGTCTTATTAACTATTCAAAGCACTGTCCCGCCACCTGAATCAAGCGATGACAAGATCTGTACTTCCCATGGAAGACCTGTCATAGATGGTGTGATAACAGACAGCTGATGTACAAATTATGCTCCCCCAAGAAGCCTGCAATATCTCCAAGCAGCCTGTCCAGCATTTACTGTATTTGCAATGCTCTTCTCTAAATGTATTCTGGTCTTCAGATTCTCACTGATTACCCCCAAATTTCAAATTTCTTTGCTTGCCAGTCAGAAAATCTCAAGTGGCAGGGCAACTGGTCACCCAAACAAGATGAAAAAGAGAGAAAGTAGTAATCTTTGCAAGCTAAGGCTAGTCTTGCACTCTTTGCTCCATAGAAACACTGCTGACACACAAGCAAAATTGCATCAAGGCATCCTAGTCATGGAGCAGTTGCTGATTACACTGTGAACTACAACAGAAGACTGATTTTCCTGCAATAGTCTAGCATGGAAGGAAAAAAGTGCACCATGTTGAGGTATGTCTCTTTGTTCTACTGAACAATACAGGTTTATTCTTGGGGACCGCCTCACTGGGGAAGAAAACATCCTGAATTCTTCTCTGGGTAAGGAAAAAAGATTACCATACTGAGAGATTCAAATGCCTTGAACTTCAACAAATATCATGAAGACTTCAGATTACTAACAACAGAAAAAAAAAATCTTAATACTATAAGCTTTCATTTTTGACAAGTCTAACATATTTCAAACACTGACATCTCAAGGCCTGCCTAAGTCAGGTAGAGTCTACAGGAAATGCATGACAAACCCCTCATTGTCCTGTCCCAACAAACAAGCACTCTTTTTCTACCGATTTTTGTGTTACAAGTCATGCTCTCTCATTATTCTGTGAAGTTTGTAAACATTCCAGAGAGATCACTGAATTCCGAGGCTGGTGGACCCAGCATGCCAAACATGTCACCAAATTCTTCCTGCTGCTGAGGATGCTGCTGTGGCTGCTGCTGTTGTTGCTGAGAGGACCCATCTGGAGTCTGCCACTGTTGAGACCACATAGCACCTGTTGGGATAGATGTGAGACCATTTTAAATTATATGCAGATATGAGACCACAATAAACCATACACAGATATGAGACCATAACACATCATATGCACATATGAGACAGTAACAAATCACGTCATATAAAAAGCTCATGGCTCCATGGTTGTGATTCTAAAGAGAAAGAGTAATGCTTAAAACATGCATACCAACTACACAAATAACTTTCTCAACCCTCTAGGCAATTTGGAGTGACACCTAGTGCTTCCATGATTTTGAGTTTGAAGAGAATGAATGACGTTTACAACATACTGACTACAAAAACCATTATCTCTCTAAACAGTGAGATGCTGGCATTTCTTGAAGACCCTGAGCAAATATTCCGACAATAACGTTCTCTGCCTATAGCAGTGGGCACAGAATTAACAAAAGGATAAACTGATTGACAGAAATTTTCTTCTTGTTTGTTCTTCAGGGATGCCAATGCCTGACCAAAAAAAATCCTGAAAATTGCTCGTACCGCGGCGTATCGACATTTTTGATGGAAGCCAATCCAACCGTTGTGCTTTAAATTCTGAATCATTTTCCACAATTATAAGGCATTAAAGTAAACATTAAAACCAAATAAAGGTTAAAGAAAAGTCAATTTTAGAATTGTGTCCACATAACTTAAGGCCTAAATTTCTTCTGCACAGATAGAGTATAAAAATTAATATATCTACACACAGCAAGGAATAACCATATCAGGAGTGAGTGGGAACTGCAAACTGTCACTTAGGATAAAAATCTAATTTTTCCTTTCA
Organism: Ellobium chinense; assembly: GCA_033807755.1. Lineage (NCBI taxonomy): Eukaryota > Metazoa > Mollusca > Gastropoda > Ellobiida > Ellobiidae > Ellobium > Ellobium chinense. The sequence goes on from JAWQUT010000001.1 coordinate 2,530,220, forward strand.
TAATTTCACTTCTGAATACATCACATTCTCTTTCTCTTTAATGTCCTTGAAACTCGCCGGAATCCTACTGTTAGTGTTACGATTTGACCATTCCTTGAAGCGTAGAACTTAGTGATAGTGACTTCTTTCCCAGTGTGCGTAGTTTATTACTGCACAGTGTGCACCACACGTATTCATCTTCTTTCAGCTTACGGATGTAATCAGATTTATAATAAATAATATAATTTACAGAAAACAATGGATTCTGAGTAGGACTATTCATTTTACATCATTGTCCTTTCTTGATTGATGACCGAGCGCACTGTTTACACTTTTCGCGAGGTCTAGTGCTAAAAATAGCACCGATATCCCTCTGACCTCGTTAGAGGCATGTGCTCGCGCATTCCGGAAGTTTGTAAAATATCTAACTTCCGGTTTTCGTGCGATTCGTCCTTCGCGTATTTCATTTTCATGAATGTTATCCGGATAACGGTGGATTTTTTTTCTCCGTCGCTCAAAACGCCGAAATATCCGGATTTTCTTTCCCGCCGCTGAAAACGTCGAAAAATCCGGAAATCCGGATTTATCCGGAAAATTGGCATCCCTGGTTCTTGCTGCCACTGCCTATCTGATCAACTGACCACAGACCTCTAAGAAAGACATGGTGTGGCCCAGGTCACCTACTGTTTCACACTTTCATTTCAAATGTAATAAAATATGATCAGGTGTTCACTCTATGCTGTGAATATTGCATACATGATATCGTCATTATCCTCCATTTTGAGGGGTGCGTACAATCGGGCAGGGCAGACGTCTCTGGTTCTAACCTTAAACTTTTAACATGTATATATTGAGATCTAATGCAATCTGAAGACAGTGTTTACTGTGTGTGGACTTTAGACTGAACCTAGCAAACAACTGAACCTGCGCTGTTTTCACCTTGATTCCAATGTAAGAAACCTATGTCAACACTGCCAACCTAAACTAACATACCTGTTGCAGTATTAGCAGGACTGATGGTGTTGTAATGACCATGAGGTCCTGCTGAGGCACCATAATCTGCAGGGGTCTGAAAAGCGAGTGAAGTAGAATATTTCTGATGATGTTTAAGACAACATACAACTGGCGGCAATAAAGGTGGTGTCCATCCTATTTATTAACTTGTCTAACAACATTTCACTGTATTAAATGCATTTATTTTATGGTGCAAGTCCACATAATAAATCACTTCAAATGAGATTGTGAGCTTGTAGTGACATGATTTATTAGTATTGAAAGACAAAAAAAAGGATACTTCTCAAAGACAGCAATGACAATATATTTTGGCAGATATATTACAAAAGATCATAATAACCGAGAGCTTTCAAAAGCAAAAATTTATGTCTTTATGCATAGCACATGTTGAACACATAATATGCTGGATACCATTTATTAATAAGCTGCCTAAACGACTGGAGTAATCTCATCACAAAAACAGATTTGGAAGCAGCTATGAAAACATCCAAATATGAACAAATACTGAAATTCAAAACTCCTTAATCAGAGATGACAGCAGCCGATGGCAGTTTCAGACATCCAAGATCAATATATGGGTCTCTGTTGAATACTGGAGTTGCTTTGTCATTTGTTCTACTTGTCTGCAGGTTAAAATATTTATTTTTTAGATCTTTTCGGTTTTCGAAACTTTTTCAGCATTCTGCCATCTCTGTTAACTCCTTCTACAAGTCCAGTCTGAGAAGACTTGTCCATCTCACACAAATGCCTGGTTCCTATTAGAAGCTGAAATATGTACAATTTACTCACATCAGTTCTTCCAAAAGCACCTTGATGAGACCAGCCACCAGCGGTGTTCTGAGCCGGGCTTCTCCTCATTGCCATTCCAGCCATGGCCTGAGGGGGTGTGCCTGCTGGATGCACTGAGTATTTCATGCTCCCAGTGGCCTGGTACCCCGGGTAGACTTCCTGCTGCATGGGTGGACGCTGACTCATGTGGTACATATCTGAACCATAATCTGATGGCTTACCAGCGCCTGCAGCTGCTCCTGATGGAAGACAAGACAGCAAGTCTGACATTGGTGAAATGACATTAAACTGTTATGACTACCTTGAATTAGACTTTAACAAAGAACAAGGGCAACTTGTTTAGCAATTTCTTTTTCCTCTTAAATCGTCTATATTAAGATAGAAAATCTTTACAGACACCATCATCAGACACTTCATGTCACTGTCATGGCACAACATTTCTATTACTCTATAAAGATGTATCGTGACAACAGTATATGGCAACTATAATTGATTCCTTGGAAAAGTGGATGCCTTAGACAGAGTGATTTTCTTTTTTTTTTTTTTAATCAAGATATGATGAAAACCTTTCCCTTCTAGTTTTCAAGCTATTCCATTATGGTAGCCGGTTTGGGGATGTCCTTTGCACTCTAAATAGACAAACAATTTATCGAAATGGATGCAAGTCCACCAGAGCCATATAGAGGTTGCAGATTAGCTAGCTGAAGGTTGCCTTGCATGAAAGTTGCCTAGCTCAGTGTTTCTCCTTTTGTTTATAATATCCTGATATCAGAAAATGTAGTCACAGTTGCTTTAGACAAGGTTGGAGTAAGTATGAAAGACGGCTTTGAAACCCAGTTGCCATGGCAGGTGGCTGCAATAAACAGGTGGTCACCAGACCAGGTTCAACTGTATTGTCAAACGATGAGCACATTTCACCACTGAAGTTATACATACTCTCACTGAATATAGGTTATCTAAACAAACCATTGCTATCCTCAAAAGCTTCTAATTTCAAAAACCAAAGGGACAGTTGTTTATGATCAATGCTTTTATAGTTCAAATTGTAAACTGTTTCATCAATAGTTTAGCCCAGAAATATGTCACTGGCTGAAACTCAGCTGCCTTTAGAGAAAAGATAACAGGGCTTACTTTGTGATTAAATCAGAAGGGAGGGGACGGGGGAGGGAGAAGAGGGGAGGGAAGAGGGTTAAAACTGATGATTTTTCCCTTCCATTAAAACATAGCCATGTGGCAAAAGACAATAACAATGATGATAAATTTTGTGGCAAAAGACAATAACAATGATGAAATTTTGTGGCAAAAGACAATAACAATGATGATAAATTTATGGCAGACTTTTCATGGAAAAGTTTGTATATAGCTTAGGAGAAATGAAACATCACTCTATATTCAGTATATCCCATCTTCTTCAATTTCCCTCGTGCTCAGAACTTAACTTTTTGCTGAACACTGGCTAAACTGATGCAGCAGCTCATTCATGACGATTACCTTTCAACTTCTCTGCTTCATTTTTACCAAATATCTATAACGCTTACAAAGATCTATCTTGGAGACTTTGCTTTTCATATATCATTTTCTCATTTTTTCCCACCTTAAAAGAACAGAGGACAGTGTTGCAAAGATTTCAAACCAACAACACCAATCTCAAATCACCAGAAAAATACCCCATGTTTAAAAATACAACCTATTTAGAACAATAATTCAGATCATCATTCACATGAAATAATTGCTTTTTGTAAAAATATCATGCTTGGCTATAAATTTCTAGACTCAACAAGCTGAAATAATCATGAAATGTCCTTAGTGAGGAAACTTGCTGAAGTGTTATAAAAACAGATAAACAAAGACATCCCAGACAGATGACCTGATAAAAACGGTAAACAGACTTGAAACCAGATTTCATTCTCTACATCAGCTCTTGCATCTTGCCACAAAAAGGTTTATCTCTACAAAAACTATTTTTCAGAAAACTGGACATTTTTGTTTGAAGATAGCTCTTTGCTACAACAGAAATTCTGTCAGAATTTAGTTACTGTATTAGAACCTTTCACAATTTTGCCAAATAATAATATTGCGAGATGGGTGCCAACATGCAGATTATGACAAAGCAAAAAAGTTATTTTGGCAGGAAACCAAGATATGCCCCTTTATTAAGAAAGTGCTGAAGCTTGTCTGGTGTCTGTGAAGATTGCTAAATGGATGAATAAAGCATTATTGCTACTAATATCAACCTCTGTCACTGATTAAATATGTATACTTGAGATCACCCAAGAAATTAATATCCTTGTTCCAACATGTGAACTAATTCAGAAACTTTTGTGGAATTCTTACATGTGAAAAAAATTCAGTCCCCCATAGTTTCAAGGCTCTCTAAAACAAACACCGCTAGTGGAAAAGTTGCTCTAGTTCATCTAAAAGTATCTACGTCTTCAAATTTATAACCGAGACATAACATAAAGAATTATTTCCAAAAAAGTTCTGTGAAACCTAATAAGGGATATTATTACTGTCTTGTTCCATTCTGGGAATCAAGATAAGAAAAGAATTCTGATATCTTTCTTTCTTTCAAAATCAACAAACGTAACCACACATATCTGAAGATGGCCTTCTGGTTTGAGATTAAACACAGGGTGACTTATTTTCCTTCTCAAGAGCTCAAAATCAGACCGCTTGTTCTGCCTAGATGGAATAACAAGTTATGAGCATTTGTCACAGCTGGAACTCCCTTTTCCACATTTTAAGGGCCAGACTGTATTTTGCCACTTGCAGATTCTTAGAGTCGATAAAAAGGTCAAAGAAAATGTTGAACTACCTGGTCGTGGATGGTATATTATTCTGTTTGTGCAGAGGACAAGAGGACATTAACCCTCTCAACTTAATTCTAGAATCTTCCTTTTAGGCTAAACAGTGTGGCTGAAGGTCTTTACATTAAACCACAATTATGTTGACAAGTTTCAATCATACAAAGAAACTGTTGTTACAGTGGTTTCCCACGTTGCACAATATCATGTGCTCTACAACACATACTGAGCTATTTACAATTGAAGTTTTACTGTTGAATCCTGGGTTTTGCCTTTGGCAAAATATATGAGTTTCCATCAACCTAAATAAGCCCTTTTACCAAATCACTTCTAGATTCCATTCATTGCTAATCATAATATAAGCCTATCAAGTAGTTAATTTAATCATCTATCAACAGAAAGTGGGTCACAATATAACTTTGTCAAGCACTGGCAATATCACTTCCTGATCTCCAACTCCCCACTTAGAGGGCTTATATCGCATCATAATAATTTCCCCTCAAAATGTTTATGACAGCATACTGCTTCTGAAAACACTAATTACATTCTCAAATGGTAACAGTGAAATGAATGCATCCCATCTAACGTTGCGATTTTGAACAATCCAGAGTTGAAATCTGGCGAACAGGAATGCTGATGTAGAAGTGCCAACACATAGACAATTATTTTCTTTTATCCTATGTACTAATATGTACCCAGCTTCACCACCCCCTTGTTGCATCTCTACATTGTAGACTAAAATTGAGGGGCAAAGAATCTTCAGATACACTAGGCAAGATGCTGTTAGCATTATGCTGTAAGCACAAGGCCAAGACTGACTGCTCAGGTCTAGGCTAAGCATTGTTGTTGTAATAGGCTGTCGGATCATTATGCAAAAGAAAAGCACTGCTTAAATGAGTCAGCAAGTAATTTTTGTCTTTCTTATTTCACTGTTATAAGTTTAATCATCCTTACATAGGTATGACTATGGCTGTGGCAGGAAAGTTAGTAATGTAGTAGAAGCAATATTTTAGTTTACTAAGACTGTGCCATTTGTTTACACTTGTTTCCTGGGAGCGGCGGCCTGTGTGATGTAGTGACTAGTAGCAATTGTTTTTGTTTCTGGGTCAGCCACTGTTCTTTCAGTTCAGTTTTGTCTTCTTTATCACATTCCTTGCTTTACAGGACAGCTTGATGTATAAAATAACTTGGCTGCGCATCTAACTTTAATACAAATCCTAGAGTTCACATGTTTAATTTCAGCCAAAAATTTGTCAAAATAAAGTATATGATATGAGGTGGTGTGAATCGCCCCTTAAATTTCAAAATCCACCCCCCCCCCCCCCCCCCAAAATATACTGAATGCACACCGATCACCCCTTCTTCCTGCGCTCCAAAGTTTGCATTACTTCAGGAAAATTTAAAATCTCTCTAAAACTTAACAAATTGTCCCTCAAATTTATAGTAAGGGGAGAAAACTCCCCTTTACGATATAACCTGGAGAAAACACTGTGCAGATGAAGATGGATCACTACAAAACTGCTCTTTTGCATACTCTACTTTATTATTTGCTTGACAAAAAATGTTCCTAGAAAGAGGTTAATTTAAACATAATGTGAATAAGAAAAATACAACCAAAAAAAATGTCTTGTGTTTAAATCAACCCCCTTTTGTAAAATACATACTTTATTAACAGAATAAATTAGCAATAAAATATTCTGTGGCACATTATTATATATTAATGAATTTTGAAAATATAATTCATATACATTTTGGGCAAAAGACATCCACAGGATGCTTCATCATTATGCTTTTCATCTTCTGGGAGTTCACAGTATAGATATGAACAACAAGGTGTTAATAGTGAATTATTACCATGCTGACATTGTCAGAAGGCAAGCCTGGCCTACACATGGCCATGGACACCGCTATGACTCAGATAGTTTTACTTTCATTTTCAAATATTAGATGATCTTATATTAAAGTAGGACACGCATATCAAAAATAAATTTCCGCTTTTCAATACTTTTTCTCTCTAAAAATTATCTATGGTGCCCACCGAGTCAATTTTGCAAAAAAAGAGCATCGTTCTGTTGCCGTGCGCGTATGTAATATATGACGCAATAAGGAGAGCTAGAGTTACCAGGTTTGGTCGTTGCCTCCAAAATTATTCCCCTTTCCCGATCAGCAGAAGCATGGGGCAAAAACGCTGACATTACTTACGTTCCGGGGGCTACAGACACCTCTACCTGACAATGTATTATTCAGCTTTTAATTAAGGTTCTGGTATTCCAAATTCAAACGTAAAGTTTGATAGTGTAAGCCAGAAAAAGTATTCTGCATTTTTATTGCCTCAGCATGATTTTGTTTGGCATATCTACTGTTCACAGAGGAATTAATACATTCATACCAACATGCTGTCACCCGTCCGCAGAGCACTGGCTAGACAGCTTGGCCTTATGGCTAGAACGTATTTGACGTAAGCTTATGGCCACCATGTGCGCAGTGGTTGTAACAATTCCGACTTTGGATAATGTAACCTGTGGGTTGTCTGGGGCCAGCAGAGGCATTATATCATTATGACAGACACTTGAAAGACTATTTTATTGGAATAATAGAGTATCATATGATTTAATGTGGTCTGTAGGACGGTGCAGTCTTCCTTTAAGTTTTTTTTTTTATCTTTCAGGGAGACAGTAAAGTGAGAAACATTCAGAGAGACATTAAAGTTGTAATTTACAAAGTTTCTACGCAGTAGGAAATGTTTTACTCATGAATTTCTGTCAAGTAGTGCTCCATGATGTGAATCATAGCGCTGAAATCAAATTTGTGAAATACCCCATCATTCCTCAAACCTTCTTTTATACCCCGGGTGGGTCTTTAAGCTCCAGGTATACAGTTATGAAAAGATGACCAAACTATTACCCAAAGCTACCAAAACTTATGCCTTCATGTCTTTGCTTCTAATATTTCTAGTGTGAAACAAAATCTGACACCCTCACTGCATGTAGTGCTAAATTAATGGTTTATTATTAATGTGAATAAATATAAGGAAATTTTATATCAGCAAACAAAGCAAAACAATAGAAAAAGTCACTACTTTAGGTTGCTTTCTCCTGGTGTATAAAAGTCACAGAGGACTACTGCAGGAAGCAAATCTTACGTCCTTCCTATCTTTGCTTCTGTCAAAGCACTGGATTTTTTTTACACTGGCAATAAATGTAGAATCCAAAGTAATTCCTTAGGCCATTATGTTAAAAAAACCATTGAAATGCTTCAAATTAACACGAGACCAAAAAGACAGCAAAACTACACACTAACTCACCTAAGCCCATTGGATCAGCTTGCATGGCCCTGGCTCCACCAGAGTATGGGGGAATGTTGGACATAGCACCATCAGATGCTTGATCTCCTTGATTGTGAATGGGTGTGATCTGGCCTTGCTGGGAACTTCTGAAATATAATAAGAGAATGAATGAAAGACTGGCCAGAGCAGCAAAAAGATGGGCAGGTTTGTAACAGGATATCAGTGCAGAGCCATGCCGAGTTTGTCCCAGCAAATAAACAAAAATTGAAAATAAACAATGAATGGCTTCAACATTCACACAACCAAAATCAGGCATTTCTATAAATCTTTTTACTCACCAAAACTACATGTATTCCTGACGGGGGGGAACACATTTTACTGCAGAAGCCTTACCCAGAGGAGGTAATTATGTTTTTACATGTCTGACAATGTTTTACATACTCATTCTCTTTAACATACCCCTTTCTTACAGTTTACCATTCTTCATTTGTTTCAAAATCCATCTTAGAAGCAGCAAATTTAAAAGTCATGATGCCTGGAACATGTAAGTTCAGCAGCCAGTAATGCAGAATAATGCTAGAAGGTAAATCATGAACCCATGATGCAGAGGAAAATTATTTTGTTGCTATTTATGGCGAGTTTTTGATTTTCAGTCAGAGCCATGTATCCCACCATGACGGAGTACATGTCTCTACAAACAGATGATTGATGAAAATAATGTACTCACTTCACTAGTGTGTTGGTACAGACTATGTACTCCACCTCATCTGTGTAAGGATTTTGGAAACTAAAGCTGCTTGTGCGTAGCCACACCCAGTCTCGGTTGGATGCTCGGAATCTGTACATGATTGACATTACCTGGCCCTTCAATTTGAGAACTGTAAATACAGATTTTGAATACAGTACATCATCAGATATTGCCATCAACAGAGATTTAGCAAGGGGTTTTGCAAGTATATAGCTAATTACAGAACAGCATATCTATATGGTGGCAGCCTTTAAAGCTGAGAATCATCTGCTATTTCCAGACTCAACTTTCAAATTGTTAATGAAAAAAACATTATCAATGTCCACAAGCTTTGCACTGTGGTCTGTTGAATGTTTGATAAGGTCCATAACATCTTTATGTATGCTTTGTATAAATGCACTTTACAATATCCTCTTACAACACATGTACAAATATAATTTATATCCACAAGGTTTATATTTATCATAAGTTTTCATGGAAATTTTACCACAGATGTGATGCTCACTTCAGTTGCAGACGGTCACATCTACATCTGAGGCGAGTGTCACTGATATGGCACAGAGTTAGACAGCACTTATGCCCATATGATATACCAGCAACAAGAAGTTTGTCTCTATCTGTAACAAGGCGCTGTTAGCCTCTTACCCTGTTCAAATGTTTCTTTCATGTGTGTTTGGTCTTCTGGATGGTAAAACTCAAAGGCAAGCTTCCCAAGCAGCTCCTGCGGCTGGTACCCCAGCACTGCTGTGACTCTGCAAATAGTCATGAATCAGGGACATATTTTACAATGCGGAGTTCTTACAGTAATTTTTTACACTTGACAGCAGGATGACATCTTCTAATAGGGTCATTCCATTAGCTTTTCATGTCAGAAACACTGTTACGAACCGATGTAAACACAACTATTTGCTACATACTTTAGGCAATGCTGATTTTTCAATCACTAACATGGCACACAAGCATGTGTTAAAGAGACTTTTGCAGATGTAAGTCACATATGTAACTGTCTGCATCTCTGAGATAATGTAGTTCTGGAGCCTTAAAACTTCATCTTATGTGACATATCTTCCCAGGAATGGCAGCAACCAAGGGCAAAATTTTCTGACACCATGATTAAGTTTTGAGTCTTTGTTCAAACCTTTTTTTTTACTTTGCCGCTTTTTCTTCTTCTTAAATGTGCTATTTTCTTCTGATTTAGGTCTACTTCCATCCTCGTGCTGGAAGTTATTACCCTGTAGGATCCAGCAGCCCTGTATATGATGTGGTTTCCTACAAGTATCAAAAAGCCCCATCCGCTCTTCATATTTCTCATGACTGTGCCCTCAGTGTACATGATTGGGTCAAACAGTCTTCAATTTGCATATATTAAGATGACTTAGAGGACAACAGCTTAGCTCTCACCTCTGATCAACAAATGTGAATTTGCCATCAATACTGTGCCGAGAGATAAATTCACTTGGGGGATTTGGTCCCATGATATCACTGCAGTTGGGAGTGTTAGTCACTTGAAGGCGGCCAATGGCAACAAGACAGCAGTGGCTTCCACCATGTTCATCAGAGTCCCCACGATCCATCTGTACACCAGCTGCGAAAGCACAGAAAGCTTTCTTACTTCGAAAAAAGATTATGGGATAAAGTTTAGCCTTAACTTCATCAGATAGACAATGTCTTTTGGCAAAGAATTCTGGTTTTTTTTCTTGACAAAGTGGCTTACGGGTATATCTGAGGATTACATTTTACACCATTATTCTGCCATCTTATGACAAAAAGGCATATATGCAATAGAATTCTATTGCATATGTGCCTTTTTGTCATAAGATGGCAGTATTTAAGAAAGAAAGTGAATTACATTAACCGGCAGTGCATAATAATACGAGCCATGTGAAGATTCACTTACCTCAATGATGAAGTACAGCTTAGCTCATGGACAAATATTATTCTTTAAAAAGGGTCTGTTTTTAACATGTACCTTTGACAATATTTTATACCATAAGATTCTTTAACTTGATGTGAAAACTACAGCCTGTTCATCTATCAGCTTTTACCCCCAAAAGGAAGCTCCTCACACGGCATTACAGATCTAAATTTCAGGCCTGCAACATTCATAATGCTTAAAATCCACTAGCCAATGCAAATCACATTAAAAAATATCAAACTGCATCCCTCTCATAGTAAGACCTTCCCAAATAAAGAAGAGTGTCACTGAAAAAGGATAATATCACTAGTACAGCATGTGTCACACTCTTCCTCTCTGTCTTTGAATTCATCTTTGTATACTTTTCTGAAGACCAACTTCATTACTTCAGTCACTTTCAGTGCAAGTAAAAATGCATATTATATGTATATAAGATAACTGTGAAATTCTCAGGTCACCTCACAAGTTAGAGCATTGAAGAATTGACTTGCAGTCAGCACAGCAAAGATCAATACCCTCATAAAAGCCCAGTGACTTTTCACACTCCATCAAACATCAGTTTACACCAACCTGATGGTGGCCAGTTCTTTATATATCCCGTGACATGTACAACTGCGTAATGATTTCCATCTGATGCTGGACCAAGGGTATTTCTTTGGCGCATACGGACTGTGTGATTGGCAGTCATAGGATCTGGCTGTATGTTGCCCATCCGTAACCGGCATATAAACCCTCTTCTTGATCCCATACAGAGACGTATTGATGCTGCATATATAACAGATGTGCATTAATATGTCAGTTATCTTCTACACAATACAGGGATTACAAAAAGCTATCACATCTTTTTATTTAAAAATTAGGATAAGCACAAGATGTGAAGTGATAAAGGCTCCATTTACAATGAAAATATTTACATGGAATGGATGCTTACATTTACAATGCAGCATACAAGATAGCAATTACCAAATAAAGATGAAATTTATTTAGACATTTGGATTAACATAAGAACACTATTTTTCCAAGCTTTTCATTTTTTAGGCTAGCAATTACTTACACTGATGTCCTTCTTTCTTGACTGTTCCAGCTGAAAACACCAAAGGAAACAATCTTAGGCATACAAACAGAAGTTAACTGATGTTCCAACATGAATCTTTTACATAGCATTGAAAAGATATGAAATGATGCTGAAGTAAAAAAAAGAAAAAAATCATTACAACTGTAACGTTAATCAGAAAATGCTGGTTTTGGTCATTTTAGTACAAAATTACAGCATAAATATAGTTTATAAATCATACTTTTATTTGACTGTTAGGTCCAAAAAGGCTGTTAAGAAGATTGATAAACTACTTCATACTTTAATTATACCATACCTTCAAAAGTACTGGGTATCAAGTACTCAGCATTGATACCTGCCAGGCATTTGTATCTTCACTTACTATAGGGATGACATTGTCCCAAAATATCAGTTAAACAATGTAAGAACAAAAGAACTATGTGCACATGAATGATTACAGTCACCTGAATGTTCCTGCATCCTCACAACAAACAACTCACTTTTTAAATCTAGGATTCTGCCTGTGTTCTGTGACTCTGAGGTAGACAGCTGCTCACGCACTTTCTCCACATCATCAGGATGGGTCAGATCATACAGAGTAGTTCCAAACAAGTCACCCTGTGTGTATGAATGTTAAATTTTATTTAAGCTATGTGATAAGATTAACTGTTATTGACATTCTCTAGAACAGATGATGGTCTAAACTGTAATGTTTTTACTGTTTAGTCAGAGTAAGGCAGAAGTCTCCATAAAAGATTGACAGCAAATCACGAAGGGCAAACCTGACATTTAAAAATCAGAAGAAAAAACATGAGAACCAAAAACCCCACTAAGCTCAATACCTTGAGAGCTCACTGCTTACTTCAGGACATTTAACTTCAATACTATGAACCCCAGTCTCTTCCAACATATTCAATATCATATTTAGTGTTCAAATTAGTGAGTAGTGTTAGCGCCTGGCGGGCTGCTTTTCTGCCCTCTCTGTGTTTTTGCCAAAGTTTGCTTGTTTCCTGGACTCTTTTCATGTTGACTTTGGGTTCCATGGATTAGTAATATTGTGGTGCACCTGAAAATACTACCAGTTCTTGGATCAGTTCTATAAATTTCTGAGAATTTTGGATTAACATCAGTGAAATAGCCAGTGTCATTCATCATGTTTGATGTTTTTCTCTTCTATTTACATTTCCTGAATTTTGTTCACCTGCTGCTGACAGCCCCAGGGCTTGCTCAGGTATTATGTGCCCCAAGTAGGACAGTTTTTCCTTCATCTGAATTCACGGACCCACAGTCATTAGTATACTATGATGTCTATCAAGGGAAAATTCACTTCCAACTGAAAGATCACCTTCATAAAAAAAATCTCCTAAAGAAATTTCAGTCTGCCTGTCAAGAAAATTTCAGCACTGAATCTGCACTTCTACGTGTTTTTTCTTATCTGTTGAATGAGGGTGATGCTGGCAAAGTACCGATTCTTTCTTCACTCAATATTTCTTCTGCATTTGATACTCTTGATCATGAAATACTGATGAAACGATTGTCAGTTACTTTTGGGCTTAATGGCACTGTTTTAAAATGGTTTCTTTTATATATATCTGACCGCACACAAGCCATAACTATCGATGGTAGAACATCTGAGGTTGTAAAGTTAAAGTTTGGTGTTCCTCAAGGTTCTCGGGCCACTTCTTTATACTATGTATACTCAGCCTCTAGGTCCATAATTGAAAGAACATGGCGCATGTTATCATTTGTACGCCGATGACACTCAAGTTTACATGTCGTCAGAATTAAAAGATCTACACAGTCTAATAAAAAGTGTTCAATTATGCCTTGAATCAGTGAATGATTGGATGATAACAAATAAACTGAAGATGAACGATGAAAAAATTGAGGTTATGCTGCACTCCACAAATTTCAAACAAAGATCTCTTGATGTATCATGTATTTCTGTCAGTGAAAGCTCGATCTATCTAAACGACAGGGTAAAAAACCTTGGACTGGAGTATTCTTTGATAATACACTGTCTATGAAACCTCATATAAGCCATCTTGTGAACAGTTTGTATCTCGAACTTAGAAGAATAAGTGCCCTAAGACATTTCTTGAATGAGGCATCAACTAAAACACTGATTTCAGCTTTTGTCCTGTCATGGCTAGATTACTGTAATTCTCTTTTTGCTGGAATCACTGAGGATAAACTTGACCAAGTGCAGAGAATGCAGAATAATGCAGCACGATTAATTGTGAAAAAGACAAAAAGGGACCCAAGTGAACCAATTTGAAGATCCCTCTTTGGCTGCCATTAAGAGCAAGGATCGAATATAAGATATTACTGTTTTGATACAAATCTTTACACGGTAGGTCACCATGTTACCTATCTGATTTACTGAAACCTTATAAACCATCTAGATCTCTGCAATCAGAAAATTCTGAGGTGCCAAAAGCCAAAACGAAAATATCTGGAGACAAAAGTTTTACATACACTGGTCCACTGATTTGGAACAATCTGCCTATAAACATCCGAGGTGCTCCCACTGTTGAAATGTTCAAAAAATCTCTAAAAACCCATCTTTTTGTTAAATATTTTGGCCTGTAGACTGAGTATGACTGATAAATTGTAAATGACTTCCCTCAAGTGTTGTTGGAAGACTGTTTCGATTGATTACGTTGGAAAGCTGTGTTGTGTAATTACTGAAGATGTGTATATTACTTTGAACTTTCATGTGTTTTGCAGGAGTTAAACTATGTATCAGTTCTGTAAAGCGCTTAGAGCCTTTCATTGGGGAGAAGGCGCTATAGACATGCTCTTATTATTATGCTCTTATTGTTATTTATTATTATTATATTATATTCATTATTACAAACATGACAGTACTAATATCCTACCTGACTTTGATTTAAAACTGGTGTGATGGAATCTGATACATATACAATTCGTCCTGTGTCACACTGAACAACAAACAAGAAGCCATCAGCAGCCTGGAATGAAATGAGCAAGCACATTAACCACATTTATTGCAACCCCATCTAACTGCTTGGGTAAATCTATCATACAACACCACAGTATTTGATCACCATCCTTGACATTCATGATTGTACTGCGTAAACCCTCATTTCACAGACAGTTCCATCTCTGATATCACTGCTGGGAACCAATAATTCTAGGCCCACATGTTTTTTGTAAATTATTGTTTCTCACTTTTGTGCTGTGCGCATGCAATTCATTGTTTCGTTCAATTACCCTCATAGTAAGCCCTCACCATTTCATGCCTTTATTTATTCATTCAGGAATGGACAAAGCAACAGTATTTTGTCCCCAAGATACAGCTCTGTAAATTAAATTTAAAGGTAAAAACATCTATAAAACTAATATATTTCAGTTTCATCATATACCATGTAATACCTACCTCTAAAATGAGATGCTTTAATTCCTGATCAGTCAGAAAAGAAGGCCTGTATGAACCATCACTTGCAGTATTGCCAGTGCCTGTGAAAATATTACTGACCTGAGACCAGTATGCCACTTCCAATATAACATTTTCATGTGATATTAGAGGACTCCATGGGGGAAAAAACCTTACCGGTCACAATTAATGGACACCTCTATCTTACAGCTCAGATCTGTAAATATGTGACTTTCTGAGCCTTTGGATGTTTGAACAGGTAAGAAAAACCAAAGCTCTGTAACTTGCGCTTTTTTCCCCTACGGGAGTCATAAAACGTGTGTTGCTATCGTTTGAAGAAAACTACCTGCACCAATAACTTTAATTATTATACTGCAGTCTCATCTCACTGGTGGTTCAGAATGCTAACATACTAAATGAAACTTACCTCGTAACGTTTTCATATGAGACACTGCCATACGCAAAATTGTGAGTTTGTCTGGCTTGCGTGCCAATGTACTGCATGTCGGGACCATATCACAAAGTTCATTTATGTAAGCTGTCATCTTATTCCTTCTTCTTCTTTCAATCTCACAGTGGCTTTCTCTGCAAGGGAAAAAGAGTTTACATTAAAACCATACTTCAAAACAGATCACAAGGGTCTTCCTACACTTAGCATTTGATAGGGAAAAAAATAATTCATCAGAAATGTACTAATTTACTGCATAAAATACTGCCTTTGATGAAAGTCTTAATGCAAATTCTAAGTGATGCAAGATTCATGTTTCTTTTACCCCTCCAAAAGTATAAGAATAACAACTAAGTTATATTTGCCTTCATGTGCAGAATGCATGACACAAGATTCTTGAGAAACATTTTTTGAGAGTAACCATAAGTTATAAGCTGAAACTAAACAATGAACAATTTCCATTTATGAGAAGGTGACCATACCTGGCAAACCTCTCTTTGTCTGCATTTTCTGGACCATTCCCAAAGGATCCACCTTGACTATCCTCATCATCTGATCTAAATTGAAAGAACAATTCAATATTTCAGTATTTCAGTATTCTTACCATTTTATTACCAGCACAGTTCATAAAGAAGGCAACCTATAGAAGGGAACGGTAAACACATTTAGAAGATGTCCTTACCAGAGACCCAAATAGAAATTACTTTACAGTAAGGCAGGGGATGACCAGTTACTGCTGTATTTCTGTTTTCTATTGCAGTCTTTAAGTTTACGGAAAGATAAATCTCAAAACAAGTTACATCTTCAGAATTCAAACAGAAATGCAAAAGCAGAACATCATCATTGTTAAGACAACTACGGACAATCTTCCTGTGATGACCATTAATTTATTGACATTTACTGCTAGAGGTAGACTGATCCTGCTTCACTGATACTCATAGATGTTATTTATGAGGCAAAACAATACTTAGACTCTCTTTGTCAACATCACCAAAAGACCTCAATTCTGAGGAAAATCACTTCATATAACCATCACAGCTCTCAGCCTATTTATCACCATGTATGTTAGCTATTTGAATTTGTGTACATGAGTAAAGAGATTGAGAGGAAAGAGAGTCAAATACCAGCTATGGTTACAATCATATGTGAAACAAAATCCCTGCAGGAGTGCCTTGAACCAAAATTTCATGTTTTCCTCACGCAGCCTAAGTTTACAGATTTGTGTTCATTTGTACCTACAATTCATACTATATAGGGTCCAACACTTACTCTTGGCCATTTTTCCTCTTCCTCTGTTTTCCATCTGAAAGTTACAAAATATAATTTTTTATGCAGTCATAAATACAACAACAATTATAACAAGTAAGGTTTTATAAACTCGAAGGGAGTATAATAGGATTTACATCCCTCTTAGTCTTAGCCATGTCTGGATATCTGTTCTTTACAAAGACAGCACAGCCACATCATTATATGCATATTATGAGAAAAAGACCATAGCACTGACCAGATTTTCACATTTTATTATACCATATCATGGACCTGACACCGGACAGGCTTGTACCAAGATAGTTCTTTATTGCCTACTCATCATGAGATTTTACTTTTCCTGAGCTCTTAATCTGAATGCATTATTACTTATGCCTGTTAAGAAAGAAGACATCTCACGTTTTTCTCAGGAACCTCAAACAGAAACTTGCAAGGAAATGCAGGTTTTCCACCGCAACATCTGATCTACCTATATAAGTATATTATTTATCTATCTCCAACCTTATTCCTGAGCAGGATTCTGTAAAGAGTAAGACCTCGGACCAAAACAACTATATAATTATATAATATATGTACTTTCATTTTCTAAAGATTTAGCAGTACTTTCTGGAACCAAACAGAAAATAATTCTTGGAACATACAACTTCAATGGCCTTCCAACAATCTTTAGAAAAATGGTTTCCATGCAAACTCCTCTATTACATGGCTGCAGGCCAAAACTCATTTTGACCACTAATCAGTTCTGGGGAACGAAGAACTTGTAAACTAGATTTTATTATTTTCTTTCACACAGTACAGGGGACGGGAGGAAAAAGGCACAACATCAAGATCAAAGGGAAAGACAGGGAAGAGAAAAAGAAACAGAGGGGGTTTACTCATTGAAATTCATATTTTGCAAAAAACTGTACGGCCCATGACCGCAATTTTAACTTTTTTAAAAAAAGTAGTTCTGGCAAGTCCTCTCTTACGGTATGGACTTTTCTATCCATATTATATATATTTAGGCTTGGGCAGACTCACTGATTTGCTAAATTTATTATTATAAACTTAAAAGGCGGTACAGCCATTCTCTCAGTGCATTGTCATGTTTCAGTGCATTATAAGGCATACAGAATTGCACACCAAAGTGCTAAACAGTACATTTTCATTTTGTTGTCAGTGTTTTATCTTAAAGGAACAGGGATAGCTATCTGCTTCACAGCCATAAAAACCCACAATATTTTTTCATAAATTTTCAACCCCTTACTCGTTTTCTTCGCCCCAGCGCTTCCGAGAAAATGCAGCTTGAAAGTCGGGATTTTCACACCGCGCGGGCCGCCATAACTGGTCGTCCGGTCAGCGCGGGAATAAGGCGTGACGTCATAAAGCGAGAGGCGAGCTAATAGTCGTTGTGCGAAGAGAATTATCTACATGCAATAACTTTCCTCGGTGCTACCTTTTATGCCTTTTTTTCATATATGATCATTAAGTCTTTTGTTGAAGACTGTGAACAAGTGCCTGAGTTTGATTGCAATTCTGTAATCTTAGAAAAGGGAGGATGAATATTGGATAAAAGAAGCATCTGTCTGGGCACTGAGTGAGTCGCTTTATTAATGTATGCATAGCCTATGTATGGTTGTCTGGGCCGTTTTCCCCCTTGTATTGTTTAATGAGCTCTCATTGGTCTACGGTTCTGACATTCTCTATCATTTGCCTGAGGGGCACATAGGTTGTTAAGATGTTGCACAGCAGGATAGGATTTGATTGACAGCTAACTATTGTCTCAGGCAGTGTTTTCTGCGCTTAGGGGCGGTGTTAGTTACATCACTAGTCATAAATCAGTGAACATGCGTCGAAGAGCCGGTCAAACAGCTGGCATATCGACGTGAAAATAGTTTGACACTCTTATGTTGGCCAGAGATGACCATGGGAATAATTTGGAGAATACTTGTGAAATCTTTGGAAAGAAAGAACTGGTCTCCGCGATCAAAGAGAAAAATGAAAAGGGCCATAGCAGCTAGCATGGATATGCCACGTTGAGCATAGCAACAGTTACGAGATGGGGAGGGGGAGGGAGGGGATAGATGGGTGGGCACAATTACAGGGGTGAAGCAAAGACGTTACATTTACAATGTCTTTGGGGTTGAGAGAGAGAGAGAATAGAAGCAATAAGAAAAAGTGAGAGCCTGAGTTACTAAGGAAAAAAAGCGAGAAGGCAGGTAGTGAACAGTGACTCAGGGGATAAAAGCATCTTGGCTTCTCTCACTCTCTCTCTCTCTCTCTCTCTCTCTCTCTCTCTCTCTATTAGCGTCTATTTATTCTTTTTTGTCCTTACCCCGTGTTTTTTCCTAGATTCTTATTCCACCACCCTATTGCTCCTTGCCTTATCCACGCCTCCCCCCTTCCCCCTCTTTCTCTTCATGCCCACCCAACCCATACTAGGATATACCTCATTCCCCTCACTGATAGTGAAGACCGATTGACCGATTCAATTTTTCAAAACTACAAAAGTTTTCACGGGTATTCTATAAAAATGATCCCGTGGTCATCTCTGACCAAAATAAGAATGTCAAAATAAATTTCACGTCGATGTGCCCCCTTTTTGATCTGCTCTTGTAAGCCTTTTGATTGATTTATGTAAGCGCTCATTAAACTACACAGCAGACAACAAAACAAAGGCAGTGCAAACATTAATAAACAGGGTCAGACAGATGTTCCTTTTTCTCAAATATTATTTTATTCTCCCTTTTCTAAGGTTACAGCACCGGGATCAAAGTCTGGCAGTTGTTCACACAGTTTAACAAAAGACTTTTCTCAACGATAAATGAAAAAAAGGCATAATATTTAGAGCCAACGAAAGTTATTGCATGTGGATAATTCTCTTTGCATAATGACTACTACTAGCTTGCCTCTCGCTTTCTGACGTCAAGCCTTATTCCCGCGCTGACCGGACGACCAGTCATGGCGGCCCGCAGGGTGTGAAAATCCCGACTTTCAAGCTGCGTTTTCTCGGGAGCGCTTGGGCGAAGGAAATGGGCAAGGGGTTGAAAATTTATGAAAAAATACTATGGATTTTTTAGGCTGTGAAGCAAATAGCTTCCCCTGTCCCTTTAAGAAAACTATCTGAAACCACAGTGGTTACTTCGCCACCAGATTTCACAAATGGACTAAGTCAACACATTGCCTGGGAGGAATTTCAAATGAGACCCAAATCTGATGTTCCCGTCATGACAGACAATAAATGACTTTAATACTTTAATGAGACATTAGGTTTGGGGACATGCTTCGGTTGACGCTTGTATCTCAATGGGTATTTGGGTTAGGATTATATGTTGGGTTGTATTAATGGGGATAAGTTCCAGGTAGGGGTATGAGTCTCATAAATTCCTTTTGGTTGTTTTTTACTCTCCTGGGGTGACTGATATTCAGATTCCGAAGTCTATTAGAATGCTACAACCTGTGTCTACTCTGTGCACCTAAGTCAAGTTAAGCCTACTGGCAAGCTTTAACGGGTCTCCCAGAATCTGCATTTCCAAAAGGAATCAAGATGAAATAGTTGATTCTTTATAGAACAGCAAACCATTTTTTAATATATGCCGGTTTGTTAATGTAGAAATCGTCTAGGTGCACTATGCTGCACTAACACCAGTTGTGCATGGATACTGGACTGCTGATGGTATTATTATGCTGGGAAAAAGGTAAGTTTATAATAAAGAGATTGTATTCACGGGATTTTACTTTACCCTAAAGTTTGGAATAGAATAGAGTCTAGACTAACTGCCCTCTCACTTACTTAAATCACCACCTCTCAAAACAGAACATCATTCAAGAAGAATAAAAAAAAATCAATATTATATAGATAGATCTAGAGTCTAGGGTCTATCTAAATGAGACTGACATCAGATGCTATTATCTCAACAGACATTTGTGTTTGGGATTCACCTCAACTAATGCACCTGTCTCGATGGGCATTATCATTACCATTACACTACAGACTTCAGGACTTGGCACTCACACTCTGTGAAAGTGTGGGTTATTCTAGTCTAGTTAGGCCTGCCTTGAGTTAGACGTCTAGGTTAGGGGTAACGGAGTCTAGGGTTTAGGTTGTATTAGTTTTATGAGTTCTAGACTACGTGAGTCTCATTTGGAATCTCTTCCAATTATTAAAAAGTGGCTGGTGCCAGATACTGACACCGACTGAGAAACATGAGGAAGGAAATAACTCTTCCTAAACAAAACATCTTCGTCTGCACTGAGTCTGATACAAGTGATAGATGATAAATCGAATCAAATTGTCTTCTTACCAGCGCCAGATGGGCCAGGAGACATTGTTATTGCCGCCATTGGGAGAGATTACTGACAGCAGCCTGCCTTAGTGAAACACATACATATATCTGTTGCCTTTTTTTTTTTTTAAACTCTCTTCGAAGCAAAGAATACTCCAATCTGTATGTCACAAAGATTTTACCACAGTTCAATGTTATGGTTAGCGGAAACCGGAAGCAATATAAAAAAAGATCAATCCCATATTGCAATGACGGAGTCACGAACTCTTGATTAACTACTGCACCGGACATAATAGTGTGGCGGTGAAGTCACAATGAATAATTGATAGTGTACTTTCAGTTCCCAATTCGCACAGTTTGTGATAAAATGAAGATGAAAATGTGCAAAGTTCAATTTTTTGTGGTTTATCTCCGTGGTTACTACTCCCCGTAAGCAGTCATTCCGTTAAATTCAGAGCATCATTTGGCTTTGTAACCGGACAAAATGGGCCTTAATCGATTGCCTACACCTTCCTTCCCAAGTTACCTCACAGACTTACACACATTCCCAAAACCCTCTGTGTTGAGTCGAATGCGAAGGGATTAGACTAAGTATTAATAACCCAGCACTCTGTTTAGATGTAAAGGTAGCCAAAGGAATCCCATATTCTTCTAGCTTTCGGCTGACTGGGCTTCAGCAAGGATATGTCCTAGGCCATCAGCTGCCCAAAAATTCACAGTATATGTGGCTTTCTAGCTTGTTATTTCTGGCATTGATTTTAACAGAATAGCGATTAAAGTTTCAATGTTCACGAATATTCTAAGGCAATGTCACCTAATATATAGGACTAGTGAAATCTCGATATCAAATGCACAGATTCATTGTATATTATTTCTTTATTCAGATGGACTCCGATATATGAGATGTACCTCAATAAACTTAGTTTATGCAATAAGGGTGTACTTTATATAGAAGTTCTATCTCATATCTCTGTCTGCGTGCGTGTGTGTGTGTGTGTGTGTGTGTGTGTGTGTGTGTGTGTGTGTGTGTGTGTCCGTGTGTCCGTCCAGAAAGCCTTTGTACTATAGTAAATCTCTATCTTCCTATTGCTGCAACGAGAGAGTGGCCTGTTACCAAAGAATTCGGGAGGGGGTTTGCACAGTAAGTTTTTTGTACTTGCATTACTAAGCTAGCGTTTTCGCCTCTTTTTCCCTCCCCCACCCCCTACCCAACCCCCCAAAACAATCTTCCTCCTGAACCTCCTCTTGCAGCCCATCGATCATGGTCATATAGAACTAAGTTCCTCACAAACCTTGATGTCACAGACTGCATGTTTGTTTTCTAATGTTCAATTACTCGCTTCAAACATGCCATTAGTATAACCTAGATCTACCAGTAGCCAGTACCATAGTGCGGCTTTTTTTTTTTTTTTTGTGATTCGAAACTAAAGCTATCCTGACTCTCATCAACTTCCACGTTGGTGAGGCAACCGGAAGTTTATAATGATTCCTAAACATAGTAACAGTGCAACCCCTCCCATCTTTGAGTTTCACGGATCTTTAAGGGTCTATTTACGCTGTTTCTCTTTATTTTTGTCACATTCAGATTGTGTGGTCGTTACTAAAAAACTATTCATTTAATAGAGTTAATGATGGCGATTCAGTGATAGTTCCTTGACGCTCTTTGCCGATTTCTTAAGCGGTGTCTGCTGAAAAGTAATTGAAGGGAAAACCCCTTTCACATGAGAGGGTGACGTGTTCTTGGCTGAGCTGGAACTTCACACGGCATTGGTGATTGCACCATAAACACAGACGTAATTTGAAATTGGCTAGGGGAGCTCAATAACGGTACCATGGAGTTCGATACTGCTCCAACTGATGTTCTAGATCTTCTATTTGATGATAACTGTGGCTTGTTGAAAGATGATCTCCCACAAATGAACACTGGTTTGAACAAACACAATTTTATAGACAGTGTTATTGACCCAAGCTACACTGATCAAGACGGTGCAGTTCACAATATCAGCTTTGTAAGTTTGTTTTGATTATATAGATATAGATCTAAGGTCAGTTCCTAGCAGAGAGTTGTTGGCCAATGATTGATGTAAATTGTAAACAAAGTCTAGATCTTGCTAATCTTGTTTTTCAAATCTATATACTCTACTGAAGTTTCAAAATTTAATGAAATTAAAAACTCTGAATCTTGAGTCTTTGGTTGCTGTTTGATTTAGTTTTCCAATTAAGGAGACTGAGACATCAGCTATGCATGTATCTTATATAAGTTAATCCAAGCATGCCGGGCCACGTCATTCCAACATAATGCTGACATACAGAAATAAAATGTTAAATGTGCCAGTTATTATTTTATTTAAATATTCCTTGCTCAGCAAAACCATCCTGGAAATATTGTAATGCCAGCTGGTGGGAAAATCTAAATTGTTTAGAGACTTAGCAGTTCCCCTGCAACCTAGTCTATATCTGTTTCATGACTGATGCAATAGACAAGGAAGTATGTGTGGCCTAACTGCCAGCATGGAAGTTGTGAGCTTGCAGTTATGACTAATCAATGTGATGTGGCCTTCTAGAAACATCTAATCTTTATGATGAAAACAAACAGGGAGGAATGACCACTTGCATTCTGAAGACAGAGAGAGAAAGACTGTGTGAATGCCATTACACCACAGTGGCTTTATTGATTTAGATTAAGCATAATGACTTTTGCCTTTGATGACAGAGTTCTGTTTCACCCCTTATCAAGTCCAGATCTTCTTTCAGACACTGATGACTTGTTATTGGATCCGCCATGGGGAGATGTTTATGTACTGTGCAGTTTTTTATCAATATTCTTTTGAATTAGTGAACAGAAAGTAACAAAAGACATAGGACATTAATAATAATTCTAAAGGGATTTAGATCCTAGCCTAACTGTGTCAAAGTTATCAACTTGACAGATGTCTGAAGACATTTGAAGAATAAATTTTGTTGTGGAATGTTTTCTGTTAGGACAACAGTGATTGACAGCAAACTTTGAATTAGATCATCAGTTCAGTGGTCTGCCTAATAATAACATCCGTAAGTAATATTCTCTGGTCTATTTTTTGTCCTCAGGGTGATTTGGACCTTCTTAGTGACAACTTATTTGAGAGTCTTATCAACGCAGCAGAACCAGACTCTTTCCTTGATGGTGAACCCCCCTGTAAGAGGAAAGCCTTTCATTCAGATCATGACTACATAGCTCACAAGTCACCAAGTGAACACAGTGACAGTGGCATATCAGTTGTCTCAGATGATTCAAATTCTCCCTCACGCCTCAGTCCAAATTCAGGAAAAAACATGACAGACGATCAGTTAGAGCTGTTTTCCTCTCCAGGATATTTGTCAGGCTCCTCTGACAGTGTCAAAGCTTCTAGTCCCTCTTGTTACACAGATAGTACCACCTATGATATGCTCACAGCAGATGAAATCAGTTCCTTGAAGGCAGCAAATGCAGATTCCTGTCATACCATTGATACCACAACAGCTGAATTTGATGAGTTCAATTACACATCATATGGAAATGATGATGACATATCCATTGACTTTGGTAGGTTAAAGTTTGGTGTTTTTTAATCTGTAGAAAAGATACACCATTTCATGTTTTTGTTATCATGTTTTTGTTATCAGGATTTTCATACTTTTTATATGAACAAAATTTTGCTTGTCTTGCAAAATACTCTTTCTGTTATGTTTTTCAGCACCATTGTTGTTGTGAGTGGAGGGGAATCTAAAAGGAAATAATTTTTTTCAATATCCTGTTACGTTTTTATCTTGAACAAGTATATGATAATCAAAGTAAAGGCGCCTTTCCATTTTGCATACTTAGATTGTTGTTTTGTTAGTTTTTTTTGTGGCAGAAGATGCATGACAAAACATTTACAGAATTATTATTTTCTTTTCTTTCTCGGAGACAGTAGATTTGTTTCTGCTTAAAGTGAATCCTGTCGTGAAGGTATAGTCTGGCAATCACATTGTTAATTTCATTATTTAATTCTACTGTGCTTGAAGTAATTAAACATAAACTCCTTATATCTCTGTCACTTTCAGTGTCACTTACAAAAGACTAGATGTAAACCTAGCATGTCTGTTCTCTTCGTAGTTTTGTATGCCACTTGCTTTTAGTCATGGAATTTTGGCATGCCTAGAAGCTCTTCTGGATCACGGTTCAGTTTTTCTGTTTACCAGTTTGTTTTATGGGCAACTTAATTTTCTTTCTTCAGATTTGGATACTCTAACTTCAGCAGCACCCTCATCAGATCTTCAGAGCCGTGGCACACAGTCAGTTCTTGTTGTCAGTGGGTCAAACAGAAGAGTAATCCCTATCCAGAGGACAAGTAAGAAAGAGGGGACCTTACCATTCACAGTCAAAGATGTTGACCCAGATGTTTCCAGTACCTCAAATGTAAGATTTCACTTATTGCATGTTTTTTTGTCACATCATCACATGGAAACAGCGAGTGATGATCTAACCAATGTTATCTATCATAGAAAATTTATTTTGGTGAGTTACGTTCCCATTTTATTCACCATTTTTTCATTCAGCTTCAAATTTACAATTGGTATCGCAGAGCATTCCACAATATGATTTTACAGCCGCACATTTGTCCAGCATGATTCTATATGGAAGTGTGTTAGGCAGAGACAAAGGGTTTCTTTTTATTGCAGCAAATGACTTTTGTTATAAATGCTCAGTTGCAACAACAGTAGCTTATAACTTTTATGGAAGCATGAGGGGTAAAAATGTTTGGATCTCATAAATGCATTGTATAAGCTCTGTCTTGATTCCTTCAAGTCTACTCCACTGTACTTATGTATCGTTGTAGCTTCATCTGACATAATTGATAATATGTTGGCGACAATGGTCACATCTAAGTAAAGAAGAGAGAAATGACTACCACTAGGTAAATTACTTGTGACTTTTTATGTTTTTCAGTTCCCAGAACTTCGCCTCACAGATGAAGAAAAAGAACTGCTTGGAAGAGAAGGTGTTACACTACCCACCAATCTTCCTCTTACTCGGGATGAGGAGAGAGTTTTAAAGGCAGTTAGAAGAAAAATCAGAAATAAGGTAAATGAGATGTTTTCTAGCATTTTGCAACTGTGTTTGCTTAGTATATTTATTCCTCAGTGTAACATGAAAAAGTTGTAAATTTCTTTACTTTCTCTCAGCACTTACAGTGGCTGATTTTTGATGTGCAGTACTGCATAAGTGGGATTATTTTGCTGCAAGGATTCAGTTTTCACAAATTTTACAAGCTAAACTTGACTAGCAAAAAGTACTTCCTGCGAAGAAAAGTTCTGTTCAATTGGATCACAAATGCAATAAATAGTACACAACTGACCCAAGTGTGTGCAACCATAGCACTCAGAAGGTACTACAGTTTCTCCATTATTTGGGTAACCTTGTCTCTGGGGTAGGCTTGGCATTTTAGCACATGAAAATTCACAAGATGAGGTAGAAGAAGTCATGTTATATTACTTTAGATTAGCCTACTTTAGATTTCTGCCCTCATTCATATTTGAGAAATCTAATATGTGCAGCTTGCAAAATTTAGATCCTCATGAAAAGCCACTTCCAGCTTTTCTTGAAAATTAAACTCTAAAAGAACCATTTAGACATAAGTCATGATGTTGGTCAAGTAACTTAGTCCTGTTGTTCTGTCAATGCAGATCTCAGCAAAAGAGAGTCGCAAAAGGAAGCAAGGGTATGTGGATGGTCTGGAACATCGTGTGAAACTTTGCACCGCTGAGAACAGACAACTCCAGAAGAAGGTGGACATCCTGGAAAAACAAAATGTGTAAGTATTCAACTGGGTTTTGTCAAATATG
The DNA here is from genome assembly GCA_033807755.1 of Ellobium chinense. Lineage (NCBI taxonomy): Eukaryota > Metazoa > Mollusca > Gastropoda > Ellobiida > Ellobiidae > Ellobium > Ellobium chinense. The sequence goes on from JAWQUT010000001.1 coordinate 2,557,032, forward strand.
ACAGGAACTTTTTGTGGTAAAGCTCTGAAAAAACTGATATGGTGACCTGTTTTAGAGGCTACACTTGTCAAAACATTTGATCTTGTAATTGGGTCCAACACAGAATTTGTCAGTGTGCTGCTGCATTTTGTTGACAATGAACTCTTTAAGTAATAGTATGGGGTAAAGCCAATGGTAATTGCTGACCTCTTAAGAGTTTTGTAATTTAACCCATTGTCTATCACATACAGTCACATTAGTGGGTACAGTTTTACTACACCTGTGAATACCAGTGTCACCAAATTCCACTAATCTAGATCATGAATTTTTTCATCATAGTAGGGGCCTTGGAACTCAAAGGGTAATTCACTTGACAAAACTGTGAGACACAAAGTGTTAAAGGCTGTCAGAAGGCATGATCTTGTTAATGGGCATCAGTAGCAACTTAATATGTAAGCTCCTTAACTTTCCCTGTCTATAGTCATATGATTAGTCCCTGCCACTTGATTTAGTAGAATTTGACTGCTTTCATCTCAGTCTCTATGCTCTTGTGAGATTTCTGCTGATATTTATTTCCTGATGGTTGCATAAATGTACTTTAACAGGTCGCTGCTGTCACAGTTAAAGCGTCTTCAGTCCATTGTTGGGAAATCCAAGGTCCCTGCACATGCATCCACATGTGTAATGGTAAGTGTCCTTTTTGATTTTGGAAAAGTCACAGGAATTTTCTGTTGTGAGCAACATTCACTTATATAGCTTACATTTAGTTTGATGATGTGAAACCCCTCTTTGGACAGATAGAGATAGAGAGAATGCAAGAGAGGAAGAATAATTGAAAGAGAGATTTCATGTATGTGTACTTACATGCTGTGTTTGAATTAGCCGTAAGGACTTGAACTTAAAGAATGTTTACTCTGTTGGGAAAGATCAAAACCATATTCATGTGACTTGTATATGATACTCAGATTGGCCATCTTGTTTGTTTGTGTATGTAACATTCACAATGGTTTCTTTTGATATCAGTGATTCATTTAGACTGGCTTATAATTATACTGAAATCAATTGTTGTTTCCTCACAGGTATTGATGATGTCATTCGCATTGCTAGTGGTACCCACCCTTAATCCTTTTGGAAGCAGTGACGAAAATGGTACACCAGTTTCATCACCTAGTGCAGCAGTCAGAGGTGAGTTTTGGTGGAAGTTACTCATCATCTTTCTATCTACACTTTTCCTGCATATACATCTAACATCCATTTAATATATAAAAGGAGTTGCTAGCTTCCATCTTCCTTAAAAGCAAAATTTTATATTAAAAAAGGGATGACGGAAGACCAAAATTTCCCAGTGAATGTCCATGTTTTTCAGGTGCATGGGGTTAAAGGTCATGGGATCCTGTCATGAATGAAATTAAATATTTGCTTACTAGAGTTTGTGGGTCATGTATGACTTCAACAAAATATGTCTCATGATTTTTGTGTCTTTTATGCCATACTCTCTGTAATCTTATGAGTTCTGGTCAGTAAATGTGTATTAAAATATATCTTATATCTTGCAGGTAAAGCACGAAGCTTGCTTGGACATGAAGGTACAGGTGTTGTTGATGGTGATGAGGATCCATACGGAGTCAGTCCTCGCCGCAGTGCACCCTGGGAAAAGCAGGCTATTGCACACATGTCATCAATGAAATCTGAGGATGCTGTTGTTGTAGAAGACATTGTGTCATTTGTGAAGTCGGAGGCCATGGTCAATGAGGCTATGACAGTGGATGCCAACAGTGATGAACAGGCCAAATCTTACATGCCATCTAGCAATATCAAAGTACCTGCACGTGACATAGGCAATGATGCATTCCCTGTTCATGGTGAGACCGCAGACACTGAAATTTATTTAACGGATACAAATTTCACAGAAAGAAATACAGATGTGAAGTCCACAGTGGAAGTTAAGAACTGAGTACATACACAGTTAAGAGTAAACTAAACTCTGTGATGTTTACTTTGTTCAGATGTATATCCGCGCGTTGCATCAGTTTCTGAGCCTATGAAGAAAATTATTGATGATCACATGTCTTTATTATGTTCTTACAGTTGACTTTGTGAATGTTGAAAACATGAGTAAGTGATAAAAAGGGCGATGAAGATCTGAATATTGCTCACGCTTGGAATTCACATGCACTTATTGAAACATTTCAATGTTCTGACTGCTTGAGAATGAAGAACATTTGATAATGACTGCTAGTCCCTGAAACTTACATTTTAAGAACTCTAGTGTTCTGACCATGTGAGAATGACGAACATAGATAGGTATTGCTTGTGCCAAAGACTGACTAAGTGCATACATTGTAAGCCTCACACCAATGCTTGTGCCAAATGTCAGGGAAGAAAATGAGCTTACCATGCAGCGCTTCCCTCAAGGAATATATTACAAATTTTAACACTAATAGTGATAGGCCTCTTTGCCACATTGTCACAGATCTTACCATTTCCACTCAAAGATTGTCACTTCCGCATCTGTGAAGCAGCAGCGCAAGTTCAATCAAGCATCTCTTGGGTTGCCATAAACATGAGAAAAAAATTGACGTTCATTCTTAAAAGGGTGTTATTTTAATGAGACTTGAATCGGTGTTTACGTCACAAGGGTTAACAAGACCTGCAGGGATGGTGGGAAATTAAGTGGCATGTATAATTTCATATTGAGGGGCTTGCATACACATTGGTTGCGAAAGTGATGATAAGCAGACTGTTCCAAGCCTTGACCATCAAACCGTCATCCCATCCTCTCCCATGTCTCTTCAAGGGATGAATCATAGCATCCTTAGAGGTGTTGAAACAGAAGCTAAAAGAAAAGCTAGATAAGACAGATGGTTTCTTGGTCCAGTTTACATGGCTTATGCCTTTTATAATTTAGTATTATGTGAGAAGAGACTCTCTTAATTAAGAACCTCTAAAGAAATGTGCTTATATAAATTCATACGAATTTGTGCAAAAGTGAGATCCATTGAACTGTGTGGATATTATTCTTATGAGATGTATAATTGTGAAGATCTGCAGTCCAGCATGGCATGAAGAACAAAAGAATCATTTGTGTACGAGGGAATATTATTGTAAGTATTGTTTTTACTGTTATTTTGTATGATAACTAATATAGGTGTTTCAGTTTACTTGCATAAACTTGAAGATTTTATGCAGATTATTTTGTATTATAGGGATGTACCTCATGATCATCAAAGAACTGCCACCCTCACCAGAGAATGTGTAACATACCTACAGCTGTCATTTAGATTTTTATCTATCCTCATGTCACTGGCATTTTGTAGGTCATTTCAAGCCATTGTCAGTGTAAGAGTGATTTGAAACAGCCTCTAAACTACTTCAGCTAGAGTGGCATTGTTAATGTAAAAGTGTATGTTGCTACCACTAACTTTAGTACACGAACAGCTGTATCATAAATCCATCACTATTCACTTTGTAGCATGGGATTATCTACTGTCCCTGAAGACTGCAATATTTTGCATGAATTTGTACATTTTGTACATAAAGAAGTTTGTATATTTTGAACTTGTTGCATGGCATACCAGTCAGTAGCTCGGTTGGAGCACCTCATATATCATCCATGTTGACTTATAACACCATATTTCATATAAATAAAATTGGAAGAAAAATAGAACTGCATACTTTGGCATGAAGAGATTCGATTCCTCTTAAATTGTTATATCATCTGAAGTATTTTCTCCCAACCATGCGATTCACTTCATAAATTTTAAAATCCCCCCAAAAAAACATTGAAAGCAGATCAGTCACCCCTTTCACTCACT
>JAWQUT010000001.1:2560851-2597029 GCA_033807755.1 Ellobium chinense
CACCCCATTTGCACTTCAAAGTTTGCATTACTTGAGAAAAACCTTTAATCCTCCCAAAAAAGTGCATATGCACATCAAATTTATGACAATGGAGGGATATCTCCTCCTCAGCTCAAACAATCTGAAGAAAATATGGCCTGTAAGGAGCTCACACGTGAAGTTTATTATCATCATCAGAACCAATCTTAACTTCTGGTCACAGTGGTTCCTAAAATTATCTTAGGACCTGATTTGTTGACTACATTCTTGTAAGTCAACTTGGATGATATATAACACAAATAAATGTGGCAAATTTAGTCCAGTTGTTCTCATACTTTGCTTTGCAATTGTTGCACCATTATTTTTACATTGTTTACAAAATGACGTTTCACCACAGTGTTTAAAACGATGTGAAGACTTTTGTTCATCTGGAGATGTGTTATTACAGATTTTTGTTGTGTTACTGTTTTCTTGATGTTGATCTTGTAGATGTTATCACATTGCTGATTTTTAATGAAAAGAGAAAATACCCTGGCAACACATTATTATTCTTTGTTCTTAGCTTTTTGATAACTCCTTGTTGTGAGGTCATTGTGGTTGAATCTGATATAAAAATCATTATTGGATTAGTGTGAAACCCCATCACCTGAGAAAATAGTGTACAAGTTTTAGGAGTGTGTTCTCCTCATAAAACATTTTTTGTGTATGACAACCTGACAATATGGACAAGCTGACAATATGCCTGTGCACAAGTAAACACTCAAGTTCATCATTCATGTTTTAGAGCAAAGCCATTTGGAACAAGTTAAAGTACACTTAGTGAGCTCTAAAAATTCACATCATGATACCAAAATAAATTTAACAAAAATGCAGCAGCCTCATTTAAGACATTTATTATCTTTAAGTTCACACTGGTCAAAAAGGAATACTGCCCAGAATAAATGGTTTAAGACATTCTCAAAAACAAAAGGTCTATATGATGTGAAGAGGTGTGAAAGAGTGGAAAAACTTCTACTCTATGGTCCTTTTGCATAATGGGAAAGTGAAATCATAATCATGACAGTGGACACTGAACGTCAAAGAAAGACTTGTAATAATGAGATTTATGACATGTCATCATGATGGCCTTTACTCTGACCAATACACAGAAAAGGTCGATTAGAAAGGGAATACAATGGCAGGTGTTTTAAGCATTTCATAGCACTGTTCATTCTCTATGGCCCACAATCTTACAAACCTCCACTTCACCTTTACACTACCTGGTTCATGAGGACATTATTGTATCACTGATGATGAGGAAACTATCCCCTGCTCCCAAAGCATGTTGCATTGCAAGCTGAAAACCCCTGCATTAAAGTCACAAAGCATTAAAGTCGTATGTCACTAATATACTGCAGCACACAAGGAAACATGTTTATAACAAAGATCTGAATACAAAACTAGTACTACTACCCTTCTGATTTTATCTAAATTTTTTTTTTTATGCTGATTACCAAATGAATGTGCACTGCATTGATCCACAAAACATCCCAATCGTGAAGCAATTCCAAAGTAACCAACATCTTACTTCATTCCAAGTACACCATGTTTTTTTTCAGACTTCTAATTTACTTTTATTTACCTATCCCCGTGCTAATGAACCATCCCAACTTGCCTAAAAGCTACACGGAAAGGCTTATTAGTTAACTGCAGCCATCAAAGAGTCACATGAATGCTTTGCAACAAAAGGTCTTGGTTGCTGAGCTAAGCAGCAGGCAAAACTATCCCCTTGCCACATTTTACTGCCTTATCACTAATAATGCAAAATATGCTCAATACAAAACAATTTGGTGGGTTCCATGAATTCCACACTACTACTAGACTGCTATTATACATCGCTTGTCTCCTAAACTTCAAACAAAATAGGCACTGTCATGCAGTTTTAAAAGATCCACAGTGCGAAGCGTTCTTATCCTGTATTCATGTGAGAAATAACAGGGTCCAGTACCAGCAGCAGAACTTCATATGTTATTTAAAAAATGTTCACGATGATGTGAAATATCGCAATATGACATGGGTATGATTCTGTCTGTTTATTCACTTTACTGTGGAGCTGGTGCAAGTATACATATAAAATACAAGAATAAAAGACAATACATTTATTGCAGTAGTGTATAATATGAAATATTTAACACCTACAACTTGAATGGAAGACACATACATGCAGAATTTGACAATGAATAATATTAACTGCCAGAGACAGCATATCAATGGTCAGGTGACGACAAAATCATTGAAATAATTCTTCTGAATGAAAGAAGAGGACTGAGCATAGATGAAAGATGATGGTTTAACTGATGTATTGTTGAAGTTAATAATGATGAAATTTTATCATAACACAAATATTTCAACAAATAATAAGGCAATAACACAACTGGCAATTACTTTTCTCTGGGATCCTGTAAAATTGGTTTATTAGACTAGAGGTAGGGAAATATAACCACCCAAAAATCAATATGTAGTACACGCAATAAACAATAAACGGGTAAAAGATGCTATTAGTTAGAAGTGACACAAAATGTTACCGTACAGCTGACTGAACTGACATTTAAAAGAAAAAGAGCATATACACCAAATTCAGCAAAATTTACCTTTTGGCACCTAATAAGGAGATTATATAGAGATTATCTCTTCTTTCCATCTAGATTATAATCTTCTTAGTAGCTTTATAGCTCTGAGATGCAAAACCCAGTGTGTGATTGATTTTTTGTTAAACTGATTTGCAATGTCATAGTTTTTTACATCCTGTTAAATATGAGTTTGGTGCATATGTCTTTTCTCCAGTGTAGGAATCACATATTCAAGACCGTGACATATTTTATGGTCATTTGCTCTGGCTATAAAATACAGTATACCACACTCCACATCTGACCCTAGAATAATATTGTTCATCACTTCTGCATCTGCACCACCAGGTAGATGCAAAAAACACATATTTGTGAAAATATTTACAGAATAAAAGTGCATCTCTAAGCTTACTGCTCTGCTCCTGAGAAATTTTGAGAAGTGCTCCTGTGAGTGCTGCTTTGTAGAAGTGAATTAGCAGGGCACATAATGGTCTTATAAAAAGAAAAACACTGTCCTTTGATCAGTTGGATTTAGTGTACTGAATTTACAATGGTAAGAATAGATAAGATTAACAAAATCATTGTTAAACTGCTACATATATGTGTGTATACATCAAAGTGTTAACAGCTGTGCATGGGATGAATCCGAAAGTGAGAAAATGAACCTGTAACTGGTATTTGGCAAGCCATAAAAGAAAATCTTTACTAACAATAAATTATCTTCAACACATCAAAACATTTGTAATCCGGCTTGTCCAGATAACTGTTTGTTCAAAGAAGATGCCCATAATACTCCATTATTTACACAAAGAGTTGTAAACCCGTTTCAGCATTTCATGTCACAAAATTCCACTCATATTTTTACACCTAATATCTGGCAGAGGATCAACCCTTTGAAATCAGTATGCATAAAGAGTAATAAATTCAACCAATGGTTGCTGTCGGTAATTTGCGTATGGGATGTTTCATTCTTTATCTTTGTAAATTTCGAGACACTGATGTTACAGTTTAATTGGTATGACTGTGAAAGAGCCAAAAAACTATTTATGATAAAACAAAGAAGCATAAATCTCTACAGCAAGTTGTGTCTTCACAATTGGTTTTCAGATTTACAAAGTTAAAGAAACAGCTAGATGGCTTGTTAGCCCAGCACAGTGTTAAACTGAGTGTTACACTTCTGTACATTTGAGGAAAATGAATTATTCTGTCTAACAAACAGGTTCACTCAGCAAGGGAAGATAATGTCACAGGACTGAAGTTAAGGTCATGTGTACTTCAGAAATTCGAGGGAAGCATCATAAAACATTCATGTTATGAGACCACAATAAAATATAACTTGGTTGAAGCTTGCTTCATGGTATGTGCACACACATTTAGATATTCACACTTGGTGCATGATGGGGCAGATACAACCCATAATCATTTACACATTCATACCATTCCTTCACACTTCACTTCAAATGAAATGCAAAACTGAGCAAAACATATGGGTGATCTCCCCTTTTTTATGCTTAGTATCAACCTCACAACCATATCAACTTCCTGTGACCCACGTAACATTCACAAGGTTGTGTCCAGTATGACAAAATCTGCATCATCTCATTTACTATCATATCATTAGCCATGGCAATCAAGTGACTAATGAATAAAGCATGGTAATTTGTTAAAGACACAACATGATGAATGACACATAGGTATTTATTCTCTGATGTGGCTGTAATAATTTGGCTATTCAATGATAAGGGGCAGAATTTGCGATACATGACAAGGAATCAAATTTTGAAAGAAAACTGAATATATGAAACTTCCTGGTACATGCGAGAAGCACATTCAAAAGCATGCAACAAATCACCATCTTGAAATATGGATGAAGGGAATTAAACCTTCTTGAATCCCCAGTATCATGGTATGAATTCCAAATACTGTTTTACTTCTTAAACCTCCCGTATTATGGTATGAATTACAAACATTTTCTTAATGTTTTGATCCATAGAAAAATGTTGATTAGACTAGGCAAAACAAGCAGGTAACAAAATTATTTACAGTGATTACAGATTTACAAAAAAAAATAAATTTACACAAAAAAAAACCACTGCAAACTCATGACCGCAAACCAAATACTTTATAAACAAACACTCGCCTCCTTGTAGTGAAATGTGTAGATCTTAACTGCTGAACCAAACAGATATACTAACTTCTTTGTCATGATAAATGATTTTTTTTTTTTTTGCATCCTTTGTGAATAACAGATATTTGCCTGTTGAAATAATTCACAGACTGCAGAGAATCTACTTTCTTTGCCACTGTGTATCCTTGCAGGAGGAGAAAAAGGGCAAGAAGAACCAGAACAACAGGTTAAAGCAATCCACTACTCTCGGCTTGAAGACTATGGTGCACTACTGTGGTATGCACTGCCCTTTTCCAATTTGGTACATTTTATGTGCAAAATTGCACACCAGAATGCTGAGCAGTGCATTTTTTTTTATATTATGGATGGTGATCATAGGAAAACGTTATCTCAAAAGACAGTCATTATTTCACAAATCTGATGGCCAAGCAATAACTGTAGTTTGAGATACAATTTTCCTTAGATCACTACCCACAGCAAACAAATATGCACTGTTCAGCACTCTGGTGCGCAACTTTGCAGTGTAAACTTTACTGATTTGGAAGAGGGCAGTGGGCACTACAGTTGTGCATTATATGTTTCAAAGGGAGAGTAGTGGATCGCTTTAAACATGTTAGGATCTGTAAGGGACCCTCATGCCCAAAGTATATTTGCTAAAGTCCTCCTGATGCAATCTAAACATATGCATAAAACTGTAATCCCTGTTTGGTTTCCAGACAAGCAAGAGTAGAGGAAAAAAAAAATACAAACAGTCTGACTTGTCTAGATGCTGAGTAATGAAAATATACAGTACATTACATTATCGTGGTTGTAAAAAAAGACAATAGCTCTGTAAAGTATCCACCACTAAGAGAAGAGATATTTACAGTGCCGTATCTACAATAAATGTGGTCAGAGATCAAAACAAAACTTGGAAAGGACAAAGCCAACAGAATAAAAACAAAACTGCTATTACTCACATGTTTAAACAAATACAAATGTGATGCATGAGGATAAAGCCAGTAAAATGTCACAAATGCTGCTGAGGGGAGACTTAGGAAAATAATTGCTGGGCTAGAGTTAAAAATATTGAAATCTGATGAATATCCCTTTTGCTGTATAACAGATCTTAATACTTTATTCAGCAGGCACAGCATTTCAAGATCTTTCAATTTAGCAATAATATTTCTGCTGCCACAAAATGTAACATAGCACTGAAATTGTGATGGTGCATCACAAATACTGATCAGACTGATTTTTCATCACTCTTCATATGCCTGATACTGACTTCCTAGTCACAAAGAACTGCAAATAAAGTCTCTCGACATACAGTTGTTGATATAATACAAGCCAGTACAATTTCATTTGGACCATTTGCACAAAAGACTGACGCCACAGATGTTGAAATGATGGTCACTTTTACAATGTGTTATACATGAGCACATGTGGGAAAGCCTAAACTAAACAGTAAATCTGTTAGAAAATATCAAATCAAATTTGCCTCCATTACACTATTTCTGTCAGGAAATGTAGTCAAGTAAAAGAAGTATTGTAACACAGGAAAAGTCTGCTCCACTGATTAACAGCAACTCCAGTGGAGTTGCTCTTCGATGCCATTTCTGAAATTCTTGCAAATGATAAAATGGAATATATATATAGATAATGTTTTATTTCAGAATTCAAAACATATTAACAATCCACTGATATAATGCAAAAACTACTGGCCATATGTATTCCTTTGAGGTGATAGACTGATTACATCAATAGGGTAGTTAATTCTTGACCATTTGGCTAATATAAAGACATGGAAAGTATGACACAAGAGATTTGGCCTCAACAGGGCAACAAATGCTGGTTCACTTTCAAACTCTAGTAATTCATATGGATGAGATTTGGCACAAAAAAAAATAAAAGCCAGAAGACGCAACACGCTTTGATTTTCAGTTCATGTACTTCAACACGAAAGATTTGAGAACTAGTTTCATGGGAAGTGGAACTGTCAGAGACGTTAGAGAGATGAAAGTAGCCTGGAAAGGGACTGGAAGGATGATGTGCTCAACTTCATGCGCTATGGTCTGCCCAACCCAGAGAAGCAAACGACAGACAAGACCACTTCGTATCAAAGCAGAGTCTGCAAGTGCCCAAGCAAGACAATAACATGACATATAGCGCTCATGCCTTCAGATGCTCTTACCAGAGTTAACAATATGCAGTTCCTCGCATGTCCTGATCATGACTTCATAGGCCGGTACAACATCAATTTCTTCTACTGCCAACCCTCTGAAAATCCCGTTATTCCCTGCATATATTTTTGTCCCCAAGAGATCTAAAGAGTGAAGATTTATATGCTACACTACTCTGAAAAATAAAAGATACAATGCTGATAATGGCTAAGTAAAAGTAATGGCCTTCCACAGAGATCTTTGTGACACAGGCCAACTAAGTAAAAGAAGCCTGACTGATATAAGAGTTAAAGAACATGTATATTACAATACCATAAAGCTACAACTTTGTAGAACTGCAAAAATTAATGAGCATGGAAATATGGAACAGATAAACAGATCTGATTAACAGTAAACTTAGACAAAATTAACATTGCACTAATTCATGTAGATTAATATATGAAACTTCCAAGATTTTATTTTTTTTTAAGACACTTCAAACAGTCAGCAAATCAACAATTTAATTCTATTCTCTCAAGTAATATAATGACTTCTTGCTAATCTGAGTTAGAAGTTCCATCCATTATTCTGTCAAGCAATAGATTAATGACCTGAACAAAAAGGTACACTTTTTGAAAAAACAAACCCTCTTGCCACAGATTTGAAAAAAAGACTGTCGCACAGCTGATGGAGGAATCATAAATGATCAAATATAAATAAAAAACTGCCTGAAAGGTTACTTCTTGGAAATTCCAGTTGGGAAATTAGTGCATACATATGTTGTAAGGACTTATCCTAAATATCTATAATATGTGTATAATACAAGGTTTAAGAATGCTTTTCATTTCAGTACAATAAAAGTTTACTAAAGATATGAGAAGGTAAAATGCATGCTACAGAAATGTAATGCATGATAAGAACAGGTAAAAATAAACTTTTAAGGATCTATCAAGTGATAGACAAGCACAACTTTATAACTCTTTATAACTACAAAGTCATGGAGCCTCAACTGATACACTTTCTTATATTCTGAGAGACCGAAATTGTGACTGACTTTAAAATGATTTATTAATCAGTAATCTTCCTTCTGCTCATTCAAGATTCCAGATATGTTCATCAGACTCCAACTTGCTATGCAAATGAGTAATCAAATATAACTATCACTGTTTATTAGACCATGTTGCTAATAATTTTAAAAATCTGACATGGATGAACTAATGATTGAGGAAAACAATGATTACATTGGAAATAGTTGTTTTCAATTCTGAATCTTTGAGTAATAATGATGGGTATTTTTACACTCCTTTTCATTAACACTCTTGTTTAAAACACCAAAACAATGCATAAAAGTGTTTTTTTCCTCTTATTTTTTTCAAGTGTCTTATATCAAAGCAAACTCTGTGTAAGCAAGTTAATGCTTGTATAGGACGAACTGTTCATGGGCCAGTTTGCAAAGTCTATATATACAGCAGAACCTTAATTTAAAGCATATCCTTGGTGCATGGGAATAGTATACATATAACTTAGGTAAACTTAGTACTGGTGTTCACCTCATTCATGAAATGAAAAATAATAAATGAATCCATGCATATGAAATTCATACATAATAAAATGGTGTTCTTATTAAATAAATACTTAATATCAAGGTTCCACTGTATGTGTGCAAATGCACAATGTTAAGGAAACCTTCAGGAGAAAGTCTGAGATTGATATTGCAGCTTCTTTACATTTACTGGACATCAGAGTTCTGTAGTCAATATTTACATTTAAGTAGCTGCTATTGTAACGTGACCTCTGTTCAAAGTGCTGTACAGTGAAGTGACATCAAACAAGTATGGTCATAATTTTAAGAACAAAATCATTTAACCCAAAACTTCTTTCACATAAGTCCATCATTCGTATACATGACTATTATGAAATACCAATGTTACACAGCAAAATAAGATGTCAGTCTTGCATGCAGAACTGCATCTGATCATGAACTTCACATGCATGACAATACCAAACCAATGGTCAACAAGGAAATGAAGTCCACAAATAAAAGCTCAGCTTTAACACAGTATTGCATTGGTCGTAGGTGAAGAGCGTTTTTCCAAAACTTACTAAATGCACTTTTGTTAAAAAAAAATGAGTTAGTGGTGTATTCAAACATGCATTTCTGTGTAAATTTATTCAATACCTAACTGAGCTCAAAATCTGCACTTCTTCAAATTTTACATCATTTAGCAGTAAAGAAAAATATATGTGTAAAGAGCAATTACCTTAATGTTATTTCCCTTTATTTCAAAAATATTCAGAGACCAAATACCGAGTTTTGGAAAAACGCTCTCCAGTTGTTGAGAAATAAACATTAAAATAAATATCAGATCCACTGGTGAACACAGCACCAAACAATGTCAACTATCAAAAAGAACATATACTTAACATAAATATACCGATATTGTATGAAACAAAGTTAAATGTCCCATGAATTATTCAAGGCAAATGCAACTTCATTTGCATATTAACCAACACAAAAATATAACAACAATATTGCTCTCCATGTTTGTTTCCTGTCTTATATGCGAGTAACAAAAATTTTACAAATTACTGAGGAATCTGAGCAGAGAAGAGGCACGAAAGGTATTTTTCAAGTGCATCTTTACATTCTTCAAGGCTAACAAAAGGCAAAAGGAACAAGTTTCATCACAAGGAAACAATGAAGAGAAAATGTAGGGAAATTTCTTTAGGTTTATGGACAAAGTAGATTTCTTCCACTGTTGATAGAGTCTTGAAGTCCTGAGTGCATTACTCTTTCACTGAATCCTTAATGGCAAAGACTCTACATTTGACATAAAATCTCAGAAAATATTGTTGCTGCCACTACAAGTGATTAATACTTTGTGAAACTGTTGATGTGGCAGACAAACTACAGAAAATTAAACAAAGGCATAGGTCTTGAATTTCACAAAAGTTCAAAACTTCCTGAAATCTAGAATTTCTTTTTGTAAGCTCCATATTTTTCAATTACTGCATTGCATTGCATAGACTGAAAATCTGTGGCTGAGCAGTTCTTTAACTTGAATAACACATCTGAAGTAACCAACAATATGATTAACACCAGAATTTACTTGAAACATAGACTGTCAACAAATGTTTAGAGAGAAAGTATAAGGATAATTCATAATCTAAAATACGAAAATGGCACCTGAAAAAATTTAAGTTCCTTTATAAAACCATAAGCTCTATCTTCTATGAGCCAAACAATTTTGACAATAAAATAAGCTATATCTGTTCTCAATTATGAAGGCAACAAAAAGTTAAAGGTTAAAATTCAATAGGGAAAAATTGCTATCTGGTATTAAAGTATATAAAGTTTCAATGCTGGATAGGTACAAGTACTTGATTAATAACACCCTGCATATTAAACCAAAATCCATGTACACATATCAGATCATTGTCTACACTTCCTTGCATGTAATAAAATGACACCAGTATACTACTGACACATGATGCAAAATCAATCTTCCATATTAAGAGGGTTACAAAACTTACACAACACTAGATCTGTTCATTTCTGCGATAGGAGACTTTGCCCTACCCCCACGTTTGTAGCCTGAAGGACCAGCCAGAGAGGGTTGAGATGATGATTTCTCTTTTGATGCTGCATTCAGCTTTTCTTGAGATCCCTTCATTTTGTCCTTGCTTGGACCTCCCTTCTTGTTTTTGATCATCTGTTTCGCACCTCCACTTAATCTAACTGCAGGCTCTTCATTGAGCTTTTCTCTGGACCCTGTCAATGGCTGAAGCTGTTCCCGTGATGGAGTTTTAGCATTTCTCAAGTTTTCTCTAGATGGTGTCTTGGAGTTTCTCAAATTTTCTTTTGATCCTTTCATCATGGCTATTCGTGCCAGATTTTCTCTAGACCCTTTGGCAGCTGCCAAGTTTTCCCTTGATCCTTTTAGACCTTTCAGATTTTCTTTAGATCCCTTAGCTAAGCCATGACTGCCACCACCTAGATCACGAGTGGGTGTCTGTGAGACTGATCTAGCTGAGCTCTCAGACAATGATCGTGCCCTGTTCCTCCTCTTAGCACCTTCTTCCTCAATCATTGAGATACTGGCCTCGCTAGTCTCTCTTCTACCACCATCAGGTTCGTCATTTATTTCGTCTTCTCTGATTTTGTAAGGAAAGGCCAGATTTCTACCTAGACACATCTGTAAAATGAAAAAAGACATAAGGTTTCAATGTTTCCATACTGTAAAAAATTATTCAAATGATGTACATTTATAATTAACTTCTTGCGTTATTCTGGCCAACATTAGGCAACTTCTCTCATTTCTAAACTTCAAATGTTTTGTAGGCACTCAAAATATGGCTTGAGTATCTCGTCAACAAGGTTAAGCTGTTAGTATCCCTTAAAAGCTTAATTCAATACTTTCACCATAATGAAAAATGTTTGAGCTAGCCTTATGCTATCCAGAAATATAGTTTTTTGAACTGGGAGGGATCACCCCTCTACTATGGTGAAAGTTCTGAGAAAATTGCGAATAAAGAATAATTAGTCACTTTGTAAATCATATAATCTTCCTCACAAAAATTCAGAAACCTATTCACAAATACATTTCATTCACCTACAGAATAAGTAATTTTTAAAATAGAAATAATGCTAGTCTACTTTGAATTTCTGCAATCAGCAAAAAAAATTCCAAAGCAAAAAAATGTTATCTAGGGACCTAAGCCTCATTTAAACTGGCAGCAACAAATTTGTTCATAATACTGCATACATGTATATTATATAATAACAGCTTATGACTCCTCTTTTATTATCATCCCATTGTAGATATTCATTCACAATAAAGAATGACAAATACTTCTTCATCAACAAACTAGAAGGATGCTTTGAGTTTGCCTTGTTTACAAATGATGTTTGTTTTCATTAACACCACACTTGCAATCCATAATGCGATAAAATATATATAAACATCAAATTGTTGCTCACTCCCTCTTGTTTCATGGAATTAAAGTATGACAATTTTCATGTCTGTTTAAGAAAGCTGTGCAAACTAACAATAAAGGCACTGTGTATCAATTATGATGTACCTTTGGCATAAAAAGTGTCCATATGTAAATAGCCACACAGACCCAACTAGAAGCCATCTTCACCCACACGGCTGCCCAGTTCAGGCCAAATTTGTTCAGGTCAGCTTCTGAGGGTCTGAAATGGCATGAGAAATTTTAAATTAAGAATAACTTCAGGACTTCAAAAGACTGTAAAACTTTGACAACCTTGATCTCTTACAGAATCTCCTAACAACAGTCTTGTGTTCATAATCTGGAATAAAATAACTTTTGAGTAAACTTTTTCCAGTGACACAAGAATACAACTTAAAACTGAATATCTTTGTATAACATTTATTCAAAATTACTTCAATGTTGCACTATCTTTATAGCCTACATTTCTAATAGATTTCATCCATACTGATAGAACTGTTACAGACTTGCTTCATTGCACAGCCCATCTACTTTCAAATGAAGTTTGTACCTAATGAAATAATACTGAGTGCAGAGTCTACTGTGATTCAAAAAGATTTTGAATAATCAACAATTAACCCTAATTCTAATAAAAAACTGCACAGGGTTAACTTCAACACGCTAATAAGAATGTATGAGATTCACAGAGGCTCATCCACTCATGTTACTAAGACTCAGTTCTGCAAATGAATTGAAAATGCCATAAAAATGCAAATTTACAGTACTTTACAGCTGATTTCGACCATCTCATCAGTTTTCAAGAAATTAAACCCCTTTTTAGGAACAAGCAAAGGAAGCCACAGAGAAAGCAGTATGCAGGCTCTGACCCAGCCCTGGACCACAGATACAAATTATCCAGAAATTAGCAAGGGCAAATTTTCAGGCTTAGAACTAGGCATTGCTGCTTAAATGCCCATCTCCACAAAATTGGCAGATCCTATATCCTACTCTGTAGATGGAGGAAGCAGACTCCCACCACATTTTACAGGAGTGCTCATACATGAATTTGGACAGCAATAGGAAAAAGGTATGGTTAGAGGAGACTGCCTTCAAGATAAAGCTAACAGGTTCAGCTGCAGATCTGCAACAAAAAGATAAAACCAGCACTTTCTGAAGCAAGTCAGCACTATCACAACAGTAAGGGAGATGTCTAGGAACGCAGACAAATAGTACCATTAAAAACAACTAAACCATACCTGTACCAGTTGGTGAGCTGCATCATGATGTACAGTGCTGCCAGGCAAAACACAAAATGAAAGAATGAATAGGAGTACACAACACCTTCAGCTTCATTCTGGATGACTTCCTGTCCGCCAAGGATTGATGGATTATCACCTGTGATAATAAAGTGTGAACGCATTCGTTAGAGATGTTGAAAGCATGTTCATGCACAATATTTGGGTGTTTAAGGAAAAACATATGCAAGCAAGAAAAATAGTTATATGCTCGGCAAGACCTTTTGCTGACAAAACCAAGCTTCATATCAGATTAAAACCAACTGGGAAGGATTACAGCTGTATATGTACAAGCTAAATCGCAGCACTCTGCACACACAAACTTTTGTTTTCTTTTTGAAGTCTTCTTAGATTGTTGGCATGATGACCACTTCGTAGAAATAAAGTTTTTTCTTAAGAAGGTATTCAGCTGTGCAAGTGATAATCTCAGACAACATAAGCTCTTAATTGCATCTGACACAGTTGTTTTTTTTTTTCCTTTGGCTTTAATTTGACTAACATTTTTAGTTCATTACAAGCAGTTTTTAAAAATGTTTTCACTAATACTCCTCTTTAGACTGATAGGGCTCTTCAGTAATGGTCACTTACGTTTGGTAATCACACAGCAAAAGCAGGACTTCCCTTCCTGGCAAAGCAGAAAAAAAAAAATAGAATATAGAACATTAAGTCTCAAACAGAGAGCTAGGAAAAGCTGTTAGACAGCAAACTTCTGTAGCATATCAGTGAAGCTAACAACAAAAAACAAGTAATTTGCAAACCTTCATTGTTTCAGTGCAACACAGAAGCCAACACTGAAACATCCAAGTCATCTGCAGATTCTCATTAGGTTACAATTTCAATGTAAATCCATACTGACACAGATTATGTATTTTATCAACTGACATGGCACTGGAGAAAGATGACCATTATACTTTCTAAACATTCTGTTATCCTACTTCACATTTTACACATAAGACATGGTGACCAGGGTAATACAAATACAATGATTTTGGAGAAAACTGAGGTTTATGCTAAATTTTAGGTTCATGAAGAAGCTGAAATGTCATTTCTGTGGCTTGCCACCAAAAAGCCGATAATACTTATGTATATTATAAACTACGTTAGATCAATAACAAAAAGCAGTGAACCATGAGACGCTAATTAACAGGGTAGTATAAATACTGTATATCTGAAAAGTGTTTTTCAAGAGTTAAAGGCACTTACAGTTCTCACTCCCAGCTTGTGAGCATCATGTGAGGTACGAATACTGTAGGAAAGAAAGTTACAAATGTACAGCTTGAATAGTGACCCCATAAACTTGCTTCTTATTGATAAAATATCTGTAGCCACAGATGTGTAAGAAACAAGAGCACAATCACAGATTCTGAGATTTCTGTCACTTATAAAACTTGCATAAACTCGGAGACAGGCAGTCGTCTAAAGGAACTGTAAAATGCCAAGTGAGCGTTCATACAAAAAACAGAATGGTATCATCAAACTTTATGAAGGATGGTGCCCATCATACTACTGACATATTTGCACTTGTGATCATTATAGCTGTGACACACTTCACGGAGCTATATAGTAGGTTAAAAACAACTAAAAGTATATTTCCACATCTTCGCTAAGAGGAAAAAGACAAAACATGTCCTGCAAGTTTGCAAGTTTAAATATTTTCTTTACAAGATTAAAGATTTTGTAATGCAGAAACTTCTGATTAGCTTAAATATGTGAAGGAGTTATTGGAATATTCCCCCATCTGTTAAAAATGAAAATGTCAGTGTTTGTGCATAATGTTAAAACTGATTTAGCAGCTCCGAGTCTGAGCTGTTCTGATATTGCTGCACAAATGCCTATCATGGTAATGTGATCATGTTTACAAAACTTTTCAATGAATCAAACCCTATTACTGAGTAAATGAGAGTGGACAAACCAACGTTTCAGGTAAAGAATCTCTTAATTCATACTATAAGTGTTACCTTGCGTAAACTGCCATCACAAACATGATAAAGAGACCAGCATATGCAGCAATTCGATCACTATAAGGAAAGGCTGGATCAGGTCGACACTTGGTGGTGTAGTTGTAGGTCTTCGCATAAGTAAGGTCTGAATCCAGCTTGATATCCATATCATTGAGGTCAGCCACAGTAAGAGGTGTTGCTGTCCAAGGTGCACTGCCAGTCAAAGCGAGTGTCTTGCGCTTCAGTGTATCCAGTAGACTTTCAACTTCACCAGTGAAAGATACCAAGTATAAGAGAAAAAATACTTGAAACAGTTGTTCATTTTTATCCCTTAAAAAAAAAAATGACATATATTCTTGAACTTAAATTAATAGCTGCAGTTTATTAAGAGGATGTAATAATTTTTTAAAAAGCCCACACAGTTGAATATTTGGTGTTAGTAAGCTAGTATAGCTGAATTTATTAACAATCCACAACCATGTATGGGGGTACACATTTGGGACTGGCAAAGAGCTGTTGACAGTAAAACTATACCAACCTTCGTTTTGCTTTGCTTTATTTGCATATATGCATAAAACAATAACAGTAATTCGGTTATTAGTAGAAAACCCTCTAAACTGCAGCTCAAAACAAAACAGGAAACAGAATATCATTTTCTTCACAGCACTCTACTAACATTTAATATGATAGCTTCACAAAGTCTGGGTCAGTGAACTAAGTGAATGATCAATACTCTATAATAAATAGGGCAGTTATTATCATTCTCCCACACAGAAACACTCACTCTCTTCTGGAGGTTCACTGGTGAGCCCTGACCATGTGAGATACACCACATAAACGCATATAACAGATGCCTGGAGCAATCCAGCATTTGGATTCCCTGAAAAACAACCACAAAAAAAAAGTAGGTATGTCATGCACCGTCTGAGATTCATATCATCTGCTAATGAAATAAATCTAAATGACTATCAGCTGTGAAAGGACAAATTTGTATTTCACATGGACTAACTTCCAAAAGTCTTTAATGTTTCAATATTCAAAGATGAAACTATAGCAGTAATATCCACTGTTAATTTCATTTGCAAGTTAAGAATGGGTGATCAGCTAAACTAATCTACCAACTCAAAACTGTTGTTTGAGCAACAGAGGAGGTGCATACAGTTCTCTCTCAAAATTACATGTGCTGTTTGTGGCCATATAATTTCTGAAAAATTCCTTAACCCTTTAGCAAGTCTGTCTTCTGCATTAAGAAAAACAGTAATATTTCAGTGACAGCTCACTAACATCAACAAGATATGTGTCTGAAGATAAGCAGTTAATTAATTAGATAAGTGCTGATAGTGTAAATGTTCCTCTGATTCTGTCACTGGTTACTGATATTTGATAACGAAGTTTACATCTTCCAATCATGAGTCACTCTTCAAGAATGAAACTAAGAGAATTAAACATAGCCTCCTAATACTCACGTTTCTCTGTGCATGGTAATACTGTCAAGAACGTTAGCAGAAAACACAGGCCAATGTTAACACCCAAGAAGATGCGGTTGGTTGTGCAGTCTTGTAATGCATAGTAAATGAAGAGAAGCACCATTCCTAGTACCGCTACAGAAAACAGTACCACTGCTACCAAATAAGTACCTAGCAGCAGGGAAGAAAACAACAAAAAAATACTCACACCAAATTTATGGTGACCATGAGAACAAAGTATCTTTCAAAGTGCATCCTAGTTCAAAATGTAATTGAGTCACACTTAAAGAATTCAAACGACTACATTCATATACTGAGTCATCTTTCAAACCACACCCTTTCAATAATGAATAAACATCTGTAACATAGATTAATCTACATTATTGATCCAAGTGACTTCATGGCTCCATGATTACACATTCTTTATCAGCTTTACTCTTCTTAAAAGAAAATAAAATGCATTATGAAGCTTACCACATAATCCACATGTGTTTCTTCGGCCTGTGGTCCTTCCAACCCTGTAGAAATATAGAAAATGGACATTCAGAGCATAACTAGTGCCTCACCTGTAGACGATGTTTTAAGCCATAAATAAACATTTAGTAAGTAAGAGTAAATCAAAATCAATATGGGATATCTGTGGCAATATTCTCCCATTAACATCTATGGCCAGAAATATCACTCCAACAACACAGAACTACTGATTTTATGAGTTAATTATCATTGCTGCACAAAAATATGGACACATTCCTAATAAAGGACAGAATATATAAGATTATTACACCTCCAACCCAGATGATGCAACTAATTACTTAAAAAAGAAGAGTTCCACCTACAATTTAGTTATAATTTCCTAACCTGTTGTAGGTACATATTTTTCAGTGAAAGCTTTTTACACTGATACTAATTATTGTGGTAACATTATGTTGCAAACAATACAACATGCACACAGCATAGTAACATGCTTCATAAGTTCTGCACCCAACTAGTTAGATCACATATCATTACGTTACTGCAGGTGCAGGTGACCAACAGGTACCTCATTAGGATGATCCCCACACAGGATTAATACTGTCATAAGTCCAATAATCACTTTACTGGTGACTTTACAACAGTATTATTTCCAGGTGGCAAGATGAAAAGGGTGATAGTCATAATCATCTCAAGAGATTCACTGTGTTGGCCAGGTCTATTTCTATATTATAGACATCTGTGCTCTTTAAAATCTACTGCTTATTTCTCTTCACATGCTCTGCTCAAGATTAAATTCTGCAGTACATAGCATACTGTAATATGTAGGGTAGGTCTAATATAATTTTCCGCATGATAAAACCTCATAAAGCCAATTTTGGAAACTTTAAGGAGAAGGACGAAAATACTAGTTTACCTCCAAACCTGACAAATATGGTTTGCTTGCTAGTGGCAAGACATGAAATGCCCATAATAAAATCACTAAAAGATACGAGAAACTGTTTTAGCAAGTGAATTTCTGGTCAGCAAACCTGCTAATCATCTAAAACATATTTTGAATCAAAACAAGCAAGAAGAGACATGAGGCAGCATATGTCTAATCTTAAGAACAAAAGTCAAAAGTATACTCATGAGAAAATTTCAAGCATGTGAGACCTGTGGTTTGGAAATAAATCATTTTTTTTATTCCTGTGAAACCTCCAAAATATTGTCAAGTGAAGCACCTTTCATGCATGATAAAACCTGCTAAGAAGTAGACAGTTTAATTATGTGTATTCTGTGGACGTGACAGCTTCTAGAAGAGGGTTTGGGACCTTAAGTATTTTCATGAACTATTTCATACTTACATACAAAATTTGGGTCTAATATTCTGTGAGAGGCTGAAGAAGGGAATGAACAAAAGATTATAGATAGATGATAGACAGAACAATAGAAAGTATGATTTTCCCCAAAACTGACTATGTGAGACTTTATCCTGAGGACCACGACATGCAGGGTCAATCAACCTACCATGAGGCATTCCAGGCATGAGTGAAGTCCACCAGCATGACAAGCTGTAAGACGATGAATAGGAAACCTCCTACCATTCCTACATACATCCAGTCTGAGAACAATAAAGTAAACATTAGTCTAACACATAAGCTGAATCCCAATGTGAAATTTTCTTTCCCTGTTCTTTTTTTTTTTTTCTATTAATGTCAACATCACATTTTCATCTATATGCAGTTTATTTCCAGTATCAACTAACTTTCATTCACAGCTTACAGTCTGAAGGAAACACTGTATCTCTCATCTACTGTGCTCATTTGTAATGTTGTTCATATCTGTTACACAGTCTGCTGAAAAGAATATAAGACGCAGCAGAGAAGTATGCAATGTAAAACACTTGACAATGAGGCCCACCTCTGCTATTAGAATATCCTGCCAGATTAATCACCTTATTGCTTGATGATTCCCAATTATTATGTCTGATTTAAAATACTATCTATAGAAGGATCACCTCCACTTACATATACTGAAATCGCTGGGTACATAAAATGCTGCAACACACAAACCACACAGCAGCAAAAACTTGAACAACCAGTAGCTGGTGAAAATTAGAAAACAGTATTTAAAAAAGAGCAAACAATGAAAACATTAGTCCTCAAGCAATCAGAGGTATGATAGCTGGACGACAGCCATCAGTTTATCACCAAACCAAGATGCTATCAGTTTATCACCAAACCAAGATGCTATAAAGGCAATATCAGTGGGACTGACAGAGAGAAAAAGGAAAATGAAGGAGTTGGTGAGAAATGTAAGCTCAAGAAAAAAGTTGATCCAGAAACTAAATGTTCTCAATATTTTTTGTAGTCTTCAACCCTTTGTCCACTTCCCTTCTCATAAAGATTTAGTTGCCCATTACGCATGAAATGAAGAACTCACAAAATATGTAAATTAAAACAGCACACTGTGGTTAACAGCATAACAATGACAATCATAAAACCAGAGTATTTAAATATGAACAAAAATCACACTCTTCAAGGTTGCTGGCGGCTTTTCAGCAGTGGAAGATATAACGACTGTTTCACAACACATTCCCTTATCAGGTTGTCAGTATGCAAACTAATTATGATTCAAGTCTGTGAAAAGATTGTGGGCATTGGCAGTGATTCCAGATAAATCTTAAAAAATTATGTGTAATATTGTTTATGCTGAATGCAAGACAGATTACTCCCACACATGTACAAGTGTGGAGCTTCCAGATGCAGGAAAATTGACATTTTGTCTATTTTGTAGACATTAGCACATCTTTTCATTCTGTGATAGGAAAATCATATAGTAGAAGCAAAAGAAACTGATTGCTACAGATGGAGGATTCACTGCAGCAACAACAATTTTTCCAGTTACCCACAATCCTACAGGCGATTGAAGTTGGTGAAGTAATGTCATGCATACACAGCATTGTTCATATCTGCTGATCTAAACTTACCCATTCTGAATGCTAGCTCGCCAGTGATTACTAGATGGTACAAATGCTGTAAGGATCATATGAAGAAAATAGAATGTTACTACAGCTAAGCTGAGGCGATATACAGCTTTGTATCCAACAAGGCGGGCACAGTGTCCTTCTGACTGCAGGCGCAAGCAGATTCCAGAAATGCTCACAATCTGAAAAGACACAGGTGTAACTTAAGGCACTGTCTAGCTGGACGACACCAAAAAAGAACAAAATCCCCCTTGTTCTGCAACCAAGTTTTTTTTCTCTGCTCTCTTTGTGTTATGTCAGATGATGAAAATAATCATTAACATAAATATCATCCAAGTGAGGCCAAACTTGAATTTATTAAACGTACTTGAAGAATGCAAAAGAAAAAAAATTCCTCACATAACCTGCTATTATTATAAATTGCTTTTAAAATTTACTTACAGATTCATGCCATCATCAAAATGAGAAATAAACAAAAGAACCATGACTGTGAACAGCAGCATGAAAACTATATCTTGTGTCCAGTGAAGTAACATGTAGTCTCCTAACCCCCTCTTCTTTCCCATCCTAGTTTCCCTTCTCCTATATCTTTCTTCGGCTCCTCTTAAACTACAATCAAGTGTACACTTTTGTTTCTGTTTCTTTTCCCCCTTTCACGTCCCCTTCTCTTTCTCTTGTCCCTGTAACTGTCAAGAACACACCCCATCACTCCTTTCTCCCCATCCTGCTACTGATTGTACATCTATCAGTTCAACACATTTTAAGTTCAGTTTTAGTTTGATTATTCAGGCCAAAGCCGACCACATATCAACATAAATACACCACTTCAGTAAAAATGAAAAATAACAACTAAAAAAATAAGGAAACCTTTCCATAATATGAAACTATCAAATAAGACAAAGAAGCACTAGTCTATTATACTGAGCTACAGCTTTGCAGCTCATTTAAGTATGCAAGCCACTTACATTTTCTTCGATCAAGTTTTGAAGATCTGGTATGAGCATGAAACACTGAATGAGGAAGCTAAATGTCAAGAGGATGGTGTACATTGTCCGAGTGCCTGTTGACTCATTGATGGGGGGTAGGAAACCACAGCACAGGGCACATGATGCTGGTCCACAGCAGCATGCCAGCTGTATCGGAAGAAAGATATCACTTTAACTTTTGTAATGCTATGCCTCTGACTGCAACAGCTGATAATACTGGTCTCCTTGGGCTTAGTCCCACCTGATCACAGTGATATCAGTTGAAGCTAGACCAGTCTGAGCTTTTATCGTTTTATCGATTGGGAAGGAAGTGACTGTTTAAACTCTCAAATCTGCATTATCAATTATACAGTCAATGATAGTAGCTACAGCGGCACAATCTGGTTCTAGCAGCACTACAAGGGCTAACTATCAGCTTATAGTCCTGACATAGAAGTGCTAATAATTTTATTGATTTCAGATGAAATCTTTATTATTGAGAGAAGCAAATACTGACATTCAAGCTGAAAAATCATCATTATCTCTACCTTGCATTTGGAGTTGTTTATCTATAATTCTAAAACACTGATTAATCCCTAAGTCCTCCCATCAGTCCTCTCACATTTTAATATGAAACATGCTTGGCCTTTGAATACTGATATAACTGATGTATACTAATACAAAATTGCTTCACAATTTATTGGTGTTATCAAAAGTAAAGTAACCCCCTTCCACAAACTGCAGCCTGGTCAGCTTTCCTATGATGAATATTCATTATACATGTGTATACCAGAGGAAAGGCAGGGAGGGTGCAGACAAGGCAGGGTGGCATCTCCATGTGTCTGAGAACTTTGATAGGAGATCTCAGTGAAACAAAAAAAAAAAGCTGGATCTTTTAACTCTACAGTTTGCTGATCCTTCAAATAATGCTCACAAAAATGACGTTGTCCCCAGTGCGGTTATCAGTTTTGAACTTTATATCTTTACAACTCCTTTCTTTGTATCACTGTTCAGCACAGCAAGGGCACCACTCCAGAGATTCCCAGGCAATAACTTAAACAGAATGATCTGGCCCGTTTACACTCTCCATACAGTCCTCAGGGCAACCACATGCTCGCTCTACTTATATCTCTCAGCTATGGAAAGATTCCCCATCTTCTCTAGATCCCTCATGAGACACTCTGCCAATATTCACCAAGTGTAGGATGGTGGAAAATTGGGAGGATGCAGATGAGGCAGGGTGACTTCTCCACTTTCCAAGTACTCCACTGCACTTGGCAATCCCATACAGGCCGAACGTGGTTCAATTCATTGTGAGACAAAAAAGGAGCTGGCTCTCATTACTCAGTAGTTCGCTATTCCTTCAAATGATATTCACAGCAAGGATGTTGCCCTCCCTGGAGCTATAAGTTTCGAAATGCTTACAATTCTTTCCATCATCTTATGTTTAGCACAGCAAGAGATGCCACTCCAGAAATTGCCAGGCAATGGCTTAATTTGGCTTAAATGGAATAATCTCTTGCGCACTTACATATATACAACTTCACTAATACAAAGAGAGTAAATAGGGGCTTGATAAAAAAATGTGAAATTGTCTTTATTCATCACTTGATTTTTTTTATGGTGACACTCCTTTGCTTGTGCCATGGAAGAACAGATATTATAATGCAAAGGCAAGGGGTGTGACAGCTTACAAGATGACAATGATGATGTTCTTGTTAAATGTTATCATCACTATTTAACCAAACACACATAAATCTATGTGGAAATTATTGATAATAACTCAGCTTCATTAAACTGTGAGGATATGTTACATACTCATACAGACGTCTACTGTCACAGGTCCGAACAGCTGAACTCTTCTTAGGGTAAATCTTAGACCAAAATAACTTAATAAGCACCGAGAGAGGGTTCAGTGTTTTTTCACTCCCAAAAAAAGTGTATCATAAGATTAGACATATTCAACCCACATGTATACCTGAGATGTGCAGCAACCCATTGCCGACTCGAATTTGATGCGAAAGCGATACAAGTCCTTTGTGGCTTGTATAGCATAGTCTGCTCTCACAAAGATGATATCAGCTGGTGCTATTTACAACACGGAAGTGAGAGTGTTTGTAATTTTGGCGGTGTTTGTGGAAGTTTTTCACAAAGTTGGAATTTTCATTATTATTCAAACAATATCTATACTACAGAATGGATTCTGCAACTGATAAGACATACTGATCTTTTGATTACTTACATTAGTAAGCCCTCATACTGATACTACTTGATTTATTTTGATAATGTATGAGTTTGCTTATAAAAAGAAATTGCTGTATGCAAGTTCAATGACACCGCAAATCGATAACCCCGTCGTGTTCTAAATATAGATCAATAAGAGGAAAAACAAACATGGCGTTCATCAGAGGCAACCTTGCTCCACAAACACTTAATACACAATCTCTCAAACTCTCTGGGTGCTAAGCATGTTTTCGGACGAGAAAGATCATGAGCGACGATCTTCTGAAAAGCACAAGGATGCAACACACCATAGCTTTATTCGTCATCGAATTCGTAAGAGAAACACTTCTTGTTGTAACCTACTTACTACTGTAGTCTGTGACTGTGGTGGTGACTGGTGAACAGGCTAGAGTTGGAGGGGCTACTGATACTTTTTATTAAAGCCTTTTGATCTTAACCTAGATAGACTAGATCTAGACCTGGATTTAGACTCCGCATCCCTCACTTGGAATTCCATCCTGTGTAGCAAAACCCCTTTGTACTCACACAAATATAACTTTTGTGGCTCATTTTTTATATAGCCTACTACAATGTCCTAAGCCAAGGCAAATGTTTGTTTACTTGTAATTATGGCTATTGAGAAAGTCAAAACACTGATGATTGTTGGCAAACATGTACTGAATGGGCAGCTTTATAAATTTGTTCATCATACATGTGTTGCAAAATCCTTCCATTTCAAAATTTCCCCTACAAGGAGCAAAACGACCTTCTAAATTAAGAATCTTAAGCCTAAGCACGTTATTGTTGTTTTGTATTCAGTAATTCATCTTTAGGGTCTAGGGTGAAACAATTCTCAGAGTAATTTCTTTTATTTTTACATAGAATATAAGATATACTCAATAACCCTACAAAGCTCTAGGGTTTTCGGAATTATCCCTTTCCTGGCATCCCTTTTGAATAATATGGCAAGCTATGGGGAAAAAAAAAAAGGACAAAATCTTAGGCAAAGAAGAAGTAATGTGGGCAAAATTTGAGGGGATTGCATTTAGTCTAAGCTATCATAACAGGATTCCATTCTGTAATACCTGTATAAGATGGAAGGTTGCATTGATATATGTGTGTGTGATCATCCATCTCCAATGCAGATAGCAAACTTTTGAGTGTAGCAGTAAACTTTGTGCATTCCATAATCACTATTAGTGATACACATGACAGTGGCTTGATATTGTGGGAGAGCTGGAAAGACCAAGAATAAAAGTCCTAGATCAAGTGTTTTGTTTCTGAATTGTGCATGTGATTCATGGGCAGTCCTCAGTAATCAAACCTGGGCACGTGAAGTGTACACTGTTTTGTGTGATGTCAATACATTTGCATAATCCTTGTTCCACAACAATAACATGCATAGCTCTCAAACCACACAGTTGATCTGTCTCCATCATTCACCCCTCTCTTTTGCCTGATTTTCCACACACTGTCATAACACTTTGTATCACTAACAGTTACAAAAGAAATGCATTTACCAGCACTGAAGGTTTTTTTCTAGTTCCAAAATTATGATGAAACAAAAACCTCACTGAATTTTGATTCTATGGGCTCTACTTTTTATTGCCTTCTGGAAAAAAATCATTTTGGTACCCTGACCACTTTACTGTGCATTAATCAGCCAGGCACTTAGTCTTTTGGGTGCTCCTTGAACAACTGTGCCTGACATTGTGTTCATGCCAAGAGAATTGAATGTGTCTCTTGTTCCTTGTAAGCTGGTGTTTTGTGTGTATGTTGTTTTTTGGGGGGGGAAAACCAGGAACATGGAGGGGAGGCAATAACCAGTTTAAAAAGGGATTAGGGGTATAGGAAGAGATGCAAAAGAAATGAAGTGCTTGATTTATTTTAGTGTTCTCTTGGAAGAAATAGTGAGTATGTTCACAGGGATCAAAAAATTCTTATATACCTTTGTTGGCAGTGTTGTAGAATTTCCGCAACAGTCAATTGAGGCATTATTCCCCACTGTAGGAACCTGAGGCCATTGAAATAGATGAGACAGATGTTTTTTCTCTCTTTTGTGACAATATTCCCTTTTATTCCCCAAACAGCAAAGTTTGCCAAAAATGACATCACTGTTGGATGGTTGATAGAATGACAGTGTTGCTAGCGTGTAGGGTTTAGAAAATTGATGCATAAGTTATCATAAAGAGAACTTTATGTGCCCTCAGTGACAGAGCTTACAAAATAATATTTTTATCGTTGCAGCATACAGACTGTTAGGTCGACGGTCACTGGGAGCAAAGAGGCTGGTAGTCTCCAGTAAAGTATTGTTCCCAGCAATCCCCACAGAAAACTGCGATGTTGTTCTCACTTTTCCAGCCAACACAGAAGATGCAACCCTTATGTGGCTTTTGGCCAGGCTCAAAACACGAGCCCCAGCTCTCACAGTGCATGTCCGGCACCACAGTCACACTGGCATCTATGGCTTTTACCTGACAGCTCTCTATGAAAAGTAATCACCTTATTTTGTTGTGACTTCAGGTTACATTCAGTCATCATTTTACACTGAAATTCATTTATTGTGTACTGTATCAGCCACTTGAAAATGCTGAATGTTGTCATTGTGTTTGAGATGTATATCCTTCTGTTTTGCATTATACATGATAAGGGAAGATGAAAGCTGTACACAAAGTTCATTCTAATCCCATTCACCACTTCATTATGCTATTACTTGAGATAATGTTATTTTCCACTACATTCAGCAAATAAATATGCCTTCACCATTTGACCCAACTGTTTGATGTTTCTATCTGTTTGAAATTCAGTGGTCAAATCACTTCTCAATCAAACATGATAATGAGCATTATTTGGAAATATCAGAATTTGTCCTTTGTCATTTGTGTCTTGCATAGATTTTGCCTAATGGTTTGCCATTAATTTTCAGTCTCTTACAAGGAGCAGAGGAACTAGGCATCCTGAAGCCTCTGAAATCTGAATATGGTGGTGGGATGAAAGAGTTTGTGTATGAAGACCAGGACTGTTTTGCTGGGGTGGAAGAGGAAGCCTCATTTCTCACAAGTCAAGAACGCCAAAACATTGTACTGCACTTTCTGAATGAGCTGCGAGCAACTGGGGATGACTCTCTTGAAGGAATTTCTTTCATTGAGGGCCAGCCAATAGGTAAAGTTTTTTCATAGATGGAATTCTTAGCGTAATTCTCTCAGGCCTAATTCTGATCATCCTTATTCCAAAATGCTGAAGCATTATGGATTGAATGCCCACATTCTAGCACTTTGCCATGGAAACAGTGATATATTTCCTCATTTGCATTAAGAAGACACAGCTTGCACAGATCTTTCCATTCACAAAGATACAGCAGCCATGATACTGGAACCAAAGATGGAACTATTACTTTTGGTACATGTGTCTGTGGAATGTTTGTATGTATTGGTCCCACCCCCTTTATTCTTTTTCTCTTTTTTGCCTCAGGCATTGCTTACGTTTACTCTGTGCTCACTCACTGTGGCGGTAGTGACCCACAACTCACTCGGGTGCCCGTGTGTGTTTTTCACATGTTTTTTTCTCTGTACTCTTGTGGAAAAGAATAGAAAGGCTTGTTTATTAAACCACACCTTGATTTTACCTTAATAGTAATGACTGGAAAGTGGAGTGCTCTAGATAGTATATTTATAACTCAGTCACTGAATATACCTGACCTCGGCCTGTTGCAAACTTTCTGGAAATGTCAAGACGGTTGAAGTCGGTTATCCAGACTTTGTAGAATTTCGATGAAGAAATAGATTTAATGGAGTGAGTGTGTGAGGTTAGTAGTGGTATGTGTGTGTGTAAAGCAAAAGTTTCAAGTGTCATGCAGCATTACTATTGTTTTGTAAGCTTTGTTTGGCTTTAAACTTTGTTTGGCTTTCTTGAGCCAGTGTTGTAAATAAACATTCGTTTTCTTCAGTATCAAAGGACATTGTGTTACGTATTTACAGCGATAGACTGGCATTTTGATGGATAGCCGAGGAATCAGCTCTAGTTTCCTATTATACATCTGTGCTGAGTCAAGTTGTCGCTGCTACAGTCTAGATCAGAGAAATGATGGAATCAAAAGCAAGAAGGAGAAAGGAGGGGACTGTGGTCCTCGTAAGAAAATATCAGAGGGTCCACAGTCAATAGGTAAATGAGACATGAGTCGGAATACCCTTCACTATCTGTTGCTGTAGAAGCAGAGTAGAAATGGGAGCGTCCTGAATCCTATGTATTTGTAATGTTGAAATTGTCAGGTTTCAGTTTATGTAGTAATCATTAAAGTTGTATAAGCTTCTCTATCATTTTGAAATTCAGGTATAAGCATGCTTACTGTTTTTATTTCACTGTGTTTTGCTTCACTCTGTTATTTCAGTGCCGTTGCTTATAACTAAGAAAGTGATTTCACAAGTCTTCCCTTTACACAACCATAGAGATCTCAAGACTCTGCGCCAGACTTGGGTGCGAGCTATTTTCTCTAGACAACCTTTAGGTCAGTATGATTGAAGAACTTCTAATCCCATGTAGTGCGACATGTCTGAAAATTAATGAAGTGCCCAATACATTCAGCCATTTAATCTGCATATGACGACTACCAGTCTAATACAATCACAATCACATTTTCTCATGTCCCAGATAGTATAAAACATGAGGAAAACTACTGTATAAGGAGACTGTCAGTAGACTGTCAGTGTTGTGTTTTTGCACTTGCCATTGCAGTGCACTCTTACTGACCTTGGGATTGCAGCAAATTTCATAGGTAATATGTCAGAACACTCCTGTTTGTAGCTTGGTTTAGGTTTAGGCACAGGCTTAGGAATAGAGTTAAGGAAGAAGAAACAAACTTAGGACAGTCCCTAGATATCATTCTTTGGTAGACCATACCTAATATGCAGGAGTATTAATGATATGAAGAAAGGAAGAATAAGTGAAAAGAGTGATTGATTTCCAAGTAAGAAAATGCCATACTTGTTGATTAAGACATTGAAAATCGGTTGAATTTTTTGTAAGATATTTCACTTTGTTGTCGTAAAAGTGACAGTTTGCACCTTTTCTTGTAGAAGAGAAAAGAGCTTCATCAGTTTTTATAATTATTATGCTTCAGCTTATACTTTTTGTAATAACACGTTCAACATCTACAGTGGATCTCATTTACAACAACCTCAAATACAGTCAGTCCTTGCTTACAGCAGCATAGTTTAAAATAGCTGTTTCATTTTCTTTAAACTATATTAAACTATCTGAAGGGTGATAATACTGATACACTTATGCATCATTAATCCCCCTCTCCTTTTTCATGGTGTAAAAATTGATATTGCATTTTATGAGATTTCAGCTAGCACTGCAAACGTTTTTTTGCCTTAGTGATCATGCTCTATCCGAGGCCCATTACGTATTTTGTGGTAAGCTTACACAAGTAAATCTGTTTATCATTACCTTGTGTTTCTTCAGACACTGTGTGTCAGTACTTTGGTGTAAAAATTGGACTCTATTTCGCATACTTGGGTCACTACACAACATGGTTGATAGTGCCAGCCCTTGTGGGACTTGTTATTTTCCTACTTCAAGGACCTAATCAGGTAATTTTTTATTTACTGTACAGTTCACAGGAAGTAAGATTGCTAATACAGTACAATTCATGTCAGAGAAGGTTTTTGTTATTTAAACAAAAGAACTTAAGAGATAAATACTATTTCAGGACAGATACCAAGCAGTTTCATCAGTTATCATAAGTGTAGAGGGGCAGAGTAAATCTACATTTCAGTAATTCTCCGTAACTTTGAATTAGTGAGTCAGCAGTCATAGGTTCTTGAACATACCAGAGTCACATACATTGAGTTGTAATGAAGAGTCAATGAGGGGTGAAGAGAAATGATGTCAAACTTACTCATAATGTTGGTGCCAGTGAGGATATACTGAGGTTTCACATAGCAGATTGTTGCCTCGTATCATAGTTAAAACCAGCTTCAGATACTGCGTTTTGAATATTGAGCGTTTGTAGGCTTCTAATTTATGTTCCCAGCCTTACACTATGGTCTTTGAGCAGCTATATTTCTAAAGAAACTGTATTCATCCACAGCACTTTGATGATCTATGTTTTGTTGGTTTTGCTCTGTTCAACACGGTATGGGCCACTCTGTACCTGAAGTTCTGGAACAGAACCTCAACAGAGTACTGTTATAGGTGGGGGACTTTAGAGAAAAAGGATGAAATGCTGAAAGATCCTCGACCTCTTTTCAAAGTGAGTTTATTTGTTTTGCAGCAAAATCAAGATGGTTACAGATTTTGTTTACTCTGCACAGAGTTAGCCCTGACAACATAGTGTGCCGTAAATTTATCACTCCTGTAGGCATTAAGCGGTCCTGATCAAAACTCATTATGATGATGATTATTTACAACTTCAGGAGTACATCTTCTTGCGAAACATCATCTGTTAGGCAGAGCAAAAGAACTGATAATATTTCATCTTATAACATTAACTGAAGTTGTTGGTTACCAGTGAAACTGAGAAAGTTGTTATCTTAAGAACATATAACGTGCAAGAGCAACAGGGTGAGTGTGCCTAAAATTTTTTCTGCCATAGAATATTACAGTGAATATATCCTTCAGTTAAGTAAGGTTGATTATTCTGGTCTTAATTTTGCCCTTACCTTTGTTTCCCAACATAATGGTAAATTTTGGCTAATATGGTCTAATATAATCACTCCAAATGGTGATAGTGTTGTCAAGATTTTACAGTATATTTTATAATGATGGTCATTTCAGGGTGATCTGGTGAAAAGCCCTGTAACTGGACACCTGGAATTGGCCTACCCTGCATGGAAGCGCCTGTTGTTTCGTTACTTTGTCACCTGTCCTGTCATCGCTGTGTGTCTTGCACTTGTCTTTTTCATCATGCTCTTATGTTTTGAACTTCAGGTAAGAGGTGAATTGGGGTTAGGTACATTAATAGACAGAAAGATAGTCAGAGATGTAAATATGGTCTGTAAATATATAGGAGGATGGAATTCAGTGAGATAGTTTGAGATCATCGGTGTGTGGAATTTAAGTGAATATATAGAGTTTAGATTAAGGAAGGAGAATAGTGTGTTTAGTGTGATCAGCAGCACTAGAAAGAAGTGAAGTTTACTGAGAGAGCAGTGGAGGAAAATAAGGAGTTGATTCAATGATTTCTCTGACATTGTTGTCTGAATCTTTACTGGCAGCCTGATCAGAGACACTTTCACTGAGGATAAAACTACCATGTCTGACATTTCATATCCTACTTCATCTTTCCAGATAGGGTCCTATTATTCTCATTGTGAACAAGGCACAAATTTTCTTTACCATATCTTTCCCTTGTGTTTGGCAAAGCTTTCAATAGGATGGGGATAGGAGCAGGCATTGGTAGTTACTGGTAGCTATAGCTCAGTATTGTTGCTTTGTACTGTAAGATGCCTTAATAATTGATGACACATTGCTCGGATTTCTGTTTCAGGAATGGGTGAATGAGCTTATCTCTGAAGAAGAACTTCCATATGTATTCAGTTTTTTGCCAAAGGTTTTGCTGGCTGTTGTTGTCTCAATGTTAGATGAGGTTTACAAACAGATTGCAATTTGGCTGACACACCAAGGTAAGCAGTTTAATAAATGTATGTAATGTAATAGTTAAAATGTATACTGCATAGTTTCACCTTAAAAGCATCCTAAGACGCCGCATAATTACTTGATAAAATTGACACAAAATTATACAAAATGCATAAAGACTTACTACACAAAATACAGGCGAACCAAACTACAAAAATAAACCTATTTTTTGTGAATGGAATGTTATTATGATTGTCATCTGAATTCATCATACATATCAGAACTTTGCTTTTTTTATCGTTGTGTTGTTTTTTTTATGTGGCAAGAATGAATCAGTGTATCTGTAAATCTGTGTACCCAGGCCAACAGTAAATTTGCAAGTCCTTCCTTCTTATTCAGTTAAAAGTGATTGAGTGAAATCATATTGAAGATGTAAGGTATTTATCCAACATAAACCCTGAGAACAGGACAGACTAATAGAAATAGGGATGAGAAATACAAAAGGTGGAAAAATTACGCCCTGTACACATCATTCCATTCAATAGTTACAAGTACCTCCACTTCTTGTCAGTATTTTGTTGTTTCAAATTATTTTTCAGAAAATTACAGGTTAGAAGAATCTCATGAAACAAGCCTAGTGATAAAAGTGGTGATGGTAAGTTGACTAGATCCGGATGTATCTTGTTGGGGGAGTGAGAGGATATTGGGGGGGGGTTTTAAGATTCAAAATTTGGTAACTGATCAACTTTTAGTTGCTGTATGTAGTATTTATGTGTTCCTGGAACTGTATTTATCAGGTTCACTAAGCTGTTAGATAAGGTAGCAGCATATCACTTTTTGGGTTTTTGTTTTACTGATATTTTGCCATTTTCAGAAAACAAGGTCTTAAAATCACAAAATTCAGTTGATTCTGATTTCTTTTCAAGAGTTGTGATAGGATATATGTAACAGTTTTAATTCTTATTCTCCACAGTTTCAGTTTGTGAACTCCTTTCTGTCATTATTTTACATTGGATTTTACCTTGGGGACATGGATCGTCTGCGTGATGTAAGTAGTCCTTGAAAAGCCTGCTTGTATTTTGTGTTTCTTATGCTGATCTCCGTGATTAATAATGATCCTTAATGTGTTGTCAAAAGCTCTCTTCATGTTTGTGATGTGTCATCTTACTGTAACTGTCGGAATGCTAAATTTGCCTCAGACTAAATTTACAGCAACATCAAGAGAAATGGTTTCACAATACTGAGACCTTTCTTGTGACATTGGAGTCATCCAGTAATGTATGAGACAGTTTCCATGATATGAGATTGGAGGAAACTGTTGGCCAGGCATTTGGTGGCAGGAAAAGAGATTGGGGTGGGGGGATGAGGATAATTTTTATTTATCAGGGATAAGTATTGAGTAAATAAAGAGAACTGATTTACCTTATTTCTATTCACTTGGGTCTTTTTGTTCAGAGGCTCAAAGCTGTAAACAGAAACATTCCTCATTTAAAGGCAGATTTATACGTCCTTATTGTTAGTCCACACAGTAACAAAGACTATACTCTTAATTTTTTATCTTGAAGTATCTGCTCATTACAGGAGTAGTTTTGTATGCCAGCAGATTTGGTTTTTTATTTCATTTTTTTGTTACTCGCCCCTGCACATTGGATAAACTTAGGTCAGAGACCCATCCTATGTCTGTCCTTATAAATAACAATTGAAAACTTACCTGTTAAATGTGTGCCAGCTGTTATTATTTGCTACGTCCATTTTAAAGCAACTGGCAGCTCTTCTCATCACACGTCAAGTTCTTGGAAATGTGAAGGAAGCTCTGATGCCCTATGTGATATGGAAGGCTAGGCTGTATAGTGTGGGTTACCGCATTGCAACCCGCATGTCTCCGGCTTCAGTGGAGAAGGAAGTGAGAAGGATGACAACGCGGCCTGGGCGTGGAGCTACAAACTCAGCCACTAAAAGTTCCAAACCTGGTGACAAAAGCAAACGCCAGCAAGATGCCAGCAAAAATTCTGACAGTGAAAGCAGTCCTTTCACTGAAGAAGATGATGAAAGGCTTCCAACTTTGACCCAGGCAGAAGTGGAAAGTGCTATGAAGACGGTAAACATCTTTTGTTGTATCTTGTATCATGCAGTCAGTTGTTCTTCATGATACCTGCAATAATGTGAATGTTACTAGGTAACATTCTGTCAGTTTAGTTATACTTAGAGTTGTTGCATAATCTGTATGCTACTCTTTTTGTGATGTCATGATTGAGATATAGAGAATCATCATTACTGTTTTCATAATCTGTATACTACATTTTTTGTGATGTCGTGATTGAGATATAGAGAATCCTCATTACTGTTTTCGTTTATGGGCTGATACTAATCAAGATTTAGATCATTCATAGTGGGTACATTTAGACATTGTCTGTCCTGCTATTTGTTAAGTGTTGCTTTGACTGCCCATGTACTGTCTTGTATGGTCAGAACCATGATTAATAAACTTCCTACACTTGCAAGGCTCTGCAGAGAGTGAGCACTTCTGTCTCTACCAAGATTAGCATTAGTCCACTTAACAAAAACTGATGAGAATTCCCTTTCTCATTTACATGAAAAGAAAGCTCTTTTATATCATTACAGCAGACTTTATCAACTTCTCTCTCACATTTTGTAACACTAGAAGTCAGCTGTAATGCCCATAAATACTGTTGCACCTGGTGACTTTATCAGTGTAAATATGGTCTGGCAATGAGTTCACATTGCTTATCTAGATTGCTGAGCCCCATGCTGCACTGCCTTCAAATGTGTGAAAATCTTGTATTAGCAATGACCACATACTTTGCAATGGATAGTAGTTGGGTATGGATAATGTTCCCAAATTCCTTATGAAAATGGTACGGTCAATGAAGAAGTTCATTAAACATGAATGGGATATCTTAGTTTGGTTGACATGGGGTGTGGAATTTCTTATGGGTATATCATGTGTGGGTTCAGGGAGGATATCTCACTCTAAACTAGCCTGCTGAGATGAGAAATGGTGAAGAGTGACATAAAGTGAGGTAGAAAAGTATTAGATGTAAGATTTTTTTCAAAATAGGAATAAAATTACTGCTGCCCTGATGTAAAACTATTTCCCTCCCTTACCTTGTTGTTTCAAATTTTATTTTCAGTATGAAGATACTTTGGACGACTACCTGGAAATGTGCATTCAGTTTGGCTACATCACCTTGTTTTCATCTGCCTTTCCTGCAGCAGCTCTCTGTGCCTTGTTGAATAATGTGATTGAGATTCGCTCTGATGCCTTCAAACTTTGCTTTACTTATCAGAGACCTTTTGGGCAGCGGGTAGAAAGCAT
The DNA here is from genome assembly GCA_033807755.1 of Ellobium chinense. Classification (NCBI taxonomy): domain Eukaryota; kingdom Metazoa; phylum Mollusca; class Gastropoda; order Ellobiida; family Ellobiidae; genus Ellobium; species Ellobium chinense. The sequence continues at coordinate 2,594,902 of JAWQUT010000001.1, forward strand.
TGGCATATGGCAGGTATATTTCGTCATTGTTCTGTTGTTCTGAGTCTTCCAAGTTTTCCAGCTTTAGACTTTGTACTTTTGGGTATATTTCTTGGCTCTTTTCAGTGACATTGTAAACTCCTCACAGTGGATGGGAATGACTGCAGGGGAAGTAATTGAATGTAATACATGACCTTAAATGCTGATTGGCAACAGTGTGGTTGTCAGGATAATAATAGATAAGTTTGTGGTTCTTTCATTCACAGTGGGTACATTGGCTCAGGTGCCCAAATTTAGACACTGGCATATCAAGCTAAATTATTATTATCCACTAGAAATGTAAATGGTATACTGAGAATCGTTCTTTTTACCTGGCTGTTACAGGACATCTTATTGGTGATGAGTGTACTGGCTGTCATAGTGAACTGTGCTCTCATTGGCACATCTGGTCTGCTGGAACGCCTTTATCCTGGGATGAGTTCCACAATTTACTTTATGGCCATTGTTACAATGGAGGTGAGGGCCTTGAACGTCTCTTTGTTTTCTTGATTTGTCTTTCTTTTGGCTCCTTGTCATTGAGAATCAGCCCTCGCAGTAACCTTGACGCCAGAAAGGGATAGGTTGGGATTTTGCATGGTTGAATTGCAAAGGTCTTTCTTTGGTTGTGTTTTTTTTAATTTCTTTTCCTTATACATATAAACATCTAAGTGGTTGAGTATTAGATTTTACATTAGTGTGCTTATGGTTATTTAGTGTAGTTATGAGTCTGTGTCCTAGGTGTTTTGGGTTTATGCATGTGCCAGTAAATAAGACAGTATGTTCATAGGATAAATAAACTCTGTGTTAGCTTAAATTTGATTATTCTGTTTACTTAGTATGCTGTTGTAAATGTTTTAGTTGTATTTGGTGTGTTCACATCGTTCAATGTTCATGTGAATACTGGATGCACTTTTTATGATTATTGAATTATCCCCAGTGCAAGAATGTTACTGACAAATGTTGAGAAGTACAAATGCTTTCATAGTTTTCATAGACTGTGGAACAAATAAACGCCATATAATTACAATCATCAGATGATATTCAATGGGGATTTTTTTTTTTGCATAATGTTTTTCTTGTCTGTCCACAGCATTTGATCATCTCATGCAAGTTCGCGCTATATCGCTCAATACCAGACTTTCCACCAGCTATGGCTACTGAAATGGCAAGGCTGGAGTATCAACGCACAGAGGCACTCAAGGTAAGTAGGTCACAAACATCTCAAGGTTTCATATAGGTAGTGTCAAAATGGAATCTTACAGTGTCAGTTCTTTTGCTGTTTGGAGTAGTCAGAAATACCAGTGAACTTACTCAATTGCTGACTGAGACAAACCACTTATCAACAGAAACTGTTTATTGCACAGTATGTGGTTTGATTGTGCTGTGTTTCTTGATAATTGATCTCAGTAATGTTAGTATTGATGTTGTGGAAAGATGTTGTTTTCTTCCATCAGCATTTCTTTGCACAGTGTGTTTCACTGATGGGGGTTAAGGCTATGCAGTGTTCTTGGACAGGCTGAATTTAATTTTGTTCACTCTGTCCAAAGTACAGAAGTTGCCGGCAGTAGTCTACATAGGGGTGTCAGTAAGCGTGATGCAATTGCTTGAGTATAATATGGGATTTTTATGAGATTCATCTAGATCTATCTCTGTCCCAAGCTGTTTGTTCCACGTGACCTAGTGAAATTATAGAGAGTCCCAAGTGATGAGGTAGTCTTCAAATTTTTTTCTAAAGCCTTTCTGTTTCCATGAATCTCATTAGGCTTTGGTACCTGCATATATTTTTCCTCTTCCACTTTTGAAGTGTATCCTGACTGCCAGGCAAAAATGTTTTTTAACCCTATGATTTTCACTGGAGCTGAGATGCTTGAGGCTCACTTTTTCAAAGGCTTGGTGTGTCAGCACCTCCGATATGCTTCCTGGCCCGAGCCATAGCTGCCTTTGAAAATCATTCCTACTGGAAACTGTAGGACTCCATGATGCTCACATTATATGACTTTCTGCTTGGCAGAAAAATTTACATATCAAGATCAGTCTTACTTTGATAAATGCAAATCAGTCTTGGACTGTATTGTTACATATCAAATTTTTTTGTACAGCATCTTCCTCT
>JAWQUT010000001.1:2597068-2612250 GCA_033807755.1 Ellobium chinense
GGAGTTAAAGCCAATACGATTCCTGGTTTCATTTTCTGTACCTCTTTTCTTCCGACCCTTTACAGCAACTGGTGTCCCAAATGGCCCCTAGTCAGGCTGGAGGGAATCTGATGTCACATTATCCAGGGAGTCCAGTCATGCGAAGGAAAAGACCTGGTGAGAGCATAGGATCAGAGCCAAACGTTAGGGAGGCCTCACCTCTTGCCACCTCAACTTCAGACAGCAAGAATAGAGAATCATCTCCCACTGTCATCACTCCTACCAGCACTATACCTAGACCTACTGATATCTTCCTGGAATCTGGTGCTACAAAGTACTCGGAACTTCAAAAGCCACCAGTTCCACCTCGTCCTTCATTACAAAAATCTGAACCTACCAGCAGCCAGCCCAAAGTTTCTTCTTCTTCCTATAATGATGTAGCAGAGAAAGTTGTTGCAGCTGCTATGAATCCATTGTTTGACAGTCTTGATCTGAAGACTTCCTCCTCCCCTTCATGCACCACGGCTGGGCCCTCTTCATCGTCAGGCATCTCATCTGCATTGCCATCATCCCCACCTGTCTCTGATGTCCCTGCCAGACTGAGTCTGCACCCAGTTATGAGTGAGTCCAGGGGAAGTTCTAAGATTATGAGAAGAGTTTTTCGTAACAGAGGGTCAGACCTAGAAGCCTGGAGGAGAAGATCTGAACCAGTATCCCTAGCAGTCAAACAGGCCATTAGCCTCCATCAAGCTGATGACGATGGTGATGATGTGTGTGGTCAGGACAGTAGGTTGAAGAGGAAAAGCATTTATGCAAACACAGAAGATCTGAGAGGTAATGTACAGGATGATTTAAGCAGGGGCAGAGAGAAGTTATCGTTGAGGGAGGAAAACAAGAAAAGCAGAGAAAGGTTAAACATTCTAGATAATATAGGTGACCGACAGACACCAAAAGCCAAAGATGATACAGTCTCCAGCCCCTCTTCCAGCCCTAGAGTCCCCATATCAGTTACATCCCTTCCCCCTGCTACATCAGCTTTAACTGTTTCCTCTTCCTCCTTAACCAGCAAATATTCTCCAACTTCTCGTCTCCGCAAAGCAGGGCTGTTGGGTAGCCCCTCCGCTTTTGCCTCCAAGATCCTGTCCAGGAAGTCTCGGTCATTCTCCAGCGCTGATGTGAATGAGGCCAAGCAACTGTTTCAGGAGAGATACTCTTGGAGGGAAGATTCACCTCTCAGTAAGACTTCCTCGGGTTCTAAAAGCAGCCCAAGGAAATATGGGGGTAAAGATGCAAAGAAAGAATCTGACCGCAGAGAGCGTCAGAGCAGTGCTGATGCCAGGGTAGATGTGGACACAGGGGATAAAACCAGAGCCCCAATAGATGAGAAGAGTGATGAGAATGAGGAGATTACAAAGAAGATGCAGAAATCCTCGGACAATATATCCCGGGAATCGAGCCCAGGCAAGTCTGGGAGTCCACAATTCGCTAGTGAAGGCCATATCAGTGAGAGCCGAGATTCAAGCAGCTCAGATAATGAGCCAAAACCAAGTATCTTTAAAAGAGCCATGCGTGAAAATGCCAGTAAACCTCTGAGTATTTGGACTAAAGGTTCAGAATCAAAAGGGAAATCATCTTGATTCTGTTTCTTTGCAGAGTAATCTCTGGAGCTTATTTCTTCTTGTTGTCTTTTCAATTCTAGTGAGGTTTTTCTCACGTTGGCAGTGGGCATGACTCAGTTTTAGAGATATTTTCCTTCTGGTCGGTTCTTGCATTTCTTGTTCAATATCTTTTATTCAACACAGCTTGCTGAATGATCTTATAATTGTATCGTGTGTAGATACCACAACCCAAGTGTTCTCTGTTGTTGTTTTTTTTTCTCTTTTATGCTAGTCACTCTTAGAATTCCATTTGTAAATGTGACATAAAGGTCACCTGTTCCTGTTGCAAACAAACCACATTTCACATGCTGAAATCACATGGAAACTTCAACACAGCAGGAATGGCAGGCGCGTTTACATATTTTTCTCGACATTCAGCTAGATTTATATTCAAAGACATATCTCATTCTTTATTGTATCTATATAAAGGCGTATGTGTTATGTGATTGAAATTACCATATGAGTGGGGTTGTATTTTTTTCGCGGGATCTAATTTTCACAAAATTCATGAGTTCAACTTCATTAATAAAAGTGACTTCACATTCAACAATTATCAAAAGGCTTATTACTAGTAAAAAATTCATATAGGAGGCAGTGGCACTTTAAAGTACAACCCCTTATTACTTGGACACTATAGATTATAGTATGTTTCTATACCAAAATAAAGAAGGGGTGCCAAGTATGTTTTATAGGCCAGCTTGAAATACCATTTCAGATTAGTCCAGAACTATGCCCTGATACTTACATGAAGAAAATCATCATGCGGGGTTCACGAAAATTAGATCCTCGTGAAAAAAGCTTGTCTACAGAATATATTACTTAATGTAACTGTAATACTAGTATTAAAGTGAGATTGCTCAAAGCTAGTTGCAGTTGTCTGTCACAAATATGAAAACCAGGAAGTATTGATTTAATATTATACATGTTTGCATGGCTTTTCCCCTGTATTGGGGGCCACAGGTCATCCCCTCAGCTGTGTCATTGCTAAGACTCTTTAAAGAATATATATATTATAAGATATCTCAGGTTTCCTAGCATTTTGAACCAGCTAGCGGAAAGCTGCAGGCCACTTCAAATCCAGTAAAAGGAAAAGATGGTGGATTTTTGCCACTCAGGTTTTTGAGGTGATGGACCACAAGATGACAGTGTGAGGGGAGATCACTTATACTGATTGCCTTTTTATGCTCGTTTTGCAGTGATCTTGAGGTGTTGGGTTTGAAGTTTTTAATATCTGTTGATTTCTTCCCTCGCTTCTTCCAGAACCTTTTGTGTCTCTGATTTTGGCTTATAGAGAGGATCATGAAGGAGAGAGAAGTCTTTGCATGATTACAATCAAACCTTACTATACTGTCCTCTTTGTAATGCCATCCACATACAGCTGACCACTTTTTATCACCAGCAGCAACTTAGATTAGATTTTAAGCCCAAACTTTGTCCCAAAACAAAACACCCTGACCACTGCTAGGTTTGGCTTAGTTTAATCTAGATTTACTTAGTAGAACAGTGTACTGTAGTTGTCCTTGATACTGCCATAAATTTGACTATGAATGCTTGCTTGTAGACATGTCTGCATGGCATAAGGTTGGCTGCTATTCTAGTGTTAGTGAACAATTTTCAACAACCATCGAAATATGCATATTGAAGGGTGCTTGCACTTAGGCTTATCTCTCTAGATAATTTATAAAATGATACAGTCTTTGCAAAGGGACTTTTGATATGTCTTTGTTAGAACTAATTCTTAGGGTGTAGTCACTTCTACAAATCTGGCTGAGTTAATGCTACTCTTGGATCACAAAGCCAAAGCCAGGATTGTGTTCTATGGCCTAACCATTTACTGATCATCAATGACCCACCTAGCCTATCTTTTAGACTATCCCCTGTCACAACACTGCGGCATTCACCCTTAATTGGGATCATGAAATCTTTGATGATATAGACTTGGGATTCCGTCCAGCATGAAAATATAGTGGCCAAATCAGATGATTGAGTTTTTAGAAGTTTATGACAGCAGATTTATGATTTGTAGACGTCTCGTTAATCCACCAACCTCAGTATATAAGCCAACTTTTGCAAGGTCCTAGGGTTGGTGATACGATATTATGAGGTTTGACTGTAAAAAGAATGGAAGAGAGTCAGAGCACAACCTCACCTTTCCATTTTTTTTTCTTTTGATGCTTTGAATTTACGCTTCATGGCATCTTAAGTGTGTCATAATTTTTATTTAAATTTTATTTACCACATTGTCACTTCAGTTGTACCTCTGCTACAGAGAAATTATGAATCTCTGATTAAGTGTATCTGTCAACATGCTCCATTTTTCTCCATATATGTGTTTAACCTGAAGTTATGCAAGTAAATGTTCTTTCCTTGTTCCCATGTATTATTATTTATACATGAATGGCTGATTTTATTCAGTTCAATGGAAATGGCATTTTTTTGTGCTACTGCTTGATTGCTAGTTTTTGCCCCAATGTTTGTTATTTTGGCAAGGTTAGTGACCACTGACTGATTTGTTATTTAGATGTTGATATTGGTGGGTGTCATTTTCTAAGCTATTTCTAGTTTTGTGAAATCCCATGGTTGTTCTGGTGCACCAACCTTTCTTAAAATGCTTTGCTTGCCTACATGATTTGATATGTGCGGTTATGTGTTTTTATTAAGTCCTCTTTATTGCTGGTCATCTGGAGATAATAAGTTAGTTTATAATGCTAGACTTCTACGTAATTTTTTTGTGAATGTGTCTTATAGTCATGGAAGGACATAGAATTCTTTTATCTCCATCTAGTTTGGAAGGCCAACCCATGTTGCACTTGGTGTAACTTCTGCTTGGCCGTATCTTCTACCAGCACATAAGAATTTACACATTTTTTATATTGTCCACTTTGGTTATTGTCCATGCATTGAGATCACCAGGTAATGAGGATCTGGAATATTCTCACTCCCATACTATTATGGCTACCAGGCCCAGTATTTTCCCTCGTTCATTGAGTTTGGATCGGACACCAGGGGATTTTTTAAAATTTTTTATTTGAGTGGGTGGAGGAAGAGTCCTCATGCAAGTTCAGCTATGGCTTAGCAACAATCATCAACCACAGGAACGTGGAAACTATTAAGTCATTATTTTCCATGTTAGTCATTGTTTTTACCTTATATCAGTCCCTTTCATTAGTACTGTGAATCAGCAGTACATGCAGATATGCTACTGACATTATGGAGGGCATGGCATCTGTAGGATATAGTGCACTACCACAGTGGACATTGATGGTTTTTTTTCTTTAACTCGTTACATTTTACATGCAAGATTACACACCAAAGTGCTGAATAAAGCATTTCTTTCTATTATGGATGGTGGTCATAGGAAATTGTTGTCTCAAAATACAGTTGTCACTTGACCACTAGATTGCCCCATTGCACCTAAGACACATTAATACATATTGCATAGGCATTTTATTTTTTAAATTTAATTCTCATTATATCCCTTTGAGAAACCACCTTTTTCCATTTGTTTGGCGTTACTTATTCTTGACACACAAACATTGAATACTGCCCTGTAATAATTTGCGTTAATTTGTCTCATGTACGTCTGTGAAATCTGGTGGTGAAATAACAACTGTAATGTAAGATACAGTTTTTCTAAGATTACCACCAACAACAGCAGAAAATGTACTTCATCGTGTAATTTTGCATGCAAATGATACTGAATTTGAAAAGCAGTGGACACCACGATAAGGCACTATAATCTACAGGGTAAGGGCTGTTCCTACCCTTATGATGATAAACATGTGCAAGTATTCACTGTTTAGTTAACTTACATATTATGTACAACTTATATAATCTTCATCTCCAGGGTGATTTGAAATAGGTCATATTTGTTGTGTAGCACAGTTATCACTTAAACATCGTAGATACACCATTCGAACCTTTAAGACAGATCACTCCTGAGTACAGTGATTTGGAGAGTGGTGGAAGCTCATATATATGTCCATGTTAGAGCGAGCATTTTTGAATGTTGCATTGTAAGATCAGACACAGGAAGGGCCTCAGATCTACATCTGTCCAATGATCAGAGGCAAAAAAGCAAAAAAAAACTGACACACAAAAAACAAAAAAAAAGCAAAAAAAATTGTAACCAGTATCATCAGCAAATATCATCAGACCTTAGACTAGCTAAATATGAGTCAGACTTACATTTAGTTCATGGAGTTGATAGAATGCATCTCTGATAAAATAATGTTATAGTGAAACAAACATTTATGACATTAGTTTCTTAAATTCAATTCATCACAGATTATAGTGAGTAAGCTTGTTATGTACCGGTAGTCATGTATTTTCATAGATTTTGATATTTATTACTGTTATGTAGTTTTTTGGTTTTTTGGGGTTTTTTTTATCAATCTGCATAGGCAGTGAAATCTACATTGTTTGAAAATCATGCCTGATGAATGGTAACATCTTTCAAACAAAATTTTTATTTACAAGACTTGCATTGTTGATCTAAACTTTTGAAATAGGATGACTGCAACCTTCATTGAAAGCTAAAAATTACATTGGCTGACAGAAGTGCCTGGGGCTGCCGGCATATGAATGATATCATCATTTTTACTCTTAGCCTCAGCTGATTAGGCACGGGGAATAACTCTTTAGGCCAAACCCCAATCACTCAAGCACAACGAACCCATGCCTGGTAATATTACAATGCTCTTTCTGTATGAATTTGATTGTTTGTATACAAAAGATTTTTCTCAGAAAGAAGTAGTACTTTAAAATTGAAAATTATTTTTGATGTACATACTTCTATTTAAACCCTTGACTGCTCTTTTGACAGTACGTCATGAAATATGTGACAGTCTAGTGCGCTGTCGACATACGCCATACGTCATGCTAAATCACTGTTTTGTTTCCCTTTATCCGGACACAATCACACTTTTGAACAATGAGATTTAGTTCCTCTGAAAGCCAAGTCTCGGTGCCTTTTCTACCACGAGCCTTTGGCTCCTTGTGGCATGAAATGAAAAAGTCTGCGGATGGGACTCCGTGTGGTCCCCTCATGTCTTACGTTAAAGCTCATGTTATCGCAGTGTCATCCCCCCTCCAATCCTCTGAAAGCCAATTGTTCTGTTCTTAGGGAATGATGACAAGGGGAAAATGCTTGTAGCAGCGAAAGGGTTTAGATAAATCCGTGATTGTCAACTCCAGTCTAGTGCCTTCATGTTTAGGGTAAGAGAAATGAAAGGGATGGTATTAGTGATTTACATAAAGTTCTGTGACAAGAATTTTGACTGACTGTAACATTTACATGGAGAACACCTTTATTCTGATGGTAGGAAAGGATAAAAAGGGAGAAGAGGGATAATGGAAGCGAAGAAAGTGCGCCTTCGAGATTCTTTTAATTTGCCTTTTGCTTTCATTTTTTTTATTTTGTATTACTAATTTTACTTACTGTAAACATTTGCTGAGCTGTACTTTCTTGTTCTTGATGGTCACCAAGTTTTATCTAGAGATTTGGTGGATATGCAAAGAAAGGCAGCATTGTGCCACTGTTTTTTGTGTTTTTTGTTTCTTTCTCCCTAACTGAATTTTTTTTAAATGGTGCAATAGAACTTCAGTATTGTCATTCATTTCTGGTCATGTGGTTATTGCATGTTTTCTTTTATGTGGTGTGTACATGATGCAGAATTGTATACATGCATGCCATCACAGTCATAGGCAGTTCATCTATCTCATTTGAGCGAGATTTTCAGGTGAGGGAAAAAAAACTTTTATGAGACGACCATAGGAAATAATACCAATCTCAAGCCTTGGTGCTGTTTTTTAACCAGTTGCTTTGTGACTTACTTTGTCTGTAACATCTGATGAATAAATAGGTTGTAGCAAGCACAAAAATAGCCCCAGTTGTTAATTGCCTATCTCTGACATAGGGGATCTGCCTCTGGCTTTTTCAGTATAATAGTTTTATTGCAAGAGCGGTAACATGTGTTATTTTTCTTTGATTGGTGTGAATTAGCCTATGGCCTGCTGTGCCTTCAAGAAGAGGGCAATATATTTCAGTCCTTTGACAGTAGAAATGAAGAAGGAAACTATTATCTATACCCATGCACATACATGTAACTACAAATTTTACTGGAGCTAAAGATGAAAGCAAGCACAGTATTATAGTAAAGATAACTACCAAATTTTTTAATCTGTTTGCGACAGAACAGCCTACCTTACTTATAAAGTACTGTTTTCCATCTTTACATCTCATTGGTCTTTGCATAAGACCGGCTGGCTGATTATATGTCGTATATAAACGTGGCTGGCCCTTTGCAAAGACTGACGACCTACTGTATTAATCCTACATACTGTAATTTCAAGGGACGTAAATTTGCTCCTAGCAGTAAATCTCTTTCTCAAGGTAGCATTCCATCCTTTAGTGCCATTATTTGTTGTAGATGCCCATCAGGTAATGACGCAACCATTGTTTGTAAAACATGCTGCATTTGACTGTAATACTAATACAGTACAAGGGGATACAAAGGGCACTGTGGAGTTCTGTTAATACAAATTTGGCTTGAAAACACTCCTTTGCTTAGCACACTGCCATTCATAATGCTTAACTGTTTTATTCCATAGATAGAAAATACTCCGGATAACACAAACACTTCTGATAATTCACCTTTAATAGCTTGGTCTGAAGGCTGTGGGTGTTTATCAAAGTCATGAACTTAGTACATGTACTTAAGAAAGTATCTTTGAATGAGTATTATGAGTGTGTGTTTTATTTGCCTTGTTGCTTTTTTTTTTTGAGTGCAATATTATGTTGTTACCCATCCTATAAATAAGAGTTTGTGCCTGAGGACTTCAGGGTCTTTTCACCCACTGCATAAAGTTTGCAATTTCTGTGTGTTCATTTGCGTAATTGAGTTTTGTTGTATGTAGTGAGATCAGCATTTACAAGAATGACAATTCAAGAAACCATGTTTTGAAAGATGGTCCTATTGCAGGATGTTTGTAGAATGAGATGGGGTATGTCTTGTGTATATGTCTTGCAACCAATCAAAATGAGGCTTATATTGCTAAACTAGGAATGAGATATGCAGCTCTGAAGATGAATGGGGCCAGCCAGTATGGCAAAAATTGAGAGTGAAATAATGTCTATACACAGAGACTTCATTTAATGGGGAAATGACAAGTGATTGTGGATAAAACTGAGTTTTTGTGAGGCTTATTTGAGTTGTATGGTATAAAACTGTTCTTCACTGTTTTTTCCATGATATGGGGTGACCCCCTGCCATTCAGACAGACAACTTATCACTGGTCAGGATAATGCCAGGTCAAAAATTTTTTCATTAATGAAAGTACATGCATTACCCTCTCATGTCTTGCCAATACTTGATAACAGGGAATAAAAGGCAACTTAAATCTCATTTTTGCTGGCTGCAAGACATAATATATAATTATTCTTTATATTATTTTGGCCATCTCTGAATGTGAAGTTTTAGTCCCTTCCCCCTTTATTTTTTAAGGTGTTTAGAATTTCAGTGTATCCACTGGTCAGACACACCGTTACTTAAATCTCTGAGATTTTATCTTCTGCTTTCACTTTTCTGTGTTCGTACAGTTACATCCGAGACAATTGATTTGTCCCAGATAAATATCAGTTACGAACCCTAAAGTTTTTCATATCATTGACTTTCTACTATGTCTATCTCATTAAATTGAAGAATGGCTATGCTCCTGTAGATTATCTGTCCTGTTTTGTGGTCAGTGTTTCAGTGTCTGCATTATTTCCGTTGCTGTAACGTTCGAGGATCATCTCAATCCCTCCCAGGTTACAAGCACCTATTAATAGGCCAAATCACTGCTGGTGTGCAATCCTATTTATCCACTAATCTGTGAAATTCTATCTATTTTTTGGGGTCCTGCCAATCAATTTCAGGGTGTAGAAGTATGTAAAAACATCTGTGATCTAGATAAAGCATCCAATTTTAAAGTTTCAGGTACAGTTTCAGCCTTATAGATTAGAAAAACTAAGGTGTGTTAGACCTGTGTATTGGCACGGCCGTCAAAACCAGCCTAATGAGAAAGTGGGGACCGAATGAAAAGGCGAAAAGGCGGAAGGACGTGAAAAAGTTTGGGCATTGAGTCCCCCTTTTCCTTCCTATTAAAAGATCGGACAAAAAAAGTATTTTTTAACCTCCATGGGAAAAATAATGCAAAACCACAGTAGAGTTTGTAGGTAGTTTGTAGTTTTGTTAGTAGAGTCATTTAATTTTTTTAGTAGGGCCAAAAGAAGTAAAAACAAGAGATGCCAGTGGCTTTTCACCTAGTTTGCTTGTGTCAAACCTAGTTCTCAAATAAATCATCGGTAGTATTTATCATGGTTTATTCCTTGGGTCCAGATGATAATAATAATAATAATGTGGTTCATAAGTCTCCTATCCAGGCTAAAGCCCTGGATACGAGACTAATAGACTGCATTATTATTAATGCCACTTCACGCTATTATTAGCCCAGTGGGTCTGATCACTCTAAAACGTTCTCAGCTCCCTGGGATGCCATTTGCAGGTGCTGATCACTTGCATTCTGACAATATCTTTCACTGCATATAGCCAGGTAAGTGATAGAGTGCAACCATATTGATAAATGTGTGTGTGAATGCTTTTGGGTAATAGAATAGGCCGTTATTGTAAGGTAATTTGAGTCCAGCTGTAACAGAATCGAGTGTAGTATGTGAAGATTTATTTGGCTTTGAATGCAGAGGGTTCGCGGTTTTTTTTGTTTTTTGTTTTTTTTGTTTTTTTTTTTGGGGGGGGGGTTATACATGTAGTGATATTTATAATTGTTATCTTTCTTCTGAAAATAAAAGCAGGATTTTTAGTTACTTCGTAGGGAACTTGGTTTACAATGTTATGCAATATTTGTAAGTAAGTCCTCCTAAATGCATTCAAATTGGACAAATAATAAGCTAATAATATGTGAAAATTAAGAAAGAAAAACACCTTTGTGTTTACGTACATACTGAACCATCGTCAGTTTATTCCGTGCCTTCAAAGGATCATGATTTAAAACAGAATTAATTGTGCTTCAGTACAAAATATCGGCACTATAGCCGGTCAGGACGTGAACGGAATACAACCCACTTTTTCACCTCATGGTGCCATCCCATCGGTATTGTCGAAAGACAAGCCTTGCCTACAAATGACCGTGGATATTGCTTCTACTCAGATGGATTTGCTTGTATATAAACCCATTCTTTCACTTTATGGCTAAGCTGAATTCCTCAAATGCATTATAAAACTGTATGTATGTTAGCCTTAAAGCTGTCGAAAGGGGTTGGATATTGCCTCAGCCCAGGTGGAATTGATTCCATATTTCAAATACTAGAGTTTTTTTTTTGTTTTTTTTTATGTAGGTTCTCTTTATCATAGCGTTCGGAGGTACAGTAATCTGGCGATCTGCAAAGTTTCTGTGCGGTATGAAATGTTTTACACGTGAAGTTTGGAAAACCAGCGCTCCAATGTGAAGCGGGTGGTTGAATTGAAATTAATGAAGTGTCCCATCATGCCCTCCCGTCTTCTTTTATATCCCGGACGGGTTTTTAGGGTTTTGTAATGTATTTCTGCTACTGTGCATGATCATGGTGTGGCAGTGCAGTTGGGGACACTAGTTTCACCGTTTCCGTCTGTAGACCGGTGGAAAGGCAGGGAGGGTGCAGACGTGGCGGGGTGACTTCTTCCACGTGCCAGCGAACTCCGGTAGCAGTAGGCGATCCCACACAGGCCGAACAAAGTACAGTTCTTGGTGAGGCGAAGAAAGGAGTTGGCTCTCTTGACAACAGTTTGCTGAACCTTCAAACGATAGTCACTAGAAAAGGACGTCGCCCTCTCTGGGGCTGTCGATTTTGGAGTTTATATCCTTACTACTCCATTCTTCGTCTCGTTCTTCAGCACAGCAAGGGACATCACTCCAGAAATTCCCCGGCATTTGTTCAACTCAGTCACGGTCATTTCTCACCGTCCCACACGCCGTATTGAATTTAATATGGTTAACCTTATCGTAGCGAACTCTGTAGCTGACAGCTGCACTTTTCAACTGCGAAATACTGAAGGAAACATGCATGATATCAAATCCGAGAACGGTCAGCAGTTTTGTAGTGGGGTTGGTTTATTAAGTTTAGCTTATCGTCATGTGGTGGTTGTGTGTTGCTGTGGAAAACTAGTTTTGATGGATAAGAATGTAATAAAAAGTGTTACGTTTTATTTCTCGCGGGAATACCCTGCATTAACACAAAGCAGAATTTAAAGCGTGCGTTTAGCCCGAGGGCAGAATTCAACATTAAGATTCTGGGAAGTCTGAACTATCGAACTTGATTAACCAATTTTGAAACCTTCAAGATCGAAAAAAGCCATTGAATATATTTTATAATGAATTTCATTTGCACGTGAGGTCAGCATGACATTCCTCAATTCCACGTGCAAGTTTCTATAGATCCATAATGAACTGCTAGAATGGAACCTTTTCAAACTAAAATCTGATTACAATGCTTAATCATTAAGAAAACAGATTTTAGATTCTAAATATTTTTTTTTCTTGAGAAAAAGGGGAAGCAGGGTAGCCTAATTGCACAATTACGGTGAAAGCGCTGGACCTGAATAGTGGCAGTGGCGGATATGGTAAGTGGACGTGACGCTAATGTTTTTTTTTTTTTTTTCTGGAACTTTTCTTTACAAACAAACAAAAGAATCAGATCTTCTGCAAGTGCACTTGGCAACACACAGACGTAAAACACCTTTCCGAATCAGCCAGCCGGGACAAACAATCCTGTATTTGCCATGGTCTGAGAGTGAGACTTGGAAGAGTGAATAGTGATGGAAAACAGAGCTGTGAAGTAAATAAAATGTGACCTGGTGAGCCACGTGGAAAGCTTATTTTTTTTTGGGGGGGGTGAAAAAAAACAACTACAGTATTCGGAAAGGTGAATTCGTGTTGTATTCGCTGTTGACGACTTTGGTTTGGATATCTCCCTTACACTAAAGTTCAAAATACAGAGAAGTCGTGCACGCTGACGAAAAGGTAAAATGTAAGTAACAAAATGGATAAGAACATGACACGAAGGTATGATGGAAACTAAACACCCATTCATAGGACCGGGAGTACTGGTAAAAAAAAGACAACAACAATAACACGTACAGTAGCCTACTTATATACTTTTTATTGTGTCTAAATAACAAACCGCAAACAAGTGAGCAGCTAAATAAAATGAGATAATCGTCTGTTCCAGTAAATCACTGACCACTTGTCTACAAGAAACTTCATGTCAGAGTGAAAACGATGCTCTTGAAACAGTCACCATAGATTTGCTTCCAGAAGTCAGTTTACTAAGGGAATAAAGTTAAACATACCAGTCGTCATCAATATTTATTGGACTGCATACATTGAAAAGTCAAATACAACGCAGAAGGAAATTGGAGACATCAATTTGAAATCAACAGACATCGTCGAACAATCAAGACAGCGGTGAATAAGAGGTGGACTAGACAATATTTTCCATTGTGTCATACAAGAAAAAAAAATGCACAAAGTTGTTCACGTGTTGTCGGTGTCAAACATAAGTGAGGTACCATGATGTTCCCCTTTCTCCCCTACACCCTCGCCCCCTCCCCCCCCCCAAACCGTCTCATTATGCGCTCCTCTGGGTGCGGCAGTGTCCACATTGTTTGGGACTGTACAATCAAATTTGGTAAACCATCATTGTCCATGATCTAAGCTTAGATTTTAACACCGAGTATTTCCTATAGCATCGCTATAGCATTGCTAAGCTATCTGATTACTACCTGGCGATGATTTCGGGGAAGTAATCCCTACCTAACATCAATCTGGCCTAAACATGTGCAGTAGTCGATACCAGAAGATGTAAAGGCAAATGAGATAACATGTTTTGAGCTGTCTCAGTAAGAATGGTTCGCCTTGATAACGTTCATCTTGTCCTTCCCTAGCTCTAGCTGGACGGTCTCGACTAGATGATCTGTTATTGGAGTACTCGTTGCTTTGTCCGGAAACCGCTGCTTCTTTCCATTGTGGGCTCCGATGGCGCACAGAACTGCCACAGAAGTCATGAGACACCACTGGCCGACAGAGAGCTCTCTCTTTTCTGTATCTGCACCTTCACTGTTTTCCTACTGTAAGTAAAATAGTCAAGGTTGGTGATATAATTATCTTCATTGTGTTTTGTCATAATACAACATATATGTTGATGACGGAGGTCTAGGAATAATTAGATGATAGGCTTACTCAGGAATAAGTATTGAAATCGTTCTTTACAGAAATAGAACATAAAATCTCAATTAAATTTTATTAAAAATGAGAGCTTGCACATTAACGATTTATGAGATTTATCTCTTATATCGTAAGAATTACATTAGTGCACTGGTGCTGAATGCACCCTTTGTAGCGTTCAACATGCAGAGTTAATTATTGTAAGAAGATGAGACAGTTAAATGCCGAACAAAAACGGGATTTTGCTCTTTCACTCCCTTTATAACAAGACTATCTTAACAATGATAAAGAATAGGAGGAATGGGGACTGAGACCATGCCGATATAATGGGGTCCCGTTACAAGCAAGCCCTTATGTATGGGTTGCACTATACCTTATTAGAAGATGAGGACAATGATCTGATGTTGATATTTACGGTGATGGCGTCCATGTGGCGATGGTAGTAATGCATGATAAGAATGGTGAGAGGGAGAATGATGATGACTGAGGAGCAAGGATGGACGTGATACCGAACTGATGGTTGTCAAATATCTAAAAAACTGACTATTAACCACTTGACCGCTAAATAAACAATGTGAATGGCATTTAAAAGAGTGGATAACAGTGGATGTCCGGCTATGACATATAGGTACCGGTACTTATTTCAGTAATGGCTTGGGAACTGCTCATCAGAATGCCCTAAAATATATAAATTTGGTACGTTATCGTACTGATAAGTGATAGAGGCCGAATTCAACCTCATAGTCATAGCAGTGCCCCTGGCATGAAATTAATGGTTAACGTTGTTTGAAATACTGTATGAAAGGACTTACTTCAGACAGAATAAAGAGCCGAACAGAGCGAGAAGCTGCCGTCGGAAAGCTACGCTCACACAGACATAGGAACAGAAGATGCACAGGTCACTTAAGACTTGGCTGACCACAAATGCTCCGGACAGACTGGGGATGACAGATCAAAACAGAGTGCAAGGACACTGAGTCGGATATCGTTAGGGTTGTTCTATGGATTGCATGAGCCTAACTGGTCCAAATCTCTGGACTATCAGAGTTGATAATAGTAGCAGGGTAAATATGCCCTTTGGATCGATTGTGTAGAAATAATCGTACAACCTGAAACCACACGGCAGAAGTGGCGAAATGCAGTCTTGAATTAATACACAAATATTTGTTGCAGGTAGACTAGTGTTTCCCAGTTACTTCAGTGGATTTCATTTGCGACGACCTGTGGTTTGCAAAAGAAATGTTTGTTCCTTTTTTTAATTTAAATTAAAATTATGAAAACCTTGAA
>JAWQUT010000001.1:2617931-2630496 GCA_033807755.1 Ellobium chinense
TTTTTTGGAGTGGCGGCGTGGTCGTGTATAGACGTCTACCTAATTCCGAACTGACGGCAAGGCGATGGGTGCCGACGCAGAGGTCGCGGGTTCGATTCCCACCACATCACTTTCTTTCCTTCTTTCATTTTCTCTCTGCATTTGTCTTCTTGAGCACTTTACACTTTATCCTACTTGATTTCTATCCTCTACGGCCATGTCTTTCTTCAAAGCTTTCTTCTCGGCATGTTCTAGTCTAGTTTAAACTGTCTGAACGATAGATTCTTAATTAACTACATTGCCCTGCCCGTGACTTGTGGTCACAGAGAACAAAATCATTCAACTGCATTGTGAGAGAGCACGGAGCGTTTTTGTGTACTTACGTTTTAACTTGCTTTCAAATAAAAACATTGTGCCCCTTATGGCCGTAACTCAGGCTCTTTTTTTTTTTCCTATTATTCCTTCACGATATTTTGTCTTGTCCTTCTGCATATTCTGTAGCAGGAGAAAGCATTTTTGCCGAATCTTTCGATCTGTTGTTTTATCGTCTTGCAAATCTTTCATTATCTTTTCGCTCTTCTTAGCAATGATTTTACATGGCAATGCCGCCATTTTCTCCGTTTTAAAAGGCTAGCGATGTGTGCGCGGCTTGAGCATGTCACTGAAGATAATACTGCGTCTCTTGTGAGTTCGTTTGTTACTGCGGATAGAGCCCTAACACTATCTGCAATGTCACTGCGAACAGCTACTTCGATTGGGTTTTGGGAAAGTCACATCACATATTGCCCTTAGAGCGCCCGTAAATCTTAATAACTCTCACCATATTTAGGCCTCCTGATTAGAAAGGTATCCCTGATATCTCCTTTGATAGTTACAAGCCTGTAACTTAGGCTACTTTCACTTTTGGGTCCTATAAAACTTAGGGGCTATATTTCATCTCCCCTTTTCCTTCTTTTGGCATGCCCTGCTTCCAGTAATAAGGGCTCCAGAGGGGAAATTTTGATATCATGGGAAACTGTGTCCATTTTACTTTATTTTGCCAGGCACTATTTAGCCCTGGGCTGGAACTGCCAGGTCAAGGGTGTGCTCAGGCGGAAGAGGAGGGGTTTGGCGTTGACCAGTGAAAAATGTAGGCTCTGTTTACAAATAGCAACCAAGCTCAAAATTTCAACGGGCTTGCTAGGGTTGGGTAAGTCTTAAATTTGGGCCACCTAATGAGCTTCAATCTGGTATGGGTCTGGGTGAAAGCTAAATCTTTGGGTTCAGAGGGCAGCTCAAAATGTTAATATAGCCCATAGAGGAAAAAAAGGCCCAATCCCATTACAGGTCTGAAACCATAAGGAATGTACACATAGGCTCAAGATTATCTGTAACCTAGATAAGGACCGCCCACAGAATACAAGGACGGCCCTTTTGGCAAAGCCGCAGGGACCACAGAAAGGCAGCTTCGAATGCCAGATTTAACCCCCGTAATTTTCATGCAAGTTCTTGATCGTTACGCCCTTTTTTTTTTTTTTTAAAGTTTATAAGACATGTGAAAGTATAAATCTCTAGGACCGGTCCAAGTTGTACAATGAACTGTTTACTGTTATTTTTGCTTCGGATAATAATTAACTGCAGTAAGTGAGGAGCTTTTACACTTTGTGATCGCTGAAAGTCTGATACCGGCGCATCCTTTGATCCCCTCCCTCCCCTCCTCCACAACAGCAATGAAAATCTTCGCTTTTATCGCTATTTTTTCCCCTCATTTTTAGTTTTTGTGCTAGATTATTTCTCTTACTCTCAGACTGTAGCATTTTTGATTATGAGGGGTATCAGGTTCCGAAATAGGAGCGAATAGGGAATACGCCTGACTTTGACAATGAACAAAATATTATGGTCCAACGGTGACATTCGCATCCTTATTAGATGATAATGATTCTGCCACGAACATTTTAAATGGTGATCAGTAATTATTTTATTAAATAAATCCTTCATCCCTGCCCTACCTACACTTTTTTTTTTTAAATGGATGCCAGGTAGTAACCAAATGTTTAGTAAGATCAAATTCTCTGACGAAACGTGAAGACAAATTGACTTGCCGATCTCAGCATCACTTAATTCCATCTTTAAATTCAACCTTCCTGACTCGGCGCTTATCACAAATTTCAAAACATTGACACAAAGAGCACGATGTCACGACCGCTTGAGTATCGCGGGGTTATTTTCGTTTCTCATGCGCGTAAAGTGAGGCTCATTGTAGTGAATTTAATGGAGTATTTGAGGATGGTAGCGAAACTGATTGAAGTTTTCAGTTGTAACCTAGTTTTAACAGGAACCTATTTATTTTGTTTTTTCAGCACAAGAAACTAGAGATAAAAGCAACCATTACGAGCTTGAATGAGTTAATTTTAATGTTTTCCGATGCGGGCATGGGCGGAGTTAATGGAGGACGATGTGACCAGGACGATCACCTCATGATTGGAGAGAGGGATCGAGACCTTTCATGGATTTCATCTCCCCAGAATTCGCCGCGCTTAATACCAAAACAAGATTTACGCCCTTGCTTGCAGTAAAAGACTTGGGCGTAGAGTACATTTTATCAATGTTAGACAATGTGTCCCAAAACGGGTACGGCAAAGAGTAAATGTCCCGCTATTTTCTACAATCGCGTTTGAAGAGACTGAGTTATTTGCTATGCAGCCTAAAAAGTCCACATTTAAAAAAAAATAAGATTTAAACCTCTTATTTTTTTTCCTTGCCCCTGATAGTTTCTGAAGAAAAAAAAACAACAGCGCAAGAATGTTGGGATTTTCATCCTGCGGGCGCCGCTTCGCTCGTGCTGTGTGACGTCATTAAAAACATAGGCTAGCTGACGATTGGTTCAGACAGTTTGCGCATGCGGCCGCACCAATCGTCTGATAGCTTTTCTCGTTTCTTGACGACACGCAACACAAGTAATGGCGGCGTACAGAGGGTGAAAATCCCGATATTTCAGCGGTGTTTTCCCACAAATGGTCAGGCGGCGAGAAAATGTACGCTTACGCTACTCACCGTTTTGAACAAAACATTGTGGAATTTTTAGAATATGAAGCTAATATCTACCCCTGTCTCTTTAAACTTTAGCTGTCGGCTTGCATGAGAACTATACTAGAGAGTAAACGATTTAGTGCATCATTCACAGAGATAAGAGGCATCCTGTAAGACGAAGCGTCAATAACGACTAAATTTAGCAAGGACCTAGTCTAGACTTCATTGTTGAAGTTTCGAACGTCTTAATGCATGTAGCCACGAATATATTGTGTCAAGAGTCTGAAATGGTCAGTGGGTTGCCTCAGATGTCTTCAAGGATCGCAGCATAAAATTCAATCAAACCTCAGTAACAAGACATATAGTACGTATACCTTTTGTGCGTTAAGATGTGCTCTGTATCGAGACGCAAATGATAGAAAAGTAAATCATCCTTGCAGGTGAAATGCATACTTACACTGATAACGCGTGATAAAATTACTAAGATACTTATTACTGAGGTTCCACCTTTCAGTTATGTTTCTCCATAAGTGAAATTTTTAGCATATACAATCAGTAACACGTGTGCCTCTCGGTCTTATCTTTCCAAATTTGTAATTATACTGTAAGATTATCATTAAAAGCATATTGCCGTATCCATTTATTCATAGTCTTCACAGCAAACTCATCCCAGAGATTATCTTCTTTCCGCGTTAGAACAAACAAAGAAGGAGGTGGACCAGATTTCTAGTGGCTACAACAAAATCCCTTGCTCACAAGATCTCCAAATACATGTACACATTTAGTCCAGAGAGTTTACGGACAAACTTAGTTTTTATCAGTTGCTTACAGCTTCAGACGCTACTTCAAGATTAAGAAAGTAAACTGTGTCATGCCTATTAAGAAATACAAAAATATTATCAGACTTTCCCATAGATATGTTTAAACCAAAACAAACAAATAAACAAACAAACAAAAACACGTTATGGGCCTATACCTACAAGAAGTAAGTACAATGGGTTTATTTTGCTACAGTTATTTTCAAATTGATAATTTGATGATGTGGTCAGTGCCGGTGGATGCACTTCATGCTTCTTGCGAAGCAAACTGGCCCATTTACGAAACAAATTAGGGCCAATGATTCTCGATCATTCATCCTGTCATTTACCCACTGACAGCCTGGATAAAATACAGTGACACTTGCCAAAGACTCTGATAAGGTTAAAAAAAAATGAAAGTGATAAAGTAATATATTATTGCTGCTAAAATCAAAGTTTTGTCTTATTATTGTCACCACTATGAATAGGAAATCAGGATTTCGGTGAACATTATATATACTATATATATATACTATATATATATATAAACGTTCTAAAGCCTGCGTCTCGAACTTCTTGACGGTCTTATTTCTGCCCTCTAAAAATGTTTTTACCACTCTTTACTATCCAGGCAGTATTAAAAAAAACCATAGACTTCCTTTCCCCTTCCATTCCTCACTTTCCTCCATCTTGCTTGGCTTCATCAATGTATACTGAATTCTGAAGTTTGTGAGCCTATTCTAAAGGCCTTGCTTTCAATACAAGATTAAATATTAATATGTTTGTATGTGCTGTTTTCACCTGTGGAATAATGCCCTTCATGCTCGCTTGATTATTTTGTTTGTGAACGTTCTCTCAGATATGTTATAGCCGTGCAAGACAAACACCGTATACACTGTTTTATCGTTGCAATGCAGAATAAAAGACCAGAAAAAAATAAGGTTATTGTTTTTATCTTTCAAAAGACTTAGTCCTTAATGTGTTTCAGATCAATATAGAATTGGAAGGCTCCCGATTCTCGCCTTGTAACCAAATTAAATGAAATGATAATAATGATAAATAGAATGAGACATAATCAGATTGCTGGATGAAACTTCAAGATCATATTTCTTGAATGGTCTAAAATCCTGACTTTGATGTGAGATTGGGAGCTTTGGGAAAGAAAAATAGGCCCAAATAAGACAAGAACTGCATTCCAGTCGTCTCCCCCCTCCCCTCTCCCCTCTCCTTTCCCCTTACCTCACCTTCCCTCGTCTCGCTCCAAAAAAAATGATAGTGAGAAGTATGAGAAAATAATACAAATGATACTTACCTATCACCTTCATCCACGTGAAAATATAAGAATAATACTGATACATTTCTTTCGATATTAATTCACTGTCTGACCGGGTTGTGGTGAAATTGTCATCAAGCAAAGTCTCATTATTGCTAGCGATTAAACTTAGGCTGATTCTCTCCTCACACATCCTGCTGCCATTGGATGCCATATTTCGCGTTGATTTTGTCTTGGCGACTGAGACGAAAACCCAAGGAAAATAATGGTAATGATACACCAAAAAAAAAAATATATATATATATAGGCTAACTGACAGCTTGCGCATTAAAGATGTCATCTTTTACCATCGCAAGAATCACGAGTGCATTGGTGTGATAATGCGTTCTTAGTAGTGTTCAACATGCAGAGTTACTGTAATTCTTACGGTGGTAAGATATCACATCGTTAATGCGCAAACTCTCAGATTTTAATATCACAGACTGTATTATCTCAAGCTGTTTGTCCGTGTTTCTTCACGGCTTTTATCATGCGAGATATAAGAAAAAGGATCGGGCGTCTCAACATCTTTTATAGAATGGGCTCTCTTGCGGTTTCACGTGAGTATGGTGGACTTTGCGTCACACGGTACCCCACGCGCCGTTTGTACTGTTGTTTTGTCCAAGAAGTGGTTGACTCCAGAACGGTTGGCCATTGGTTGTCCTTGCCTCATTATGCAAATTGACTGTGACAATTTATTTTGCGAACTAATCAAAACAACCGCAAATATACGAGGATATTTTTCTAAAGCAAACGACCAAGCTCATCCATACCGCATTTACACTGCTTCTCTTTGAGTAATTATTGTACTCAAGCGACGCATTGTATGTAAATAGAACGGAGCGCGCCCTCGCGGTTTTGTGCACGTGAACGCTGCGTGCCGGGGTGTTGAGGAGTATCGTGGGTTTGTACTGCATCTATAATCTAAAATACAGAATATAAGGCTTACATGCATGTCATATTTATACACGAACCAAAACACAATAAATGAAAATTAACGTCTCATCTTTGTCAATGGTAAAGATTATTATTCACACCCTCATACCACCTCGCGTGAAGTTATGTAATGAGAAATGGGACGATGAGCAAAGAAGAAGTAGATAATATGGGATAGATGTAGATGTTACAGGCTAGACTAACTGCTGACGTGGTTGCCACATGTCTTGTTTTTTCCTGCAGTTATAAATGTTCTCTCTCTCTCTCTCTCTCTCTCTCTCTCTCTCTCTCACACACACACACACACACACACACACACACACACACACACACACACACACACACACACACACAACACACACACACAAACACACACTTTCTTTTCATTCATCACTATCAGGGTAAATGTTATCATCAGTGATACTTTCAATGTTGTTGTTGTTGTTGTTGTTGTTGTTGTTGTTGTTGTTGTTGTTGTTGTTGTTTTTGTTGCTGTTTCTGATACTGTTGTTACGGTTGCTCATTCGTGCACCACAGACGATAAAAAGTATCATATACCCTACGGTATGATTTTTTTTCTCCTTAAAATAAATGTCCGAAGGGCAGTGCTTCACAAAGATAAAATACAACTGACTTAGACTGTTCCATAATACATGACTGACTGCTGACTGCCTGGCTGGCTGGTTGGCTTGCTGGTTGTCTGGCTCACCAGCTTGCTAGCTGACTGTCTGACTGGGGCCGTCTAGGACCGGCTGCTTTTTTGGTTAGTTGCGATGTATCTGAATTATTTATAGCATCACTGATGATTGATGTGATCAGATGTTGAGAAGAAACTGTAGTCCTACGCTCTTGCTTGTTCGGATCAGTCTGTTTAAACTTAGTCAATCGATGTCCTGATTTGAAATGGACAGACTATACTGATAAGAGAAAAGTGCTTGAGGTGTGTCCTGACAGCGCTTAGCAGAATCTTTCCGTTTTCACACCCGAAATATGACTGCGTCTACATCATCAATTGGATAAACTGAGGCATTTAAATATGCGCTTAAAGTACTCAAACTTTAAGTGCATTGTGCCTAATAAAAAAAACACACACAACTTTTGAGTGATGTTTAAAGGGACTGGCATAGTTATTTTCTTCACAGCCTTAAAAGTCCACATTATCTGTGTCATGAAATTTAAATCACTAATTTTTTTGTTGTTTTCCTTTCGCCTGACCATTCTACTAAAACACAGCTGGAATGTCGGGATTTTCACCCTGCAGGCGTCGTGATTGCCTGCTGAGTGACGTTTCCGCGAGTGTCGGCACTCTTCTTCTTCTTCTTCTTCAGTCATGCTTGCAGACCGCTATGGGCCATGAACTGGGTGGTCATCAGTCTGCAGTTCCCCCATAGCTTCGTTTCATAGTCAGTTGGCAATGGCCAAAACTGTTTTCTTTCCTCTGCCAGTAGAGGACAATCCTGCAAAACATGTTGTAGTGTTTGGTCGGCACTCATCGTTTGCTGGCTTTTCTTGCTTTATGACGTCACGCAGCACGAATAATGACCCGCGGTAAGCAGGATGAAAATCCCGACTTTCCGGCATGTTTTCTCGGAAACAATTAAGCGGATGAAAATGTACGCATTTTAAATTATTTTAAAAAAAGTAATGTGGATTTTTGAGGTGGTAAAGCAAATATCTATTCCTGTCCCTTTAGAAAGACAAGGTTAACACTGTTTACTGAGCTGAAGGAGGGTTTAGTTGGAAGTAAAGAAAAGCAAGCTCGCAGAAAGAAGACGGAATCTGTTCAGTCAAACTTGGAAAAGTGTTTTTTAGGAACTGGTCACATAGAGCAAATTTCTCTGTCTTTATGTATGTAGACACTGTGGATGGATGAATGGATGACATGCATAAAGAGCTTTCACATTCCTCAAAATTGTAGGTGTGTATTAGTTAAAGAGGGAAGGAAAAGTTATACGAAGACTTCATCGTCTTAGAGACATTTCTTTGTAACCAGATGACAGTGATATTTAGTAAAACAAGCCAATTTACTGCTGCAATTTAAACAAGACAACTTTTCAAGCAACTTCGCTTCTATGTTCAGAAATTCCATTATGAAACTTCATAAAATGAAGTACGACTCACTGTCTCCAAGCTAGTCCGACCACTGCACCTTATAGTCCCGCCGCTTATGACACGTTTGCGTGCAAATCGTGCACTTTGTGATACCAAATTGACTTTCACATGGTAAAATCTACATCTTTTTCTGATTTTAAAACGAGGTGGGCCGTCATGGTATGACCATTGGAACCACCTAAAAAAGTCTTGAAGATGCGAAAAAACGCGGATGTTTCCTGTGTTTACCCTAATGTTAAGTTACCATTATTTCTGTGATATCCCATTACCAAAACCCTTCTATCCATCTGATCACAGTGATTTTGCTGTAGGGATAGGAGTATGTAAGTGCGTAGATAAAATATGAATTTGTTTGTCCCCGTCCTTTCGCCGTTCCCGGGCTGCGCGCACCGGGAAATCTCAGCTACTGGTCATAAAAAACTTTATGTATGTAAGCATTTAAATAAGCATTACATACATGCTGATATCAAATAACACTTTAGGTGCATCAACTTTAGAAGAAAACACATAAAACATGTGCATTTGAAAGCACATTACCAACTTACGTGACAGCAGTTAATAAACGTGTACCAATAAAGGTTGTGAGCATTTAATTTGTAAGAAAGCTATGGATCACAGTAATATAGTGACCATATAAAACTGATCAGTTAGTAAAAAGAAGACGTTGAAAACAAGTGTCAAGACTACGGTCTTCGTAGAGCAAGACGTAGTAGATTTCAACCACTATTGACAAACAAATAAACAAACAATCAAATAGACACGCTGTTGAAATTCATCTCCTTGTATATGAGCACTCAAGATAGGTATTTCCGTGCAATATTTGATTTGATTGCTCATAATTATAATCTCAGGTCTGCCCAACCCTGCGTCTGTCCCCTTCACCCCTTCCCCCAACAACTTCCTCCTTCGGGGTCGGCGTCAGATTATTACGCCCCACTACTAGCTCCTTTTCATCTCAATTTCAAGCAAAAACACAGTTGAAAAATAATCGCTGGTTACCAATGCGATCGCAGGTTGCGCCTATCTCGATTGTTTACAAAATCATGACGTAACGATGTTTACGCAGCGAACAACGGAGAATCAGTGGTACCGTTACGTGGAAACTATGATCTTCATGACCGTTCGGTTTTGCACAGGTACACGTGGTCAGACGAAGGAGCTTGCGCCCGACATCGGATTGCTTTGATTTGTTTGTTCTCCCCGAAAATTCAATTCGGGCCATCAAGCAAGCACGTGACACACACACACACGCGCGCACACACAAAAGTAACGAGAAAGTAACTAGTAATTTTGTAATTGTTACACAAAAATTCGGTAACGAGTACTTTTTCGTTACTTTAGATGAAGTTTGTAACGAGTAAGTAATTGTTACTCGAAAACTGTAACGAGTACTCGTAGCGGCGTTACTTTTTACTCGTTACAACAACCCTGGTCTTTACACAATGGTGTCGTTGATAATAAAGACCATAATCCTGAGTCGCCGAAAAGATTTCTCTCATTCAGCGGATGGAATTTTGGACGACTGTGCAACTTTGGAGAAATAAAATAATAAATACGACTTTATTTACCCCGTAGGGAAATTGTTTTACAATGTCATACAGTGTTACACATCTCATTCATAATACAAACACATATAACAATACACATCATACATGTAAATACATAATATTACAAATGAAATACATAACAAAGTCATTGCTGGTCGCAGACCGACATTCATAACTCAGACACTTCTGATTCTTACAGGTTTGCTTTTTTCTGTCATTACAATCAGTGAATAATAACAGAAAAAATGGAAGTAAACCTGTCTCGAATAAGCAATAGGGTGTTAGGCCATGGGTGATCACTGCTCACAACTAGCCTAGATCTTATCACTATGGCTAGTTTTAAGTCGGTCTGCCTCGTTAGTTTGCTGAAACATTTATAATCTTGTAAGTGCAAGCATTTTGCTGCAGTGTTATACGCAATGGAAACTTAGTGCCACTGGGGCAGAATCTCGTCATAACACTGACCAGCCTGTTTACAGATGTGCTTATAAATATGGCAGAATGATTGGCGTCTGGCTTAGACTAGCCCGTTTTTGAACTGAGCGGTTTTAATCTTGCTGAACTAATGAGTCAGTAGAAAATGCGTAAGTTAAAAATCTCAATATACGCCATTGTGACGCACCTGGTCGACGCAGATATAAAGTGTTGCATGTCAGTGGAAAGGGCTTGTTTTACTTGGTGTGAAAAATAATACAATAATTATGTAAGCGGTATTCATTTTGCTGAATTAGAGAGGCGGTTGTACAGTGGGGTAACTGAAAATTTCAGTCCGTCTTAGCGCCTCGTCTAACCATCAGAGATATCAAGTGTTGCATGTCAATGGAAAGGTCTTGTTAGGCTCTGTTTAAAAATATGTATCATTACATTAAACGGTATTAATTTTACAGAACGCCAAGGGGTTGAAAACCTCGTATTTTACTTAAACAAAGAAGAATCATTATGGACGCCTACCAGCCACAGGAGGGTTCTGCCAAGGTGGGCCCACCTCATTTTCATTATCACTTGGCATAAAGAACCTGACGTAAAAGCGGTATGTTGGTAACAAAAAGTGCACGATCGATGTAACATCCTTCCCCACTATTATGGGAAAGAGGACAGACTGAGAGTCTAGCGCTGTGCAAAAGATCGATCTGAGTCTTGCGAGCAGCCTCTTATTGAGATGGAAAAAGGAGACCGTTATTTATTTATTTATTTATTTAAGCATAATGATCACACTTTTTCAATGGTTTAAATCTTAATGAATATTGGACAGAATCAATCCTGCATACACAATGATGCAAGATGTCACTGGTTGCAGTTCAACTACTCGAGGTCAAACAACCGAAGACCGACTAATATTCATTAGTTCCACCAGTCAGTGGTTTAAACCTTACGACGACTGACAACTTTACCGTAAACGTTCTCTAAATGTACACCTTACACCTCATGCAGTTTCAAAAACATTTATCACCTGTTTTGATAACAAAAATATTGTATCTCACTCTTCTTTACAATTTTATTTTACACCCTTTTACATTTTTGTAGGTCTGTTGATTGCATCGGCGGATGCCCGTCATTTTGTAAGAGTAAGGAATGGGAAAACTATTGACGTAACAATGTTTCTTTCTATACGCCTTCTAGTTCTAGTCTTATATGATCAAACTTGCCAAGATGAGCAAAATAAATACCAAACAACTTTATTCTATTGAATGCTCGGCAGACACATTTTTGTGGCGGTCTGTGCCAAGCCCAAGGAAAGATAATTCGTACTTTAATGTGCAATATAAATTATATTAATTACCTCCCTTACTTCAGTCCCTCCTCACAAGGGTCTTAGACAAGAGTCCTTGTATCCAAACAGTACCGTATATAATTACTTGTTCTGCTTCTATAAACCAAAAATATCAAATAATTATTGAAGGCAATTAAAAAGATAATTTTGTGCAAAAGTGCACACTGTTACAAATTTAGTGTGACTCCCCATCACTGCAATGTCTCATATGGATTATAATAGTCTAGGTGCACTGTAGGATAAGCTTAGTTGATGCTATGCAGTAGGCCCATTTTGTTATGCCCAAGACCCTTTCCAGGTTAGAGTTTAATGACAGCCTGAATTTCACACTTTCAACGTTGGCGATAGACCTTACTTAACAATAGATCTGTCTGCTATGTGCCTTGGAGTCTAAGCAGAATGGAATAATCTCATTCTAAGCTGTACGTAGTTCTCTAAAGAATATGGCTTCATTTGAATTTGACGATGTGTCATAATGGAAAATAGGAGGGGGTATTTCGTTAAGAAAAAAAAAAAGGGCCGCCAAGAATGTGAACGTGTAATATTGTGTTACTGCGTGTTGTTGTCACTCCAATGTTCCCAGCGTAAAATCTCAGTGTACCTTGCTAATTTCCCCCCTTCCAACCTTCCTGTCACCTCTCCTCCCCTCTCCTTTCCNTTATAATAGTCTAGGTGCACTGTAGGATAATAGTTGATGCTGTGCAGTAGACCCGTTTTGTTATGCACAAGACCCTTTCCAGGTTGGAGTTTAATGACAGCCTGAACTTCACACTTTCAATGTTGGCGATAGACCTTACTTCACAATAGATCTATCTGCTATGTGCCTTGGAGTCTAAGCAAAATGGAATAATCTCATTCTAAGCTGTACGTAGTTCTCTAAAGAATATGGCTTCAGTTGAATTTGGCGATGTGTCAAAATGGAAAATAGGACGAGGTATTTCATTAAGAAAAAAAAAAAAAAAGGTCCCCAAGAATGTGAACGTGTAATATTGTGTTTCTGCGTGTTGTTGTCACTCCAATATTCCCAGCGTAAAATCTCAGTGTACCTTGCTAATTTCCCCCCTTCCAACCTTCCTGTCACCTCCCCTCCCCTCTCCTTTCC
>JAWQUT010000001.1:2658821-2673108 GCA_033807755.1 Ellobium chinense
CCCCCCGTTCACCAACCTACTCCAACAAAGCAGTCTCACTGTGTCTGCCTTTCTAGTAGACAATAACGACAATAAAAGGCACTAAAATGAGATGCTCGTATCGTGAATGTAGAATTGTCGAACATTGTTTTATATAAATTTCACCAACCCCTGACCCTGGTAAATTTATAGAAAGATGAAAGGCTAAATCAAATAGTTTGTAATTGGTTCCCTCCTTCCCGTGCACCTGGGT
Organism: Ellobium chinense; assembly: GCA_033807755.1. NCBI lineage: Eukaryota > Metazoa > Mollusca > Gastropoda > Ellobiida > Ellobiidae > Ellobium > Ellobium chinense. Next base: position 2,659,054 of record JAWQUT010000001.1, read on the forward strand.
GCGTTGACAGGGGACAAGAGCATTGGTACAAAGTGACGATAACTAAAAATGGGTCTCCTGTGGAGACAGATGTCTCGGTATGACTGCGGTAGTTTTCAGTTACAAAGCAAGACATTTTCTTTCTGCTGCAGTTGTTTTCGACCACAAATTTATTGATGCTTTACATCTGTAAAAGCACAGATATATTTTTCATTTGCCAAACACTTTTTCAACCCGTCATATCGCGCTGAATGCACCTGCGTTATCCAGTGTTGGAATTAACTTAGCAAAAGTAGTATATATATATGCTACGGGCCCTGCATTTTCGCCGGACCCGCACTTGTTACTTGTTACTGGAAACATCATCACTGCACCTTAAACATGTCCATAGGTGCTCCAATCCCCACGCCAAAAACCGCCTCAAAGAAAACAAGCTAACTATGCCGTTGACATCTGGTTGAGGACAGTTCTATTCCTTCAAGCGAGGCTGCAGCTCTTACTACTTCCTTTCACCACATCCCTCTTCTTCTCTATACGACTCACTGCAGGATTGTTGTTCCAGGTTTTCTCCTCCTCGTCCATCAGTTTCTTTTCCAATTCCTTGAGGATATTCTGCTTTATCCTGTTTGAGCGTACCGCACTAAATGCTTGCAAACTGTCATTGCATCCACATTACAATAGGCGAATGTCCGAGACGTGTAACTTAGGCTGCCCCTACAATATGTACGAAGATTTAGGGTGTGAATCTGTAACCGGGTGGAAAGGCAATACAGTGTAGTATTCTTTCTCTTATATTTAAGGGGGCTCTTATATTTAAGGGGGAGGAAGGTGAGCTTAGTCTGATAATTTTTCAGATGTTACATATTATTTGAAGGAAGTGTGTCACCAGGGATTTTATTTTAGAGAAGAAGGGCCGAAAAAAACCTACACTAGAAAATTTCTGTTCCTGCCGGGGATCGAACCAGGGTCTTTCAGCTTGCAAGTCTGAACGTGTTACCACTACACTACAGGGACGCTAACTTCACAGCAATTTAATTCTTAAATACCTACTGCCTGAATCGGTCCCTAACTTCCACGTGCGAACCTAGTGTTCACCCGTGACCCAAACATACTTCCCGACTGCTCACAAATCGAACACACAATTTCTCTAGGAAAATTACTTATATTCGTTCCCCTTTCGCTCTGTTCACCCCCCCCCCCCCATCTCTCCATCCCTCCCTCCATCTCAATGGTAATGTAGGGAGTCCATCACCTCGTAATCCTGATGATGAAGGTCCCCTTTTGGCTTAATCCGGTCCAGGTCACCACTGAATGTGGACTGTTTGCAGCCCTGTTCACGATTTGTTTGTTTGTTTGTTTGCTTGTTTGTTTGTTCCTGCTTAAATGGAATACTGTCTGTTTCTATTTTCGTGGTCTTAAGACCATAAAAAAAATGTCCCTTACCAGAATTTAGACATATTGACATTCTGCTAGGGCTTCATATCACTATTTGTCGTGTGAAATGAACATACCTACTATTTTATTTCAAGACCGTAGCCAAAATTTGCGTAAGAGTGGTTTGGTCTTCGGGCTGAATGAGAATGATAAGGTAGCAGTACTCCCTTAATATTATACTTGAAATGCTGGACTGTCTGAGTACACCTGAATCGCAGGTTACGATAATGATTAGACCCACATTTATCAGTATCTGTTGTAACCTAAATCAAACCTTATTTCGTACCTTGTGACCGAAAACAATATGCCTTCCTCGATATGTAAACTGCTGAGCCTACATTATTATGCCCAACTTTCTATGTTCTAGATTTACAGCATTCACGCGCCACCATATTCCACCCTTAGCACTATCTGCCTTTCATGTGAGTTTAATCCACTATAGATATGAAGATACCAATGCCAGTGGTTTTTTCCACTGTTGGTTCTATATTGTTTAATTCTTACTCCAAATTTCAGTGTATAGAAATATGTACCCCAGACTGATTAGATTTTGAGGACTTTGGCAGTAAATCAGGTTACCTAAGATTTTTGGCCTTCCCACACAGTAAACAAGATAATTTTTACCACGTAGCAACAACCAAACAGTTTACACTTGAATGTCAAAATCCCACCTATTCTGAGTCTGCAAAAAGTATCTGCATCTATCTAAACCTTTGAAATTCAAACACAGTCTACTTCCTCGCACTCTATGACCAATTTTCTGTTTTTTTTTGGTTTTTTTTTATAAAGACCATAAGAAACTGCAAATCTTTGTGCCAAGTACTACCGGCATCTTCATACCAACATGCTCTTTGCTCAGCCTTATTTTCCACTCAGACCAAGTTTGTCGAATACCGCCACCTGTAAACAACTCAATGAGCAGGTGACAAGTGTGTGAAGGTGATAATATGTTACGCGGGTGGCGTTGCTATGGTAACCAAATTTTAACCTAATACTTATGTTATATTACTTTCTTTAATTAAAAAAAAAAAAGGGGAACAGGGGCCCACGCGAGGGCTTCTCACGTGACGGTTGTTATTGTCGTCTGGGAAATAGAGTACATCTGATAAATATTCCATAGATATTCAGTAAACACGACGCAAAGGCGGTCGGAACTTCGGAAAACGAGGAGAGTATAAGTAGGCGTCTGAAGTCGAGTTACCTGTGATTGTCTCCCCATTACTCACTCACACCACGCGCTTTCATCGCACAGGTAAGCGGTTTTGGTCATGCGCTTCTACTTTCCTTGGTACTTGCACGTGTTGTGTTTGCGAGCTGTATGTGAAAGTTAAAAAAAAAAAGGATAAAAGTTATGCGGAAATATGGCAGGGTTCTCAAATGCAGAATTACTTGTTTTAAAGTTCATTTAAATGACTTTCTGTCCACTTAAGATTAGACCTCTTCGCCAGTAGCATGAATGATCAACATTTTCATAATTATTGCAACTTCCGGTTTTCCCAATGCATGCGCGGGTTGAGCGGAATGGCGGTAGCGAGGGGTTATCTCTCTTGGAACATGGGGTTAGAGCTCACCTCTTCGGGTCTAACCACATCCTTCCTCCCCCTCCAGGTAGCTCTGTAGACCTGGCTTCTTGAAACACAAATTACGGCTCATGCCAAACAAGGTGGTAACCGTATCAGAATTTTGCGCGTGCGGGGCCGGTCTAGCCCCCACAGTTTCCTGCAGAAGTTCTGATAGGCTGTTCCAGCATTCCACCTACACCCTTGTCAGACAGGTATTTTTGGCAAGGGGCTCTGGAATATACCGGTTGGTTGTCTTATATCCAGAAAGAAGCCAATCCTTACTGCTTCTTTCGTGAGTACGTGCAAGCCAGCGGCTTCGTCGGGTGTGTTGTGAGTGCGAGGCAGTGAGTGTGTTCTGGATCACCATTTAGTCTCTCAGCCCTCCTCTCTCATCTCTCGTCCCCCGGTCTCTTCGTTCGGCAGGGTTTAGCTTGACTCCTCCAGCCCACATCAACTTCATCAACGTCCATCTGCAACTACTGCAGCGACAACTTCATTCCTTTATTCCACTACAGCAACAGCAACCACAACAACCGCAGCCATGGATGCCATCAAGAAGAAGATGTTGGCCATGAAAATGGAGAAGGAGAACGCCTTGGATAGGGCGGAACAGTTGGAGCAGAAACTCCGAGACACGGAAGACACTAAAAATAAGGTATGCAAAACTGTTTCATTTTTGTTTACCAATGTAATCATTCAAAAGTCAAATCTGACGCCCTCCTGGCACCGTTGCAGTAGCTGAATTATGCCAAATCCTGATCGTCCGGATTCCAAAGTTCCGTGGAGCATTATTGTCCAGATACGCCAGTCACTAAAGTGGCGAATTCAACTGATCATTACACTAAACTGATACTATAAATTGCAACCACGAGTAATCTAGTCAAATTGCATGCTCATCTTGCCCTGGCATTTCTATTTACATCGATCTGTCGTTAACTGCTCAGCAAAAGAAATCCAGTGCAAGTCCTAAATATTCAAAGACGATCATTGCAGTAAACTGCTAGATCCATGGCACTGTAAATTGCGACTATAAGCAATCTAGTCAAGGTGGATGCTGGTCTTGCTCTGGCATGTTCCATTTAGATCGATCTGTCGTAAACTGCTGAGCACAAGTAGTCCATTGCAAGTTCCAAATATTCAAACACGAACGACAGAGACATGTTTTCTTTTAAGAACATCAAGAACGAGTGCTCTCGTCTCCAGTTTCGCTGGAGCCATTGTCAAAAGTTTAAGTCTCCGCAAACTTTTAAATGGCCTTTGTTTTCAATGTGTAAGAACTATCGAAGATGGAAAGGGAGCAGGACGATGACCAAACTTACCAAATTTTATCAAAGCAGTTAATGATAGGCAATGGAGAATCTGTATAAATGCTTAAAAAGAGGGGGGGGGAAGAGGCAGTTTGACAGGTACTTTACTGCCGACTACTTGAAATAGTGTTTACCTGACCCAGGGAATCAAGGCCTGGGTCACTTTCAGCTCACACTCCCTTCGTGTGCCAGGCATACCGATAATGACGCCATCTGGAATTCATCATGTCCAAGGGAGACCAGCGATAGTCGGGAGATAAGATCAACAACATGCACGCTAGCGTGAGCATTAGCAGTTGCAAATGCAAGCCACCCATATCGCCTTGACCATTTCTATAGGTCGTCCTCATCTGCAACAGCTGTTACGGCTTGACTGCAAAGTGGCATAGAGGTGTGTAGTTGTAACAAATAACACACTCTTGGAAGTTGCTATTTGCAGTAGCTGCTACCGGCTGATTGCAACATCCCACAGGAGTGTGTAGCTGTAACAAACAACACACACACCTGGAAGAGCACACATGAAAACTGGGCTGTCAGAGGACAGGTGATCTATCTCTAAGTTGGTCGGCTGGCTGAAATAATAAACAGTACACAAGATCATCCAGTATTTGTTTGGTGTTGAGTTAATGTAATGGGCACTTAACTCTCGCTTCTAACAGTTTTCCCCAAAGACCTATTATGGTTTCGCCGTAGCTCGCAGAGGGACTTCAGAAAACTGCAGAGTTCTGATGAGCTTAATTATGTTGTGTAGAATTGCACTGGAGAAAAATTAAAGAGCTCCTGAAGCTCTGTAGAGCAAGTCTCAGAACAGCCTGAACGCCATGAGAGACAAATAACACATCTGAAGAGAAGAATGCAGAAAAGTAAAATAGGCTTTGCATAATACACCATGTATCATCAAGCAAAGTCTTCAAGCAAGCTTCCATCTTGTGAGCTAAGAGTTACAGATGTTTATGAATCAAAGCTAACATCTTCCTACAAAAGGGCTTAAGCTGGTTTTCCCATCAAAATCATTTCTTGGCACAGTCGTGATCTTCAAGCCTATTTTGATTTCTCAACAAAATATTTTTTGCGAAACTGCGAATATCCTTGATGAGGCATTAGAAACGAATTTTGTTGGTGCGAAGAGTTATATTTAAACAGAAGCACTGACTTTTCTCAAAAACAGTTTTGACAAAGATAAGCCCTTTTATCAGATGACGTTAGAAACTTTCATTGCTAAGTTTTCCCTTTACTTAAAAACGAAGATATTGTACATGACATTACAAAACGTGTCTCACATGCCACACTGGTGAAAATTATCGATCAGGATTTGGCATATATCGGTTGCAGATTTTAGTTGGTTGTCTGCAAGCTCTACTGGTATATGTAAAGAAGCAAGAGGAAATGGGGGGNGGATTAGCAAAGCATTCTCTTTATGAGCAATTCAAGCAATTAGCATACCATATAAAGAGATAAGCAATGGGGACAAGTTTAGTTGATCTGGACTGTGTGAACAGTTATATAAATACGTTTGAACGTATCACGTTTTGTCTCAACTTCAAGATGTTTCATGGGTAGCCTACAAAGTGAAGAGGGAGGGGAATAGAGGGAGCAAAAAAGAAAATAGATAGTGGTGGATTGTATTGAGATATTTTGTTAAAATACTTATGAGTTTATTTTGCATGAGTTCTTTAGTTATTTCTCATTCTCTCACCTTTCATTCATCCCCCAAGCCCCACCCCTGCCAATGATCCCCCATTTTTTTCCTTCCCTCCTCTTTTGTGTATCAAATAACAGTTTCATCTGTTTTTAGCATGAATGATCCCAAGCCCGAGTGTTTCTAATCAGTGAAAACTGGCAGCACGCAGCCATCTTGAGCCGACGGGCCCGGCGTTTACCTGTGTTCACCTACGGGAACAGCTTACTCAGCACTACCCTGGATTTCTCATGTTCACAGACTTGGCGGCCATGAAGATGACGTCACGTCACTACTGCATGTGCATGACTGTGCTCCTTGCATGTCCTGCAAAATAATATGCGCTGTCAGTTTTGTGTCAAATAACTGACCACTCGAGCACGCTTTAGCAGAGATTGCTTTCCATGTGCTTGTAGCAAATACGTGTACAATAATAATACTACACGTATTTTTTTTTTAAAATGTTCTCTAATTACCTCAATACTTTCTTCTTACCCTTCGTAGGAGTCTGAAGAGAACATGCCTGCCTGTGCTGCTTGAACATTCATCCTTCTGAGACCCTAATCGACTTCACCTCCTCACTATCACTCCTCTCTTTGCCAATAGACATACGCCATTTCCCCAAACCTCCCAACTATTATTTTGGTGTGCACATCAACATTGATTCTTTCTGTATTATAACGAGAAGGAGGCAGTGTGTGAAGAGTGGATGTGCTTGGAAACAGTCCATAAGAAAACGAGCTATATGATTCAGACACATGACCACTTTCCACCCTATGTTTGTCTCTTAGGAACAAAAAATCCTCATGCTCTTCAACAAAATGTTTCTCTTGGTGCCGATTATACTCTGGATATATTTAGAGTCAATCTAAATTGAGGCAAGATTCACCATACATGAACATGTAGTAGTCTTTGCCCAAGTGTGCCCTAGTGAGTCCGGTATCGGGGAGGAGGGGGGGGTAGTTAACCGTAATAAGTCCTCCGTCAGAGCCAGTCATTTAATAGTCAATAAATGATGCTTATGAAGATAGATAAAATTTTGCACAAGGTTTAAGGTACCCTGACTCTTGCTGCTTGTAACAGAATAAACCCTAATGACGTTAACATTATAATGGGGGGATAAATCTAGCCACATTCAACCTCGACTCTATGAATAAGACTTGATAAAGTCCCTTGAACCCGTGTATTGTTGGGTTTTAGTTTAGCGACTGCATCTCGCAGCAATGAACTGTCATCCTCAATGGCGCAACTGTTAATTACGAGCGTGTGAATGTGTAGTGTGCCTGGGACTAATTGAGGTTAGGAGTGGATAGAAGATCAACAAAGTTGGGACAATGGAATCAGCTGTTTTAAATACGTTTACTTTGGAAACACGCCCAATCAATCACAATCAATCTGACGTTGACAAACAAGCACAGTTTTTTTTACAAACGTATTTGATCTATAGCCTGACATTTATAGTGGGGGATTAATTAAAACAATGTAGGCCTATAGCGTTGTTCTTTGAGGAGGTGGATTACAATGCGAGTATCTCGTAACAGTTTCTTATCATTAAATTGCTGTCCCCAGCACAAACATATGATAAATTTAGCAGAAGTGAGTTCTCAGTATTACTAGTATTAGAACTTGGTGTGAGAACCTCCCTCTGTATGTGTGTGTGTGTGTGTGGAGAGGGGGAGGGAGGCGGAGTGGCATTAGTATACTAACTAATAAAAGGAAAAAAGACTATGTTCCCTACTCATTATGTCACACTGAGGATAAAAAGACATTAACAACTGTTTAATGGAATGCAACCTCTGCTCTCCATTCCTAACCTTATTGCAAGCCTCCCTTTATGCACGCCTATTTAGCCAAATGTATAGTCCTCTGTTTTGAAAGACGCTGCTGTCGGATTATTGCGAAATCATTGTGCCAACTACTCATAGCACAAACAAAACTTGACCTTAAACAGTTATCAGGATGTAACTGGATATAGTGCTTACCATAGCCATATGGGTAGCGTTACTGACAATTTGTGAACTGCCACTAATCCTACACTTTCATTCAGTGAAAATATGATACAGATGTAGGCCTACCTGTGCTTGCATGAGGCTCCTGTATCCTCCTTACCCTTTTCATTCGTCTCTCTCATTTGTTTTTCTTTCCTAAATGGCTTTCAGTTGACTTTATCGATGCCGATACTCCTTTGCTTTCCCCATCTCCTAACATCCACGCTCCTTCCCCATCCACCCCCTCCCCCACCCTTTATCATATCCCTGCAAACCCCTATTCCCTTAACTCCCTATGACTTTGATATGAAATGAATAGCTGGACATAATAACACAATGTTGTTGTTGCTTTTTGTCTACAGTGTGAAGAAGATCTTAACAACCTCCAGAAGAAGTACTCCAACTTGGAAAACGAATTCGACACCGTCAACGAACAGCTCATTGATGCCAGAGCCAAACTAGAAACTTCACAAAAGCAAGTAACAGAGGTGAGTAGTATAGTGTCAAGTAACATGACTATATGAGCACGCGTGTGTGACGGAGAGAGATAGAGTGGAGGGAAGGGACGAGAGAGAGAGGCATGGAGAACATTTAATAGTGGATCAGCGATAGCGGGTACAAAAGAAGGGATGAATGATTTTAAAGAGAGCTGTTTGGCTGACAGAGGGAACCTGTTGTTATTATTATTTATTTATTTATGTTATGACTGTTATTGTTTGTGACGTTATTATATGTTTATTGTTCTCATTATAATTATAATCCCGTTCCAACAAGACATCTGTTGTTTATTAAGGAATAGGACAGAAAGTGCACCAGTATGGAATATTATGTATGTGTTCGAAGTTTAACTGATACAGGCCAACCAAATCATATTTTTTTTCCTTTTTGGTGATCATTAGAACCTGCACAAATGCTGCAGTTACATGTATAGGAATAATATCATCGTCAATTCCCCCATCGTCTTCATTCTCTTTCTGTCGCTGTCTCTCTTCTTAGTTCTCTCGCTTACTTCCATTCTCTCAAGCTCTCCCGCTTACATGCATTGTCGTTGTAAATTAACTGCTCTTTGTTCGATATCTTTGTAAAGGCAAACCAAACCTATGTCGCCTGAGTCATGCTTGTTTTATACAGTGCTTAATGTATACGTCGTGCAAAAACAAAGAGTCATGTTTTCATGTTTATTATGTATTAGTAAAGCACTGAGTCACAGATTAATAATGTTCACTGTATTGTAGAACATACCGTGTGAATGCGTACTGACAGTTTCATCAAGATACCACTGTATAACCCGTCAGACGAGTGTCCTCGGTGATAGGCCTTTTAATAAACGAGGAAGAGTCAACACTGCATCACATCTGTGAACCAGATCTACATCTAACCTATTTACGTCATAGTCTAGATGTTATCAACTAAAGAACTAGCGGTACATGATACAGAACATGCTCATGACTATGTAGAGTAGATAATAAATCTTAACAATAGTTGTGATGTGCCCAGTGTTGATAATTATTAGAGTGCATCTTAATCAAGCGGGCCCAACGTATATGACCGGTAACAGAAATGGCCACAACTTCAATGCAAATCCTCAAATGTTATTCTCAAGATATTGGACATTCTGTTTATTTCTGCAACTTTATAATTTCTGTCTGATACTCCTTTTCTTAGTTTTGCTTTTGAAATTTTTCATGCTGCTACTTGCTGCTGTTCGCTCAATTGCTGCTGCCGCTGCCGCTGCTGCTGCTGTTGTTGCTGTTGCCGCTTTTTATAGCTAGCTAACCTTCGTACTGCTATCGTGATCCTCAAAGTCTAGTATAGCTGACGTTCTTCTTTATCGCTTATAGTTTTTAGTTTTCGCTTATGTAGTACGTATAATATGACCGCTGTTGTTATTATTGCTGTTATTATCGTGTTTGACTTGTCATACAAGAAAACACAGTGAATACTGAACCATGAAATGTTTGCTATAAGAGGCATGCGCATTCTTGTTAAGGACCATTGATTTTGATGATATCCAGTTCAGACCGTGTATAAAGAGAGAAACGCTATGGGTAATCTGTGTCAATGAGAGCATTAAAACCACCATAATATCCACCATGGCGACAGAAAAATCGATTTCGGGACAGTTATAAACTCTACTTTTATTTATGAATAGACCTGTATTGTATCTTGTATTGTTCAGAACTTATTTGTGTAGTAGTCACCTTTCTAGCTACTGACGAAACACGAAATAGACAATATAGGAATGATCATTATAAGATGTTATTTGAATAGGTGGCATTTAAGCTCTCGGGGTTCTACGTCAATCAAGATTGAGCATTTGTGTATTATGATGACTCAGGACAATAAATGAAATTAGTGCTGAGCCAATGCAGGTAAAATAAACTGGTGGCATGACCACCATCATTATCAGATGGTACCACGGTTAGTACGTTAGCTCTCGATTATCATTAGATGACAAAACGTTAGCGAAGTCGGCTAGGTTTCTTTTTCGCAAAGCGAAATGTAAAATTGTCGATGACTGATAAGCGAGAGAGGTGCACGAGGAGAGCAGAAGTTATCTCATTAATGACACGAGAACCTGGTCCTGCACTGCGTGAACCGATGACAAAGAAGAAGGTGGAAGAAATGAGAGAGAAGAGGGAAGGAGATTGAAAAACAAGCAACCGAAAGCAGAAAACCCATGAGTAAAAAATAGACATAAGACCATACTCAGGCTACTAATCTACGTACCACAATTAGAAGTTCCCCCGCAAACCCCCACCCCCACCCCCACTCTCACCCCATCACCAGGCCCATTCATTTACCGGGTCAAATCAAATCTGGCCTATTGACTTCGATACTGCTTAGTGCTGACTGATAGCCCTTCCTCCACCACAACACTCCAAACCACTAGATCTTCGTATTACAAAGGACATAAGTAACATACCTGTGGTTATAGAGAGGGGCTCAGAGAGACAAGACTTAGAAGGGAGTGAGATCGAAAGAGTTCCAAAAATGTTTTTTTTATAGTCTGACGTAAACCAAACAGGAATTAACTGGTGTATATTATTTTGTCCCTTTCCCTTAACAGGAGCGATAGTGTGTTTAAATACGCACATGCAAGCTTGGGCTGGGTGTCTATAGTAAAAAAAAACAAACAACACGCCCACACGGCGATATAAATTTAAAAGCAAGCCATGCAAATCAAACAGGACGCTTGTTTGTCATTTGAAGAAGGATAGGCCAGAGGCAGAAGAACCGGCAAGGACATCCTAGGAGACACTGTGATAAGAATTTAATTCAAACAGCAACTAGACCATGAGGCAATCCCCCTCCTCCCCCATCTAAAGGTTTTAACCTTTTCAAAAATAATATCGAGCCACACCGGTATACGTTAACATCTTACTATGTTAACCCTATGACATTGCAAGAAATTGTAGTTTACTTGAAATGATTGAATGAAACGCCTCCTCAATGGTTCATGATTTCAGTACCGAGAACAGCTTTTCCTTAGGAATGCGATTTCAATGCACGACGTGTGAATCACGCCATTAAATACACTCCATTATGGGGATCTCGTGTCAAGCGCGACTTTTCGTTTTAAAAAATATCTTTGCACAGTAGGAAATGACGTAAACACCATCCGGTTTCTTTGCCCGCTAAAGGCCTAACAGCACTTTTGCCATTTGATTTGAAATGAAATTGCGCCTAAATTCCGACTGCGCCTGCACCTTACTACTAACTTATGTAGTGAGAAGGCCTGATCTGTATCTAGGCCGACGAGGTGCGGTAGGGCAGTGTCACAGTAAAATCCATGAAATTCCAAGGTTTGGTATATTATGGGCAGCACAAAGAGAAATCAAAACGAAGAGATAAGATATTAGGAGAGAGAGAGAGAGAGAGAGAGAGAGAGAGAGAGAGAGAGAGAGAGGGGGGGCAATGAGAGATCTATGGTAGAGATACTATTGTGGGTTGAATAAGTTACATTTAATTTTAGAGGAATAAAAACGGCTGGGTTGTGTGTGTGTGTTTGNGGGGGGGGTGTTGATGCTGTGAGCTGTATGCACACGGCTGACTTTTAAAAATGGATCCTTCTGAAAAGTTTCCAAATTGATACTGTGCATTATTTTTTGCCTGGCCTCGGTGGCCTGGACCGGTTTATCACACGACCGCATAATCATCATAATCATGAATGACGAAGAGGAGACTGGAAAGGGGCGTGCCCTTGTCGTCGGGGAAGCCCGGACTACTTTTCGCTTTTGTTCTTGAGTTCATTTTCAACCGGCTAAGTGTTTTAACACAGAACTCCTTTCTACTGAGTGCTACAACCTGTTCATGAACATTCTTTCAAGCAGTTTCATTTCTGTTTTGACCGTGCCATTCTGTTCAAACAGTAAGCCACACTGATCATCTGGCTTACAATAGATGACGTCATCATGCCCTATTTGGAATGCAACGCGAGGAATCTGCCGCGCAAGCCCGTTCGTCGGGAACCTCGGCTTTGCCATCAGTTGGCGTGCGTCCCGCAGCAGGCGTTTCTATATTTATCTTCCGGTTGTTGTGGTTGTAGTCTCCCTTTCATCGAAGTAGGAAACATTTCCACGTGTAGGAAAGTTTGTAAACTTAGGCTGAATAGTGTGTACTATCCGACTGGGAATCTTTTGTTGTGGTGTTGTGCCAGTGGATTCGGGTAGGGCTGCGTGTGTACTTCTGTTATGGGCGATCGTGAATTCTTGGAGCCAGATGATTCCGACAGTTTTCCCTTGTCCCAGGACTCGCAACTATCAGCTGTTAGCACGAATTTGTCACAGGATTTATCACAGGGATCAGCTGATGCTGACCCAGGAGCCGGTGGTGCACCTTCAAAACATCGGAAGTCGGAAAAAAAGAAAAAGAAAAAATCTAAAAGTGAAAAATCATCGAAATCGAGAGATAAAGAGAGAAGTGCAAGAGAAAGGAATGAAACGCCAGACTGTGATAATGCTAGTATTACCAGTAGTAAAAGTTCAAAGAAAAGTTCTAGAAGTGCCAGTAAGACAAAAGGTGAAAACAGTGACAAAACGGAAAAAAGTGAAAAGAAAAAGAGGCATTCGAGCAGAAGGCCCGAGCCTGAGGGAGGAAATCCCTCACAGCCGGACATTAGCAGTGCAATAGAGTATGACAGAATTATAAACAGCACTGATCCATTGTTCTCTGATTTGGAACTCGATCTCCAAAGTGATAATTCTTCCAAGACAGAGCCCCAAAGGCCGAGACGTCTGATGCGACCGAACAGAGGAGGGCCAGCGGGTGGCATATTCATTCCATGTACACAGCTAGGCATTAATTCAAACACTATGATAAAATTCGCTATCATCGGGACTGAGCTGCAGAATATCTTCCAAGTCTCCCAAAGGGTGGGTAGACCAGCATGAGTAACTGTGTTCATCGTTTAGTTCATTGTTTTAGCACTTCTTTCGTGCATTTGTCCTCATTTCCATTATCTTCTCCCAATCTGTCATAACTGATGTTTGTTATCTTCCCAATGACTGTCGTACATTAAAGTGTAGGCCCAAGCACGCACGAATTCTGGGCAGTGGTACGTAATCATTGCAAGATTACAGACAGTGTCTACTGAGGCAGATTACTGCGTTACGTATCTGACATTATGGGTTTCATAGTCTTTATTACACTCTAATAATTGTCCATGGTTATGATTGATGAACAGTCGCATATTATGCAAGCTGGGATCGTAAGAACCTTGACCCTATGAACTGGCTTCATCAACCTCCCTTTCCTCCTCGCCTCCCTCCTTTCCCCCTCCCTCAAGAGTAAAGGAGTAAAGAAGTTTCCCGTCATTGCCCGATCCTATCTAACATGTTCAGGCCAGAGCAGGAGTGAATAATGTCTGTCGGCTCCAGTCATTCCACGCCCTGTTTACCTGTTCCAGAGATCATGCCTCACCCCATGCTGGCTGCTCTGTAATTTGCGCTCAGCTCCTCTTCCTCTTCCTCTCCCTCTCCCTCTCCCTCAAAGCAGTGCAAGACAAGGCTATGCAAGGCCTGCCGACAGCAGCATCGTGCCAAGTAGAGCCGAGTTAGCCATTCCATCATGAGCTTACCTGTACACCCCCGCTCTCTCTTCCCCCC
>JAWQUT010000001.1:2674237-2724563 GCA_033807755.1 Ellobium chinense
GGGGGGGGGGGGGGGGAGAACCAGAAAAGAAACCAAAAAAAAAGCCAAAGGAAGGAACGCTGAGATCTGTGTGTGTTACTGATAACTGTGAGCCTTCTATTCAGCCTGCCAGTTGGAACCATGCCAAGGGGCTCTCTACATTACGTTCCTGGATGCTCACGTACATCGTACGTTCCTCCTGTTTTTACTACACGTGCCTAGGCTGGCATTTTTCAGAGCTCAGGCGTCGGGTATGAGTCATAAGTCGTGTGCCAAATTCGCCCTTCCCCGACTATAATTTGTTTGGACCACAGACTACAGAGCACAGTCTCCTCCCTTTTCCCATGTTATTATAATACTATCATCAGGGCAGATTTGCTGTGCAGCACATGCCCTGTACAGCCCAATGACCTTTTTAGCGTGAGCAGCCTTTCAAATAACAGCACAAGAAACTGCGGCAAGTGAAACAGATGGCCAAACTTGGCACATTATAAACGAGGAATCCTGGGCTACATTTCTTGTTTACCGACATTTCTTGGCATGAATTTAGTCATGGATTTGTGACAACACTACAGCAGGCGAACTCTCTTCATCCNCCCGCATCCCGCCAGCTCCCTTCGCAGTCCACACTCAGGCAATAATAATTAAATAGGGCCAACTGATGTAACTAAATTCAGTGCCTTATGGATGAGCCGAATAGATTAGAAAGACGTATCGTGTTCGCAGTCATCGTGTGCTCTTTTTAAATTTACGTCGGCTCTTTAGTGTGATTGAATGTCTGTGCTGTGAGAAAGAGAGCAAGAAGTGAGTATGGTCGGCAGGACATTAGGTACAATACTGTGTCCAGAATAGAGATGTAGACAGACGCGGAGCTTGATAAAATTATATACTTTTACTGACCACTTCGGAATTTTCACAGCTAAAACTGTCACCACATTCAAAATATAGTGGTACATTAAGTCTTAGGTAGTCTGTACATTCTAAATTAGATAAGGAAGGATTAGATATCCAAAGTTATATATGAGAACAAAAGAATAGTTCCAAGAAAGAGGTCGAGAGAGATGGTGGAAGAGATATACATACACGCAGGTAGACAGTAGGCGGAAATATGAATATAATCACATAGACTTGAGACAAATCAAACTAATATGTGTTAACACTTGACCCTATGACAATATAAACTAAAGATAAAGGTGACGAGACCAAGCTAAAAATAGGTTGCTGTTACACCAAGTTATTTCACTACGTACGTGTTCGTTTATACAGTCCACCCTTATTATGCATATATTATATCTTATTATATCTTATACTATATCCACTATAAACTCATTACATACATTTTTTGAAAAGTTTTGTATCGTTGGGCATGCAGGATCCTGATAATTAATACAAAGAGCAAAAAAGAAAATAGATGTAACTGCAAATTTGTTTGTAGGAAGTAATGTAACTTTCTCATTTTTCTTGTTGTGCTTTTCTTTCTAATTTCTAGCTCGTACGTAAATCCCCCCCTTTTTTTTTGTAAACTTTTTTTCTCAAAGGGNGGGGGGGGGGGGGTGGGGTGGATGGGGCGCTAAAAAAACAATATTCATCCATAGGCTTACCGATTCCTAAAGTCTAAAGTCTGCAGATGTTTTATTTATACTATTTCGCAGTCGTTGCTTATCAATGAAGTTGCTGTGCGGTAATATGAGAAAAGAAAAAAATGGGGGGGGGGGGGGGGGGGNGGGAGGGAGAAGCTAATTGACCTTTCAGAATTGAGCTGTGTTAATTATTTATTGTACTGATATTTTGTTTTGGATGTTCATATGCTTTTAAAACTTTAGCAAAATAAAGTTTCTTGTAACTTTCGTATTTTTTTTGGTTTTTTTTAAATCTTGATGGATGGATGTTTTTGACTGGGGTTATCTGGATAGTCCTGAAATCGTATGGACTTGTTGTTGTACCATATCCACTTCAGTTTACACTATACACGTACTGTAGATTTCAGTTCAGAAATACAGTCAACCAACAGTGATACTCTACTGTTGTTAACTTTCTCCATAGTGGGTTTGTAAGGATTCCCTGGCCCACCCTCTAGAACTATCACCGAACCACAGTGAGTTCGCATCGATTTAAATATATGATGATGTCCTTGTCTTGTCCTTGGATTAAGCTGGGGATCCTGATCCTGGGGGTTTCCCCATTTCATAGGAAATCTACATCAAAATGTCCTCTTTATAAGATGCATGTGACTCGAAAGTTCGGTATAAAAATAAAAAATTCACACTTTGTATAAGTGTCAATTCCTATGAATTTCCCTTTCTAAAGAAAGCACTGAAAACAAAAACAAAAAAAGGAAGAAAAAAACACCAATGCAAAGTATACCCCAGAAACGATATCTACCTACGAATCGAAAGGGCCTATCTTTTCTCTCAAGATTGAATAAGCTGTCTTTCGCTAGACTGATAATTCTTCTAAATCAAAGCCTGACCCCAATTTGACCCCAGGTGATTCGTGGCCTTTGAAATGAAGAGACAAGAGAATCAAACTTCTCAGCAGTACTGTAATTTTGCGAAGGAGGCTAAAAAGTTAGCGAACCGAAGTACTACAGGCCTCGGAAAGTAGCATTTTACTAAATGAAACAGCAGCTGGTTCACGAGACATTTACACACATGTTATCGAGACAAATCGTGGACTTGAAATTTTAATACTGTATTTTTGTTTATATATATTTGCTCATCACGGGCGCATTAGCATGTTCTGAGACCAGAATTTTCCATTATCAGAGGAGTACCTATTAAGACTAGCGATATTCCTTCCCAGAAACAGAGCAACAAAAGCCACTTAGACAATCGAGTTAAAAAAGCGACATGCGGTTCTCTGGCAGTGAACAGCACACTGTTATTAAAAAAAAAAAATTGTTAATATTTAATTATTTCAAATCACCACTTCTTGTAGCTCAAGCCAAGCTTTTGGAAGCAACTACATGCGAATCCCTAGCTGCCACTCTGACAATATTTAGGAATTATGCTCATCCTTTGTATAAAGTTCAGTCGCACGAGCGGTCTCAAATGAATGAAATCTTTCTTGAAACTGAAGCAGAGCTACAACGCGCGCGGTTTACGTTGTATTACTATTTATTCCTTATATGGTAAAAAGGCTTAAGCAGGGGAGTGTACACTTGGAAAGAACAGCCAGGTAATAAGGCTAGGCGGAAGGACAGTTTTGTCACGTGACCTTGTTTCAGACTTGTCACACATGAAATAGGCGTACAGATACGTAGTGACTCACATTTCTAACACTGCCATCAATGTAAATTAGATGCTATAAAATAAATTGCCACACAGTATTTTGTGTCACTTTGTGCCAAAGAGGAGTATATAATTTGAGTTTGCGTCGATATTATCTTAGTATTGTAATTCTATTTTGTGCCTCGGACGCTACTTGTGTGTTCAGTTATCCGGTCTAGGAAGCCGGTCTGTGTAGTGTGCTAGAAAGGAGTAACACAATCTAGACCTAGCAAAATGGCTGCTCAAACTTTGCAAAATGCTACTTCTGGTGCCATTGGCACCTTGAAGCAAAAGATGTCGGGTCTTAAAGCAGAAAACGATACTCTCAAAGACACTAATGAGGATTTAAGACGGCAACTAATGAGCAAAGAAGCACAGATAGGTCAGGTAGGTAATGTTATGACATGTTGGAATGTCGCCCGTTTTGACTAAGTTTTGGTGTCCCGAGAGGTCTCTTGGTGTCCTTAGCATTTCTCAGGGGATATATCTCGTTAGAGATCGTGATGCCTTAAGATTCCAGTTTCCAGGCGCTACATGATAGGCTACAAGCTGTCAGAAAATTAACAAAAATGAAAGAAATAATTTGCCAGTCCGAGGACTGAGCCAAGGATCGATTTTGCCATTTCAGGAAGTGACTGCACACTGCAATTTTGCATCAACAGTCTCATTGGCATTTCAGAGTTGCCGGCCAATCAAGACGATTTTTTCCATATATGATTCCTAATTTCGTGTGACAGACAAAACTTTTAGAACTTGATAAATCATCAGTTTACTGTTACATTCTTCTGTAAATCATTCTAGAGGTCTTTAGGCATTCAGTACTGTGTGGAAGCTCTTTAGCTGCAGAATGAATAGACTAAAAGACCAGATCTGGGTGTAATTTGTTCCCTCTGAAATTAGCCTATTTCTGATATCAGTGGTATTGTTGTGTCACAGGAACCAGATGTCTGAATATACAGCTTATTTTTCCCACTAGTTCTTATATTGCTAAAAGCAAGAGAAATAAAGTGAAGAGCAGCCCATTTTTGTTTCTAGTCAAATGCTGTGCACAGCAGAAGTATGCATTGCTATGAGTATTAGTGACCTGTAAAGTTTGGCATCACCTACAGTAAGCGTCACCCGGGGCTGTAGAATAACATGCACATATTTCTTGTCTGAACTAAGTTCACAGAGTGTATGATATGAGGATTGATCATATGTTTCACACCCCTAACAAGAAAATTTGTAAGGTCATAAGCTGGGATCAAACTGGGTCCATCAGCACTAGTAATCCAGCACTGGACCTCTGCTTACAAGTACTTGGGAGACAATTTTGAACACATCTTTCATTGCTCTGTACTGTCATTTTACAGTTGATATAAAAACAGAAGGAACTGGAGGGCATGCCTACCAATACAAACTTCACCCTAATACCCACTGAGACAGAAGTATAGATCTGTACTTTTGCAGTTTTCATGCTTTTAGTTTCTGCGTCCATGTTTGAGCAATTATTATAACTAGAGAAATGGGGTTCTGCCTCAGTGCTGCTCTCAAGTTTGACATCTAAATGCCTGTCTGCATGAATTAATGAGTTGACACTATTTTTTGGTCATCAGAGTTCTTACAAAAACATACAAAAAAATTGCTCCAATTAGTGAAAGAAAGGCACATTCAGAATTCCTTGGTATGATTTGACTGAGTCCTGTTTAGTCATAGGCCATCATCCTGAGAGATTAAGATTTTAAAAAAAAAAATGGTGAGGGAGCCATTTATGATATCAGTGCTCAGATGATTTAGGAGGTAGTGTTGCTTCAGATGGCAGGAAGTGTAATCCAGCTGTCATAAAACTTGATGTTCAGAGCAAGAATAAGTCAGAATTAAATCTGAAATTGTGAAAAGATTACGTTGCAATAAATTATTCAAGCCTTTGGATAGTATCCTTGATCAGATTATTTAAAAAATAAAAGAGAATGGACACTTGCCCCCCATGCATTGTCCATCTACAGGCCCGGAACATGGTATAGATATCCATTTTATATACGTAAACTCAGAATACCCATATGATAAGGAGCAGTGTAATGACATTGGAATGGTATGTCACATTCATCATGTTTTTTTGTGTCCAGATACGATGAATTATAAGACTGGATTAAATAAGGGGGCAAATGCTAACTTAGTGGGATCATCAGATTTTCTTTTAAAGAAAAAGAAAATAGTGTACAGTTAATCATACATTTCACAATATTATATCACTTTTAGTTACTTTTATGGAGACCACAGACTTTACCAAAAATTAAAGTTTTAATATATTTTCAGAATGCAGTATCAACTCAGAAATATATGATCAAGGATTGTTTGGAGCACTTTTTTAAAAATTTGTTAAAATTTGTATGCACTCCTTTGAGAAGAGAAAGGGTGATGTTGTTATAGAAAGTTCTGGATTCACTAAACAGAATTGTGTCAGCATGTTGTTTGTAACAAACTCGAATTTGATAGTGTGATTAGTGTAAATTGTAATTTGTTGATAAAATGAAAACAGTAAGTGGCTAACCAAATAATATTAATTCTTCAAAAGATTTTGCCATTAATGATTTATGATTTTCATATAATCATATGATTATCATATTTTAAGAGCCAGTAGTTGGTATTTGGTAACAAGTCTCTTTGTTCTCATATAGTGTTTGGAACATAATTATTAGCTCATCATGACACCTGTCAGACCATTTTTTTGTGATAATGGTAGTGCAGAGTTGTCCAGCTGATGTACAGGGATTTTACAGGAAAACGTAAAATTCTTCAAAGTTGGTATTTGATATCCAGAGTATGCATTTTCTGCCACAGCTCAGAAATTCGGCATTATTATTATATTATAGCAGAAGATTTATAGTTTTGTCCAGATAAGCACTTGGAAGTAGAACTGTCTCACAGCTTAAGGAATGGGCCTTGTAAGATGATTCAAATGCCTCCACGTGGACATGCAATTTAAAAGCAAAGTTGAATTTTTTTACTATCTTTGCAATTAATCAGGCATTATATGGTACATCTGGGCAGTGAGGTGAAGAACACCATTTTCTTTCAACTTCTCCAGCATGAAAACAACCTGGTTATCTCTGTCCCATTGCAACTGATATTCATGTTTATTATTTTAAGAGAATTGAAAAGCTGCCTGGCAGGAGTGAATTCATACTACTAAGAACAGATATTATATATTAGCATCATACAAATTTTTTTTTTCCCTTAATAATCTTTATAGCTTTGGTTTCGTTCACCATTGAATCTCATTAATCTTATTTCTGTACATAGCACTACAATAGTGCAGTTAAAAGCTGTTACACACAGTGACACCTTGTGCATTGCAATTGTTCTGTGCCTGTCAGTGAAAAATGCCTTCTTAAGCTGTGCCGTAGGGCTGCTCAGTGCTGCGTGTGATTCACTTTTCTCTTAAATAGCTGAGAGCATGTAACTGATTTTATGACTGGTGATTGTGGGTGTGGTTGTGGGGCACTTTCTCTTGTCTTTATGGTCAAGTGGTGTGTGGTGTTTAGTGTCATAAATCCTCAGTAGGTCGATTTTGCACCAACACCAAACCCACTCTGTAATCTTGACACCGACCCTGCCTTAAGATGTCCTTATGCATTGACCCCGTAAACAGAAATGAAGGTCAGCATTACTACAGTTTGTGTGAAGTGTGCGGAAATAGCTGGGCTGGTGGGGATAACGCTGTTTAATTGTTCAGAATAACAAACTCAGCACTTTTTAATTGTGCACTATCATTCTACTCCTCCTCATGAATTTAGCAAATTGTGATTCTGAATAAAAGTAAAACCATGTTCTTTTTTTTTCTGTGTGTGCATTACCTTTTACAAACATTTGAATTTGATTCACAAACAAATTGTTGAATGCGTTATTTGTCCTTAAGTTGCGGTAAACTGTGTGAAAAATGTTGAGTTTAATATAGTGCAAATGAATTGTACAACATAAGTTATTACTTAAGTCATTAAAAGGTCAGGACCACAAAAGCAAGCTCAGCTCACAGTAATGTCACTCTCAGTCTCAAAGTGTGTTTCTTCTGAAATATAAAAATTCTGGGACTCTGTGCATGAACCTGATAACCCACAATTTTGTGAGAGAAAAAAATTCCCTGAAAATTACATAGTAAAATTCTTGTGAGAGTATCTTTTTTTTTTATTGTTAAAAGTTGATTATAAAATCAGGTTCATGCACGGGGCCTTAGAATTCTAGTAAAGCTCTTTCTGATCTCTATATCTATTCTAATTTTCTAACTGCTCTAAATTTTTCAGCTTGAGGGTGAAAGTGCTGCTTTGACCAGGCGTATCCAGCTGCTGGAGGAGGACTTGGAAAGATCAGAGGAACGCCTTCAAAGCGCCACAGAAAAATTGGAAGAGGCTTCCAAAGCAGCTGATGAGAGTGAAAGGTGGGATCAGTTTGGCTGGAGTATGATTGATAGATAGTTGTGATTTAAGTTGACTTTGCTTCGTCTGATGCAGATAATGTAATTGTCTAATGCAAGTGACTCAAAAATTTTGGTGATGAAAGTGTCAGTTAAGCATAGGAACTCTTCATGTAGTGAAATAGTTTACTGTTTCCTGAAGTTTTTTTTCTTTGGATTAAATCACAGAAAAGGAAAGACATTTCAGTAATTTATTCAGAAACAATCCCAAGTGGTACAGTTTCCCTCTTTAACATTTCACCCACTCACCACAAGTGCGCCGTATTTTTCAAGAGGGTAAGCAGCAGCTGAGGCGGAAGAAGAGATAGCTTGTGCGTCAAAGCATGATGTCTCTTCTTAAAGACCTCTCTTTACTCTGATGAATTGGAGCATGTTCATTTCTTTTCATGACCTTTTCTGGTCATAGTTACTAATTTATTGTAAGTGACAGGTGTGGAGTCAAGCTTGCAGCTTACTTTACTAGATTTTATTTTTGTTGTTGTATGTATGATGAAATATTGCCAGCATCGTAGGCATATTTCTTTAGAGTTTTGTAAATTACAGTAACTCTCAAGTTCCATATCTACCTGTTATTATTAATTTTTATTTCTTACAAAGCTGTTTAGTTTGATCAAAGAATGTGATACTGTGTATCACAGAAGCTCTCTTAAACCAATTTATGCTTCCCCACCCTCACACTGTTTGTCTTTTTGACCCTTCCTCTCTCTCTCCTTGTTAGTCATATCATCCCAAGTCTGATTCAGAAAATCCTATTGCCTTGTAAAGAATGTCATGGTTGGGTGGATTCTTAAGCAGCGTCATGGCTGTGTGTGATTCTAAAGCTTTACTTTGGACTGTATAAACAATGGTTGAGCCTATCTTTGGGGAGGAAATTTCCCTGAATGGAGGAAGGAGGGATGGGTTAAACAAGGATTGGAAAGTGTTTTTAAAGCATTTTAAAGGGTTGTTAAATTGCACTCAGAAAAATGTTGCATTAATCCGAAGTAACAGTGAAGCCTGAGTCATGCCATGAAAAATGTGCATACATCAGCATAGCCCAGGCCCAGATTGTATTGTACAGCATGGCTGAAGCTTATTTGCTTTGTAGGATGCTCACTGAAATAAACTTCCAGCTGAAGAGCTTTGGATAGGCAAAGTATACATTAAAACTATATTTGCTGTGATGCAGTTTATATAATACTACCAGCATATTTATCAACATGTAAAAGTGGCATTTTGTCAGGTAGTGATAAGAATATAATGGAAGTTTGTTTGAGACTTTGAAAAGTACACATTCTTATCAATAACGTGGGATAACTGTTTTGTTACTGTCATGTGACTTGCTCAGTATGAATGGGAGATAAGCGGATATATATAGAGAGTAAATCAAATCTTTCAAGTCGTCATAGTTTGTTGGTGTTCAAGTGGGAGGGCCTATAAGTCTCATGTTCTTCTGAATTTGCATGGTGTTCCATTGTGTGTTGGCATGCTTTATTTCATGGCTGCAGGCAGCGACGAACAGTAGAAAACAAATTATATGCTGGTGATGAAAGATTGGATGAAGCAGAAACCAGCCTTAGACAGGCCAGACAGGTAGCTAGTGAAGCAGAGGCACGGTATGATGAGGTAGGTTCCACCCTCAGCTTGTCATCAGATGCAGCTGCTGTTTCTGCAGCAAAAAGCATAGTACATCTGACTGTAGTCAGCCTTGCCTTATTAATGCATTGCATATTAGTAACTGTGCCAAAGTTTGGTAAGTAGCAAGTTGGAACTTGTACATTTTTCTGTTCATTGAGAAAAAAACCTGTTACAAATGTGTGACAGAAAATGGGCAGGTCAGGCGTGCTGTGCTTCAAAATAATGAATCATTCTTTCTTTGCAGGAAGTGTGAGCTGCCTGTCTGATATTGGAGGCTTCATGGAATTATTATTTTGTCAAGAAGTCTGTGTACTTTCCTTTAATATCATTTTCTTTTTCATTGCTGTGAATTTTTACCAGAGGGCGCAAGGTGCTTGAGAGCCGAAGCTTGGCCGATGACGAGAGATTGGATGGTCTTGAGGCTCAGCTTAAGGAAGCCAAATACATTGCTGAGGATGCTGAGCGAAAATACGATGAGGTGATTGGCTTGCCATAATTGTCAGTGGCTGGCTTTCAGCATGCCTGCAGCTGCTCACGACCAATACTGCCATTTGGTCAGCTAGTTTTTTGGATGTCTCTGCTAAGAGAGATTGTCTGAATAACCTGCATTGAATTGTATTGCTGTTCACCTTTGTGTCTTGATGTACTAAACTTTATTTTTGTCTCTGCAGATTATTTCCAATTGCCAAATGTTGCGCTCTTAACTTGTAGCATTCTCTGTTCTAACCACCCTACCATTCTCTGTTCTAACCACCCTACTTATCATAATTCCATCACTGCCAAACCATCTTTTGTCTTATTCATAAACAGTTGGATCTTTATATCTCAGTCCTCTTTAAATTGTCTCTGTTGGTTGAGCCTACCTGGTGCTGTTTCATGTGACTTGTCTGTAAATGTCCTTTACTCTCAGTGCATGATGCTGCAGCTCTGCTCTTCAACATGCAAGACAGCGGGTGATCAGTTGCTCTGCGGCCACTCTGCTGGCATGAATCAATGTATTTGTCGTTTTCATTCCATCGATGGCTCATTGTTTCATTGTCCAGAGGAAGAAAGGTGTTGGAGAGCAGGAGTCAAGGCGATGAAGAAAAGCTGGACTTACTTGAAAAGCAGTTGGAAGAAGCCAAATGGATAGCTGAAGATGCAGACCGCAAATTTGATGAGGTGACATTCAGCACTGAAATGACAGGCCTGTTTTGAGTCCTCGTACATGTACAGAAATAGCCTTCCAGGGGCATTGATTTCTTCCAAATCCTCCATCCTTGTTCGATAACCCCAGCCCCTGGAAAAGGAAATTGCAGAATAGCCATGTATTTGTGACATTCCCAGTCATGTGTTAGGCAGTGTTCTGCACTGCAGCAGTGCCAAAGGCAGTAGATGTATGCCTATTGCACCATCCATTAGAAGCAAGCTGAATGGAATTACCATATATGTGTCTATGTATGAGTGATTCCCTTTAGTACAGTTCAGTAGTGAAATGGTCTAAAGTCCACACTAACTAGCTGTATGTAATTTATAATTCCTAGTCTCATAGAGGTTTGCATTATTTTCAGTTTCTGTCAAGGGTCTGCTTATTCTAGAGATCTTTTTGTTTTGTTTTTGTTTTGATTATCCAGTGAAAAGTATTTGTTTTATTCTTGCCTTTTAAGGATTTGTTTCACTTATTTGACACTGGATTCTGCCAGGAAATGGACATGATGATTCTGTTGGGTAGATCAGAGTGGTACATCCTCTTCTCTTGAGTCCCAGGCTCAAAAAGCTAGCTTTCTTAATTTCTCAGGGGGTTTTCTTCTTTCTGTCTTATGATTTTCTTGTATATCACAACTCTTTGACGAGACCTCAGAGGAAGGTGGCAGTGACTTGTTTTATAGACATTCCAGTTTGTTCTGAGTGCATACCTTACCCCTTTTCCTTATGTTGTAGTTTCAGATTTTCCCTCTGAAGTGTATTGACCTGTGTGAAATGACAGTACAGTAAAGAAAAGTGGAAAATATTTTATATTTTCACAGCTATTTTTGTTGTTTCACTACATGTACTGTCATTTCATTTTGTATAAGTGAGTGCTCTTTGAACAAATATGAGGTTAATCTTGTTCAACTGAAGTCCATGGCTTTTGTGGTCGTACATGGAGTAGGGAAAAAGCACGAAATATACAAATCATGTATGCTTGTGTGTACAAGATGTAGGGATAATGGGTATAAGAGTAATGATATTTTTGTAGGACTAGTTCTACTGGTTGATGAGACTCTTGACAACTCATTGGGGTGAACACCTCTCCACACCCTGACAAAATGTCAAAAAAGAAAATTGTAGTGGAGTTCAATTTGTGTTGTACACAATTTGGCGCTACACCGTGTCCTAATTTTACTCTACACTGTGTCCTAATTTTAGTCTGCTTTATAGGACACTCTGCTTTGGTTCAGTGACCATACATTGTGTCAGTTTTAGGGCATTGAATGCTAGAGTGAGGAAAGTAGGTACTTGGGGTGTAGTCTTTTTCATTTTCTCGGTCACTTTGAACAGGATATGATATTTGTAGGAAGAGCATTTACTTGAGAATGATACATATATGCTTGTTAAATGCCCATTACATTGTTTTATTGACTGATATGCCATTAATCCAATAACCATTGATTGTTGATAGTATTCATCAGTACACTAATACATTATATCTTTGGAGCTCACTATATTTGATGCACCTCTCTGCAGTTCAGCTTACGGACACATTATGATGCTTGTACTTTGATCAATGCATGCCAAACACATCAAAAGAATATGTCTGAGTGAATAAAGGTACCACGTTAAAGGCACCTAATGCATGAAAAGATAAACTATTAAGCCGAGGAATAAAAAAAAATTCACAACACCCAAATGCATGAAAAGATAAATTATCAACCAAATTAAAAAGGAATGATGCACCCCACCAGTGTTCATAGTAGTACTTAATAGTATTCATAATGACTGGCAAGCTCAAGATATTCAATAATGCATGAATTAAAACAGCATGGTGAAAATATGAATGCTCTATGATGATTGAAGAATCAGAATAACACTTTAAGCAGCATGTAATTAATACTAATTATGGTGTGAACCTTTAGTTGTAGATGTGCCATTTTAACTCAAATATTTAAATTTTTACAACTGTGTTTGAATTATACTGTATATAACTTGTCTACCAGTCAGATTTTCTTGGATGCAATAAATCATTTGTCAAGTCTGAATAAATAGCATCCCTTTTTCAGACATTGTAAGGAACTGTACAAACCAGTTTTTAAATGTAGCAATTAATGAGACACCCCACCCAATGTAATGTCAAACAAATGGAAAGTCAACAACCTGAGGAGGGTACAGACTAGGAGACAAAAATCTGCCATGCATAAATATGAGGCAGGACCTCCTGCTGGCAAATTTATAACAGGTTCTAAAGTGGAGAAATCAAAACGACCTGACCTACTTATTAATGCATTGCCTCAGGCAGCTACATAGGATAAGCTGACACAGTGAACATTTTTTTTTCTTTTTCACTTAACTGGTATGTAGTGCTGGTGCAAACAGTATATGTGCTGCTTATCAGCCATCATTGGTTAAACAATTTAAAACATAAAGATTTTAATGTTGGGGGGAAGGAGGAAGAGGAGGGGTGAAGGGTGAATCCTATTCCCACGAAGTTGGAAGTTAGCAAAAGTTTTGTTTTTATAAATGCATTATCCAAATATTCTGATCCTTAATAGACTAGTTTTGGCACTTTAGCAGACAGGGGACAGTGTCTTTAAATATTATACATCTCCCTTCCCCTTAAAAGAGACTGATATCTTCGAAGTGGGAAGTTGCAAAATTGAAAGGGTTAAAGATGTCACCTTTTTTCTCAATGGTAACAAAAACTAGTAAAGTTGTTTCTGGTAAAAAAATTTTAGCGGATCACAAGATAATGTTGGTGGTGGAGGAAATGAGCAAGTTAAGGCCAAGAGCTAGATTTGTTGTGGTGACATGTATACCTTGAAATCATGAAGCTTCATGCTAATAAGGATGGTCCCAAGTTACCAGCTGAAAACCGAACGCGGACAAAGAACCCCGGAATGATAGTGTTTGGTATGTCATTGTTACAGGCTGCCCGTAAGCTGGCCATCACAGAGGTGGATCTTGAGAGAGCTGAGGCCCGTTTGGAGGCCGCTGAGGCGTAAGTAATGGAATCACACTGTACACACCGAGCGTGTGATTCATGTGATCTTGTGGAAGCATCAGATTAACACAGGGTACTACTTTTTCTTGGAAATTCCCATGCAGAGATACTTTATTGCAGCTTTCGCCTCATGAAGTACCAGTGTGTGTATCTCTGCAGAGTTTTTCATGCATTAAAAGAGTTAGTCAAAGCAATATCTATGAGCATATTGCTCATTGCACACTTGCTGTGTTGATCTGGCTGCCACAGAAATGGAATAAAGAAAATGATGGAGACTTTCACTGATTTGATTTTCTTCAGTAAGTTCAACAGAAAAGGACTGTTTCACTGAGCCAGTGGACAAAAAGCATTGATTATCACCTGTTTTGGATCTGTCACCCACATTATATTGTGCAGTGAAAGTCTACATCTTTTCTCTAGCTGTGTTCCCTCTGGTGCTGTGTGTTAAGGTCGAGAAATACTAGACATGCAGCCCAGCCTGGTTACACAGAAACTGCATTTGTCTGGACTACAGTGTTTGTTCTTCTCTGTGCTGCAGGATTGATTGATCATTTATTGGCCACATTCTTTATGACTCAGCCATGTAGTCATGATGACTGGCCTACAAAAAGGGGTTGGGTGGGATGAAACATTCTGAAGGAAATTTGGAGAATGAGATCAATAAGTACAGTGCCTCACAGAGAATGTTAAAAGAAGAAAAGGCTGTGTCCAGACTTAAAATGCTTAAATGCAGCAGATATAATTCTGATAGCAATGATCAAGTGTTCGTGTGTTGCATGTCTTCCCCCACCTGCTACATAGGCTGCTCGCAAATTGGTGGTCTTAGAAACTGAATTAGAAAAGGCAGAGGAAAGAGCAGAAACTGCAGAAAGGTATGGTTTAATAATTATTATTATATTTAACTTAAAGGATGAAACATTGTTTTTCTGCATTAGAACATTATTGAGAATCATGGAAACAGAGTTTTTTAGTGATCCAAGTTGTTGCATTAGATTTTTCTCTATTCTTTATGGAGTTTAATTGGCTAGTAAGATTATGTATGCTTAATCTATATTACTTTTTTGGAAAAAAAAATGTGTTATGACATAATTACTGTATATTTTTGCCTATGTCTTGTATATTTATTTACTTGCTTTTCTAAAGAATCATAAATGCACTATTTCTTTGTGTGTGAGTAACTGCTGTTTAAATCTGTTGTTTATGAATTTATTAGATTGCAAGCTCTTTGAAATAGCATTCTATTATTTAAAAGTCATAGAAACAGCAAGGCATGATAAAAAGTACTAAATTGTCTTTAGAAACTGTCACTAATAAATGATGCATGTATATTTTGAATATATGACAATAGTTTTTTTTTGTTTTTTTTAATATGGTACTTACATAGGGAATGCAAATTATGACTAAACCAAGACTTACCTGGTTTTTAGCCATGGGGAGTAAATATTTTCAACAGAAATAAATGGTTCATTTAGTCAGTGCCAACGGTACTGCCATCTTGGTCTACACCAGGTTATGGAGTAATTGAAAAAAAAAAATTGATCCTTGAGGAGTCCCAACCACAAGAACTATTTTCAGAAGGAAGTATATTATAGAGAAAGAACTTCAGCCACGTATTCTCCAGATCATATGAGAGGAGGGCAACATTCCACTCTGTCATAAATTTGGGTGGGGCATTTGAGATTTTTCTCTATTTTTTTTTCAATTTCTCTGCAGAAAATGGGGGAGGGGTGGGCTGGCTTGGCTTATGAATTTTAGAATGGGATTTTGAAATTCAATGAGGCAAATCGCACAACCTGGAGAAAATACTGTTCACCTCAGGTCAGGTTGGTGGATAGCCAGTACAGAGAGTGGAATTGTGTTTGGGACAGACGGGTAGCCTGATATAAGTAAAGGAAAGGGAAAGTTTTGAACTTGTCCTGGGAATAAGAAGAAAAATGTAAGGATGTACCTAGTTCATTGGATACGGCAAAAGCTGCCCAGATCAGCCCATGACATAATTAACATACATGATGTTACCTCTGCTTTATCAGCAAGATATCAAGATGTTATCTGAATGGTGGATATTATTCATTGCCAGTTTTGCAATTCTTATCTGTCCACAAAGTTTGTGAGCTGTTCAGAAATGTCATGTAGATACTATAAGTCAGTGGCTGATAAATGACAGTTTGGGGAGGGATGAGATTTCAGCCTTAAGTTTTCACTTGTCACTTTCACTTGTGTTCCACTGAACAGTACAGATGAAAAATGCCAGAACTTTCAAAGCCTTCTGTTATTCACATGCAGCCAAAGGTCACTAAAGGTACAGGTTCTCACATTCACTTCTCGTGTGCAGATATAGCCTATGCTGTATCTGCCACATCTAGGAAAGGGCCAGGGAAGTTTCAGAAATGGGGTGGGAGAGTATTAACATGCATGTAGTGTGATTTGCATGTGGTTTGTGATTGCTGTTGAATTTTGCAGGAAAGTGAAAGCGTTAGAGGATGAAGTCCATGCCCTAACCAATAACCTTAGATCATTAGAGCGATGCGAGGAGAAGGTAAGACCAGTTTTGGGGGTCGCTCCGATCATCGCAGCATCCCTTTCTTTTCCCTGCTTCTGTTTTCTTAACACATTCTCTTTTGCCTCACAATATTAAAGAGTTCTCAAGTTTGTCATGGTATATCCAGTTACTATTTGTGCCAACACTGACCTGCATGCAGGTTGAATTTTGAATAATTGCCAAAATGCGAAGAACTGAAATGTGAAGGCAGTAGAGAATGTCTCAGACTGATGACTCTGGCAACACCACCTGGCTTATACAAATGAATCAACTTCTGAATCAGAATGTATGATATTTTGTTAAAGTCTTTTATTGCACACTTGCTGTTGAAAATCAATTCAGTTTGCACAGCTTTGATGAAAAAAATTTCATTGAAAACATATTCAGTTTCCTTAGAATCAATGCCAGGGCCTCTTTCTTGCCCTTGTCACCAGATGGGTTCGAGTTATCAGTCAACGATTGCTGGACTTATATGGATGTCTCAAGCTTTTTCTGTGATCATAAAAACTGCAGACCGCCCTGGCCCACTCGCAGTTAGCATTTGGTTGGACAGAGTTGGGTTATTGTGCCCACAGTGTGGCGGATCTTCGCGGTTCTCTACTTTGGTGGTTGTTCGCATGGTGATGTTGACTTGTGAGCCCGCTCTGCCTATTGTGGTCAGATTAATCCAGAACTTCAGTACCTTGTCACGTTGGTTGGAAACTCGTCACGTTTGCTCTAACTTCAGACATCTGACCCATGCAGCAGCTTTGACTCAATTGTTGGAAAGAAAATTTTCTGGCAAATATTAACAAACTGAAAACCTAATAGAAAAAAAAAAAAGCAGAAACGAGAAAGGACCACAACTATCTAGCAAATTTACTTTCAGTATTTTCAAGTCCAGAACAGTAATAAGATGTTCTTCGGGGGACATTGAGTGTAAAATCTTTCAAATGAATGCTGGGCCATTCCTGAAGTAGATCAAGGGTGAACACTGTAACATCTAACTATTCAAGAAAAAAATAACTCATCTTATTAAAGCTGCTGCTGGTGGATGTTGATGGCATGGATCACTCCTGATCAGGCTGAGGAATGCACGACCAGCCACTAGAGTAAACTTGGTAGCATTTTTTTCTTCTTCCCTTTCCAGCAAAGTTTGGGAGCTTGATGAGGAGCTACATATAGTGGGTAACAATATCAAAACCCTGACCATCCAAAATGATCAGGTAAGCTAGAGCCTCAGGAGGGGCCAGGTCTGCGGTTTTTTTCTGCCAGCATTCGTTCTATAATGTGACTTGCTCTGTTCTTGCAGGAAGATCCTTGAATTGGAGGAAGAGTTGAAGGTTGTGGGCAACAATATGAAATCTTTGGAAATCAGTGAACAAGAGGTAGACTTGCAGAATTTAAGCTCGTTCCCTCCTGGAAACCTGCATGGTGTCCGTCAGTTCGTGCCGTTACTATATTTATTTGACGATTATGTTTTAAACAGTCAAAGATACAACATATGAAAAGCGTTTCGTGCATGCCACAACTCCAGAGAGCCCAAAATATAGGTCTCTTGCCTCCACCCCCATTTTCCTCGTAGCCGAAGTTTACTCAAGAGTGAAAAATGAGGATGAAATGTTTGAGTTGTGTGAACCTGTCAAGCTTTAATTTCCCTACCAGTACAGTGTTTGGCAGATCTTCAAACCCTGCCTAGTTTTGCTGTTCTTGAATTCCCTTTATTTTTTCATTTCTCCCAAATGCCCCTTTGCGGTAAATCTTAAAACCGGTAGGTTCTACACAATAATTTGTTACCATTTACAGTTGCTCCTTTATTTTGATCCTCTTCATCCTTTCCCCTTTTGATCCTGATTCTCTACCCTTTTTGATGCTGCTGGAAGACACTTCACTTGGTTTGCTTTTAGTTTTGGTTTCAACTTTCTGAATTCAAAATTTTGTATTCAGTTTTGGTCAGTTGATCACAGTGAGGGCACACAATGAAAACTGCATCAGTTACATAATGTGATGAAGACATTGCACTGTCTTGCACAGCTGTTTTCTTCCATTCATATTTCTAAGCTGGTGAGGGTTTTTCTATCAATAAATCCACATGTGACATACTTTTGTGGTTCATTTCTCCCTGCCTAGACAAATCTTTTCAGGTGCACATGAACATACACTGGTTAAAGCTCGACAGGTTCATGTAGAGGAACTGCAGAAGAGACAAATCCTAGGCAGGCCACAGGTCTAGAGCCTCTGAACCATGATTTAGAGCAGTTAGAACTCCCGTGTTTTCAGAACTGAATTAGTTTGCTTATTTTGGAAACCCAACACAAAATGGACACGTTAGATTGTGTGCAGATTGTCTTATTTGGCTTATTCCGACCTCCACAACTAGATGCAAGAGTTGGCAGGATTAAACCAATGCAATGCTGGTTTTTTTTTGTTTTTGTTTTTTTTATTTAATTTTCCTTTTGTCTCCTTGTCTTTTTTTTTTTTCTTTCTCAAATATTTATTCTTAAACTGGAATGAGGTTTATTGATCATTTCACAATGTCCTACGCACTTCTTACCAGTTTAGTTGATGCAAGGAATCTAGATATCCCAACTTCTGGACAGTTTTAAGAATTATGAATTCTTCATTCTTCATTTGCATATAAAGATAAATACCAAGTGCTTTTCAAAACACATATTTTCGTATAACATTCTTCAAGAATGAAGAGGAGAAGTTTGGGGAGGGGGCTAATATTTAGTTTTTAGAAGAATACAAGCATTAGTTTAATCTTTCCAATGCAAGGTTATTACTGATGATCAGCTTAAGTGATGCACTTTGGGATGAAAGAATTTGCAGTGTATGAAAAGTATAATTTCGCGAGCCAGTACTTGTTGAAGGGATTGCGCGCCTTTTTTTATTTCTTTGCAATGCGGTATGTTTGACTAAAAAATGGTACGAGGAGGCTCTTGAGTTTGGCATTCTAGTCTGGGGAAGCTGATGGCAGTCTCCTCTTCACCATTTAAGTCACATGGGGAGAGCAATAAGCAATGCATGTCACAGTATTTTGGGCCCTCAAGAGGATATTTGAAAGACATAACCTGAAATATGTGAAGAACCACTCAGCCACTAACCCGCGTGAGAAGCTTTGATTTGTCGTAGAAATTCGCTCCTGCATGTGACGGTCCCGCCCTTCACTTTTGATCGTCCATCACCAAATACTACTATTCACGGGTCACACATCACTTTTCTTGAGATACATTCTGTCTGCCATCAGTCCATCTTTTTAGATGACCATGTCTTCCATCCTGTGTGGTTTTCTTGTAGTTAGCTAGAAATGAGATTTCACTTTTGACTTCCTTCACGTAGATTAGAGAGTGTTTTGGATTACTGTCCTCCGTCTGTCAACATAATAGCAGTTTGCAAATTCTTGAGCATTTAGAGAACACTTTGGGTCTGACCTTTCAGATAGAAAAACAGTAGTCTGTTTCTATTCGTAGAGTTGAATGGTGTGTTTCAAATGCAGTTGACCTGTTTTGTTTAGGCACTAGAATCTTTAAAGTGCTGATGTATACAAATAAGATGGAAGGCAGTCACATGCTCACTTATATCTAACATTCATGCATGCAGTCATGAAACAAATTCAAAGTGCAGAAGACTTAGAATCAGGTGAATAAAACTTGGATTAACCAAGGTCTATAATGTTACTGTTCTGGTTTGATAGACTTGCCCCCAATATATTTTCAATATGCTGCCCAAGTTGAAAAAGATCTCCTGTTTGTAGGGAAATGATGCAACTGTTTCACCTCCATCTGCATAGTTGTTTGTGTTCTCTCCATGAGCATCAAGTCATTTAGAGCAATGTTTTAAAACATCTCTTCTATTGGCAATAGAGTTTCATCCAATGCCAAAACCATGTATTGTTGCCTGTGTGTCTGTAATTAACACTAGTTCTATCCGCTCATGATTCATCTCACTTTGAGTTTAGATTACTTTTTAAAAGGAATCTTCACATATTTCCTCTTTTCTAATTTTTTAGTTTTTTTGGGGGCATAATGTTTGAAATATTCCTGGTCACTTTTCAATTCAAAACCCTATCACTCAATTACGCATCCCTTCAAAAAGTTAAAATACGGCTCTAGGAGTACTTCCCATACATTTGTTGACTTAAAATAGGAAACTTAAGTTCATGGTCCCATCATTCCAGGCAAAGCATTTGACTTGACATTTGCAGATATCCTGGAAGTTCAGATTCTTTAAAATCTCTCTCAACTCTGAAACCTGGATTTATTTTTTTTTTTGGTTATTGGTGTGTAGTTATTTATATAACACAAAGAGTTCATGAAATCATGCCATACAGAAATGATGAAAAAAAAAGCCTCAAAACAGTTCACTGATCAGGTTGTAGGACTGTCTCAGTAGGACTGTCTCAGCATGAAACTGATCAACATGTATTGTTTCATCCTAATGCCTGTTTCCAGGGCACATGAAAACATTTGTCAGATGCTTTGCCATACTCAGATGGCTTTCAGTGTATGAGCAGCATTATGTTGGTCATTTATGGAGGCTTGAACTCACAATACCAACAAACGCTCACTCTGTCTTTGGTTACTGCATGAAAGCAGTTTTTATACAAACCAATAATATGAGACTCAACAGTCATCAAGTTCTTATCGTTAGCTTACCTCATTTAATTGGTGTTTTTAATATATTTGAGCTCATATGAGTGTTATCAACTTAACAGTTGAGAAAATTCACCTTGAAAAAGATTAAATTGATAATTATATGTACGGTTTTTCCATAGCAGTCTTAATTCATAAATAGTTGTCATTAAAAGTAGCAAGATATTAAGTAAGTTCAGAACATATTGGAATTGTACTGATCTATTCTTCTGCTCTGTGCCCATCCCATCTCCCCTTCCACAGGCCTCCCAGAGAGAGGACAGCTACGAGGAGACAATCCGTGACCTGACACAGAGGCTCAAGGATGTGAGTGCCACTCCTTGCATGATGCTTTTATTGTAATAAAGTTGAGCATTGTGCAGTTTCATTTGCACATGTGACTCAAAAAAAAAAAAAGTAATGTGGATGAAAATATTAATTCTCAAAAAGATGTCCCAAATTTTCTATTTTGGTCATAACTTTAAAGGCTAAGCTTGGTTTGTAAGCATAGTTTAGTATTTTGTTATTGGCTGTCGTGGCTGATTTGTTTGTACAGTGCTCATCTCTTTCTCTTTCTCTCATCTTATCTTTTATTTTCATCATCCTCTTCCCCACAAGAAACCGTCTGAAACTTTGACAACAAAGATTAGATGTAATTTTGTAGATTTGGACTTCACAATTGTCCCATTACTTTCGTATTTATATACAGTTATTTAACTTAGCCATATTACAGTTACCGCTCCATCTCATAAATGTTGACTTACTGATGTAGATTTCTCTGCAGGTGCTGTACATTTGTTTTGTCATGGTGTGAATGTCACTTTTGTGTTCATGTCTCTTGGTCAGCCATTGTCACGTTGTCTGCAATTCCCATGACCTTTCAATGCAACTGTTGGTCAAATACTGATCTGCCTATATTATTCAGGCTGAAAACCGTGCCACTGAGGCAGAGCGCACAGTATCCAAACTGCAGAAAGAAGTGGACAGATTGGAAGGTAGACTTCTTGTCCCAGACAGACCGACTAATTTAGTTCACAATTTGCCTGCCTGTCCTGCATACTGTTCTTGGCATGCGCATGCCTTTCAGTTGCTTATGAGTGGATGAAAGCCACTGAGTGTCCAGTGGTTATTTCAGCAGACTGCTTACATTTTTCCCGTATATTGCAGTTCCATAGTCAATTAAGTACTCTTTTCATTCCTTTTTATGGAATTCTTGTCCTCTGCGGAGTTGGTATATTGAAAAATGTTGGTCCATGTCACTTATAATGCAGGAAATTGAAGCATTCTGGAAAGAAAAGAGTACTTCACTGAGGCATCAGTAACCCAGGCATAGGTTAGCATGCAACACGAGGGAAGCATACCTTTGTTCAGTGGACCTAAAGAATATTGATCCTGGGAATAAGACAAAGCAAACTGGACTAATGGCATAGTCAAAAAATGATTTTGAAACTTGCATATACAAAAATAACAGATGGGGTAGGATGAGTTGGAATTATTTTGTCTTTCAACAGCATTCAGTCCAGTTTTGTTTTTTCCCGATCATCAGTGTTTTTTGTTAGTTTTTTTTTTTAATAAGAAGCCTTGGAGTGTATCCTTATGGATGTTCACATGCATCTTGAAAATGATTCAATTCCCTGGAATAACTCCGTACTATTAATTTATATCACTATCCCAGGCTTCTTCACCATTTTCTTCTCTGTATGCAAAAGTGATTTGCTTCACAATTCTTGCCACATGGGAAGGGCTTTTTATAGCAATAGTGATTCTGATCTGTTTGTATAAGTGGGTTTGTTTCATCTCTGCCACTCACCTGCTATCACCACAATTGCATACAGAAAGAAAAAAGGCGACTCTAGTTCATGGCTGCATCTCAACAAAATGCACAAATAACAAAAGTGATATTCGAAATCTTTTATTTACCTTGAGCTGTGCAAGGGTTCAAGATTTATGGCCTCAAAAATCTTTGAAAATCTGGATGAAATACTGAGAGGATATGCAGCCATGTCGAACTGAATACATGTACTGATGTTGTTAACAAAATCTTGACAGATAACCTGGAGGATGTCAACAGATCATTACCCCATGCATATATCCATCCCAATTAACTACCTTCTTCCTGCTGTACCCCTCTCTCATCAGATGTATGTATTCTAAGGCAGGTCTAGAGAACTTTGTACCTCTGTATCAAAGCTTTGCCTCGCTCTCTGCCTTGAAAGGCATCCCAGTGCCACATCACCTGCTGGCTTTTTAATTGTTTGTTGCCTGTGCGTGCTAAAACCCATTGCTTCTGGCACAGGAAAACTTTAAAGGAAGGGGAGTTTACATTAGCATGAAACGTGGAGTGGCGAGAGTGAAGTGTTCTTATGCTGGCAAAGAGTGGCTGCAGTACGAGATAGGAGAAAATGTTTCATGTCCTGTTTGCAGTCTACCATTTTTATAAAAAAGTCACTTCGGCCGACAGATTAGGCATGGTACTAAGTTCATCTAGATGTTGCCTTTTAAATGTACTACTGCTAATTCATGAGTATATCCGTAGCATGGCTTGTCCTCCTCACTGAGTCACTCACTGCATGTGTTCAATCCATATATACAGGCAGAATCAAGAGCAGAACTTTCCGAAAGAGAAGTTGCAGCACTACAAAAAACATTAGAAAGAATGGAAGGTACATAGTTGCCAATGTCTTAACCAAGAATCAATAACTTGTGCTCAGTATTCTGTCAGAAATTTTACGTAAAATGTGCACAACATGAACATGTAAGTGACCCAAGATATTTTTTTATACAACTTTTGTTTTCCTGGAAAAATGGATGCTTTTATTGTTTTCAATGGTATTTTATGGGATTTTTTTCATACCTTTAGAATAGATGCAGTCTGCACTCACTGCTAAGCTTAGAAATCAGAGCCTCTTTACCTTGTATATTTCTCACAAATTATATCCACTTTGTGGGTTGGGAACTTTCTCAACTTCTTAACACACAATGTATTTGCAATAGAATCACATGATACCTTTGAACCACATATCAGTATAATAGATTTGTACACACTCAAACAAATTTTTATTACAAGTAGACATTGATTTTACTTAATCAGATCTGGTTTATCAATTAATGTTGTCAGTGGAATCTGTAAGTAAAGACATTAACAGTTATGCATACAAATGCTGTGTGAACCTAGTTTGTAGTAAGCCTTGTTAACAATGAAATTGAGCATGGTCACATTGCTTAGCTAGTTTACTGAAGAGTGAATTACATGTATTAACAAAACTTGACTAATTTTTACTGGTTATGATCCTGAAATGTGTGTGTTGAATTGCTAATGAAACTAATGCATGTCTTGTTGCATGGTTTTGCCGTGTGTTTGCAGACGAGCTAGAGCAGGCGCGTGATCAGAATGCCCAGCTGAGACTGGAAATGGATCAGTGCATCTCAGACCTGGAAAATCTGTAGTGTTCATGACAGGTGGAAATTTTTGTGTTATCGTTATTGTGAGTTAATACTCTGAGGAGAAAATTTTGGAATTGTTTACTTGTTTAGGATGTAGGGGAAGGGCAAGAGGGAGGTAATGTTCCACAATAAGCCCAAATACCTATTTTTCAGAGAATTTCCAGGATCCTCTGTATTTGTAAAATATATTCTGAGTGTTAGATGATTGGATTTTCCACTTAGTGGACAATTTGTCAAGAAGTGTTTATAACTTTAAATGGCATTTCTGGGTTAGGAAATAGTGATGGGAGAAGGGAAAATTGAAAGCTTTAATTTCATATATTTTCTCTATAAGCATTTTGGAATATGGATTCTTTCACATATATATAGATTCTTAGTGATATTCAATCAGAATAATACAACTTTAATTTATCAAAGAATGCTCTATAGATAGAAGATTGTTTGATAAACAACAAATAGGAGGAAAAGTCATTGATTTGTTTATATTGTTCCCTACAGACGAGCTGCTGGCAGAGAAAGAGAGGTACAAGGCAATTTCGGACGAGCTGGATCTCACGTTTGCCGAACTGGCAGGCTACTGAGCCCCAACTTGCCTTTATCGACAACGTTGATACAAGAGCTTCCTCATCATCTCACTCATTCGTCACAGTTAACTACTTGTATTGTTTTAGGCTCGGTCTGTTGCCAGTTTTTCATAACACCATGGCAACGTTGTCCACTTACAGCTTGTTGTAAACTCTCTTTTCTGCCCGTTTGGAATTATGTGTTAAGTAATCTAGTTACTTTTATACAAACTTGAAACATAAGTGTGCATGATGAGGAAAAATTGTGGTTAACCGAAGACTATCAGGAAGACCAAACAGATTGTATAAAGTTGTTTCTTGCTTGCACCTTTCATATTTGTACAGAGAATATCAATGCTCTAACAGTTTCGATTTGGCTAAAGCATGTTTTTGTCAGGGGTTTCACTCCTTAGAAGTCTTTGCTCAGTTCACCATCTGGCGCAGCTTAAAAGGGCATTGTCATTGAGAAGCACTTATGAATGAAGAAAAGTATTTTCCACCTGGTTCACTTTTCTCACTTGCATTTATCAAGCAGCTGCCCTGAGCATAGGTTTCCAATACCATGCTTTAGCCTTGCCACAGCGGGTGACAACACACGGGATTATGTTTTTTAGCTGGTTTTACATGTCATCATCTACACAAATCTTTACGTAGGAATTATACATCTTAAAGCCTCAAAGTCTTGTTTTGTTGGCTACCTCAAGAACTCTGACAATTAAAAACACCAGGTCAGGACGTATGGTATTTTGTTAGGCTAGTGCTCCACATGGAATGTGTTGTGAACAAGAGCCAGCAACACTTATCTTGCCAGTCTGTCAACGCACGTCCGAGCCCCCCAGCTGACCACCTCTCTTTGGGGGACAGCCAGTCACACCTGTCTACAACACCTGTACTTAATAGCTCTACTCTCTGTCTTGCCAACACCAAAGACAGATGTCTGAAGCACCAGCTTGACGCACCTCCAGAACCAGACCTGGTCTCTCTTCCTTCTACTCCTGTTACTTTCCTTTCGCTTCCCGCAGTGGCTAGAAAATATACACCCATGCTATGTTCACTTGGCTTTGTTTTAAGACAACATTAAATATACAATTTCTATTACTATCATCATATTTGTACATTTGAAAATTTTAATACTTTTTTGAGCGAATTCAACTACACAATTTGTTTAGTGCTAAATATGAATGTAGCAATAGTCCAGTACGCTTCTCAACATCTGCATGTGAACGAAAATCGTCACAATAAAGCTTATTGAATACTATGTATTTATTTTTAATTAAAGGTTTCATTCATTGTATTTAATTTCAAAGTCCTGGCACATCTTTATTTTTTTATTCTTTTTTTATGTCTAAAGCTGAGAGGCTTGTCTGCTTTATCTATCTTATCTGTGTCTTGAAGTAACTGTTACCATTAAGCTGGTCTTAAAGCCAGCACTCTCTGTACAAGAGCATAATTTGGAAATCTGGAAATTAAAAGCTGTGTCGTTTTGGATTGAATCTGTTAAGTTCATTAAAATCTTTTCTTTCGCTCATGAATGCTGTCATTTATTTGTAGCATTGTACTTACCATTACCACAGAAATTTTCCTATGCAAAGCAAAAAAGAAACAGTACATTGTACTTGCTTATAGTCACTACTACACATATTACATTGACTGTATCTCTTGTAAGCATAGCATTCTAGCCATGGCTTTGCTAAAGACGTGACTACAATATATCAAAACTCCTGGGCAACAGTGATTAAAATCTTTTCCCACTATGATTTATTTTTCCTTTGTTTAGTGCCTGTCGTGCAAACAGTTAAGATCATATATTTGGCAAATCAGTCATGTATTAGTTGTATTCAGTCAGATCTCTAGATGAAAGGATTGTAACTTCCTAATACTAGTCATAAAGTAAGCAGGAAGTAAGATCTTTATCACAGTGTTTGCTTTGGTGGAGGTAAAGAATAGAGCTTGCGATGGTGAAAGTATCCAAGAGAATCTGTAACAAAACGATACTATTATAAATTGATTCATCCTAATAAGGAAGTTGTAGACATTCCCTTCATAGGCACATGTTTGAGCTGCCCACAATCATATGCTGAGGTCTTTCATCGGGGCAACTTAATTAACCTTACAGTTAGTGGTTACAAACAAGCAAACAGCCTTTTAATATGAAACGAAAACAGCATTCTAGAAATTTTAAAACTTCTAGAGCTTGTGATAGAACTACAAATGAAGGAAAGGATGAACAGCAAACTTGTTATGGGGAGTAGAAAAATGGTGGAAATGTTTAATGCAGAGTGGATTGCAATTCTGTGTACAAAATCTCTTTGGAAGATGTGCTTGAACATTACCAATGACTATATAGAATTGGCGTAGGAAGACTGCATTCGAGCACTAATACACAATGGCATGACACATAGGTGTTTGACTTGGTATAATAGCAATTACTTCATTCAAACAAAGATTCAAAGAAAGTTGCATCACACAAGTGGGATGAGGCACACACTGAGGCTTGTGAAATACATGTTGCTCTCGGCAAGTAGTTCAGTGAAGCTAGCTTAAAAACTGAAAGTGTAAAACCAAACTTTTCAAGGTACACTACTTGCTGTAAAATACTATGATTTGCGTTGTAAGCTACCAACATTCACCGCACAATAGCAGCAACCTAATATAAGCTTTTCACATGTTCCATACGCAGGCATAGGTCTATAATATGTGTTAGCTGTAATTCTAGACTTGTCCTGTGTCTGTTCTTTTCATGTGTTTTGATATCTGATAACTATGGCACGCTTCTCCGAGAAGCGACAAAGTACAAGCAGTACAACTAAAAGGATTTTTTTTTTTAAATT
Source organism: Ellobium chinense (assembly GCA_033807755.1). Taxonomy (NCBI): domain Eukaryota; kingdom Metazoa; phylum Mollusca; class Gastropoda; order Ellobiida; family Ellobiidae; genus Ellobium; species Ellobium chinense. Next base: position 2,701,720 of record JAWQUT010000001.1, read on the forward strand.
GGTAAAGCAGTAGCAGTGCATAATTAGACTGAAAAATGAACAAGCCCACAAGGTGCATGAATGTTTTTTTTTTTCTTGAAATGGTCACCATAGAGCAAGAATGGACCATCTTAAATTTTTGTGATTTTGGCAGTAAAGGGTTCTATAGATAAATATTTATAGGAAGATTGAGTCAGCATCTGTTAAATTGTTATTTTTGACCTGTGAGGACTTCTAACACCAACTTTTTTTCTTTTACAAGTCTATAACTCAGTGACAACATAAACTTCATTCCTCAGTTTCTTAAAACAGCAAATTTTAATGTAGGATGGTCCACTCTTCCTCTACAGTGACCAAATATCTGTTGGAAGTGAAGGCTTGTAGACTGTTCATCACATTCAGTCACACCCCAGAATTCATACACAAAGCAAACAACTTAAATCTTGACATTCAGTGCACATTAAAACTCTATTTTTATTACTTACAACACTGATACAATTAATAATAATTTTAATAACAGCCCACCTGATTACATTCAAGAATATGAAATACGTCAACATGGCCAACCAGGAAATGAATAACTAGGCAGGTCATAAATTTTTATTGCATTACAACAGTATACCACTCTACCTATACTTTGGTGATTTTTCATCTGACACAAAAGTGGTGAGGTTTCACAAACACAATCTTCACATCTGTAGTTCAGATGCCTTTATCACAAAAAGTTACAAATGCACATGGCACAGTTCCATTACTGCCAATTAATGTGGATAAATTTGAAAGTGTCAGCTTCTTGACCTTGGTCATAAAATTTGCTGAACTTCTTAGGTTTGACATCTGCTCCAAACCATGAGCTTTGGTCCTTCGGAGAGTCCACAATATTGTCCTTAAAATCTTGCTGCCTGATACTGGCGCCATGTACACACAACATTACAGGATGAATCTGCTTGGAGCTTGGTTTAGGGTAGGGGCCAAGATAAGAAAAGAGGACACACACGTGAAAGAGTTCCTAGACAATGAACGAATGATAATGTTTAGGGACTGCCTCAAGTTTGTCTTCAGTATCCTTGACCCTGACCCAAAACCAAGCTCTAGGTAGAAGGAATCAACAAGAGTGCAATGTAATGAAGTGTGCAAAAAGCACAACCCTCTATCTACCAGGTCAATAAGAAGATGGGAATGTAAAACCAAGAACAAGATTAGTTTGCATGGTGGTTAAAAAAAATAGGCTCTCATGACAGTCAAACTTTTCAAAATGAATCCAAGGTTAAAGGAAGATTGCACCGTCCTACAGACCATATGAAATCATACAACAATACCCTATTATTCCAATAAAACAGTCTTTTCAAGTGTCTGTCATAATGGTATAACGCCTCTCCTGGCCCTAGACAACCCACAGGATTACATTATCCAATGTCCGAATTGTTGCAACCATTGTGCGCGTGGTGGCCACAAGCTTACGTCAAATACATTCTTGCCACATTGCCAAGCTATCTAGCCAGAGCTCTGAGGACGGGTGATAGCATGTTGGTATGAATGTTTTAATTCCTCTGTGAACAGTAGATATGCCAAACAAAATCATGCTGAGGCAATAAAAATACAGAATACTTTTTCTGGCTTATACTATCAAACTTTGAATTTGGAATACCAGAACCTTAATTAAAAGCTGAATAATACAGCCAGGAAGAGATGTCTGTAGCTGCTGGAGCATAAGTGACATCGGCATTTTTGCCACAGGCTTCTGCTGATTGGAGAAGGGGAATAATTCTGGATGCAAGGGCCAAACCTGGTAATTCTAGCTCTCCCTATTGCGTCATATTACATGCGCGCACGGTAACAGCGATGCTCTTTCTTCGCAAATTTGACTAGGAGGGCACCACAGATAATTTTTAGAGAGAAAAAGTATTGAAAAATGCAAAATTATTTTTGATGTGCGTGTCCTGCTTTAACAAGCAGAAATGTGTCACTGGTGCTAGTATTACTGTTAAATATCATAGTAATAGTATATCAGTATCGTCAACCTGGTTGTTCTAAGTGAGAATGACATTTCCCCTACATTTTCCTATGAACAATGTTGAAGCAAATTTAGCGGAAAGTCTTACAATTTTACGATTAAAAAGAACAAAACCTGGTATTTACCTACTTTACCCAGTGATTCACAACTTTAGTCCAACTTGTGAAAGTGACTTTCCCCTATGCAGGACTATGAGAAAATAGCTTTCAGTAAAGTCATTTGACTCTAGCTTGGGGAAAAATCTCCGAGTGCCAACATGGTAAAAGGAACCTTTGTGTCAAGCGGAATATCTCTTTTAAACAGTAAAAGGAGAAAATGGTTAAGAATAAAGATGATGTGCTGCTGTGTGTGTGGGTAGGAAATGGCAAGTCCATAATGCACAGTACAGGACATTTCCCCTCCACATTCCAAACCCATCTAATGCAATTTTATTTGGCCTTGTTACACTCGGGAGCAAAGGCGGTGTGAGTAGAGGATGATTTTCGTGATTACAGTCATAAACCTTGCCAAAATAGTGCAGAGATTAGCCCTTAAGCCTGTGATTCAGAATTCATCTTAAATGAAAGTCTGGGACCTCCACACAAGTTCACTTCAACCATAAATTGACATCAAGCATAAAAACGTTCCTTCTTGTGGTCTCCACTGCACATATATCGAAGGCATGACCCTGAGAAATGACCTGTATAAAGTTGTCAGGAGAACCATTTTCCCTCCATTACACTTAATGGCTTACCAGTACACTGACTGAACATCCTAAAATGGTGTGGCATACAGTCAAGGTTCTAATGAAAGAGGTTCAAATGAAAGTGACTGAGCATGAAAAAAAAAAATTTTCAGTAAAAAGACTTCCCATCAAACAAAAATGGCCCCGATAACTGAATGTGAGATTGGCATATGCACTGTAATCAAACAGTAAAGTGGTCAATACAATTTTGATCTAATCAACCTATATGAAAGACCATCAATAGGAATTAATACCAATAGTGACGTATCGTTTATAGTACACTAGACCATAGGTTTGACAAAAATGTTATTAGGCAAAGGACATGAATACAGTGAAACTCGGATATAACGAGGTCGTCGGGACCGACCACCAGTGCATGTTAGAACCGATGGCTCGTTACACGCATGGTCCACTGAAAATCATGTAAAAACTGTCAGTAGTGTCAGGGCGACCCATATACTAGATCTAATATGGCTAGACTGCTCGCTGCAGGTAGAGCGGAAGCGCCTTGTCTACCCTGGGGTCACTTCGATTATTTTTAGTTTTGTTTCGAAGGACAGACATTTTCTCTTCCTTGATTCCATCACTGATAGGTGTAAACAAAGCAATGCAAATGTTGAGAGTCGAGAAAGAAATGACTGACCGATCGTAATCATCGTTTCTGCGATTGTTATGATTGAAATCAAAATTGCCTAGCGCAATGATTGATCTAAACAACAGGCTTGGCCAATCATTAGCCGAGCATATCAATCCCATCTTCCTCCCGTCTCATGGCCACATCTCCACCTCATCCTTCCCTACCCCTGCTTCTTGGCCTACTGCACAACTAGTTTGTACCGGTAATCCTACCAGTAAATTACAAAAGCGAGACAGCGAGACTTGCCTATTGTTGGCAATTGTTACGTAGCCTAAACGTTCGAGTTCCTCGCCGCTGAAAGTTTTATTGTGGACGAAAGGGTTGCGAGGACTTAATTGCAGGTCTGTTACCTTGTTAGGGCAGCGTTTAGCGGATTTTGTGCTCGCTATATGAAAGGCAAGTTTACTATTACAAAGAAGGAAAAAAAAGCGGGGATTTTCATTTTGCTCGGTACATGCGAGAACTCGTTTTATCCGTGCTCGTTATATTCGAGTTTCACTGTACTAACAAATGCATCATATTCATGAGTTTTTACAGGAATGATGGCACAATGACTTCTGTACAATCTCATTGTAAACAACCAAGGAGACATTTTGTTGGCCACTTGAGTGCCTAGTGTGGATTTACAGCCAGCAGTGATTGCTGAAACAGCCCTTGCTACTCAAAGTAAAAGATGTGCAAAAATTGTAACGACTTCACATGTATCATTCTGTAATAAGTTTAAGTGAGGAGTGGATGAACCAGTAGGCGATGGGAACAACTGGCAGTTCCATGTTTACATATCTGATCACACATCACCAAAGAACTCCCAAGAGGCAAGACTATGTGATCATTTTTTCTCCTGCAAACTAAGCATGTGTCTCTCCATATGCACCTAAACAGAATACAGGCAAAGATATTTCTAGCATGTCCACAACCCTGTGAAGCTGTTTTGCACACCACCTTTTCACCATCCGCATCCAGCTCTGAATAATTATTGTGAGGACTCTTTACATGCCACAGCAGCCAAACATTATGAACACATTATATCATTACGGGATGCAAAAACCGACAATTTTCACGAGTTACAGGACAGCGCATCAAATGTTTCATGTCTCAATGCACGTACACGTACCAAACTTATAACTTGTACAACGCCCAAACTATTTGTTGCACAGTCTTCAGTTTGTAACACAATGTGAACATGTTGCTACTAAATGAAATATGTGCTGACAAAGATGCATTTTGAGAGTGACACATTTCATCTTGTTAAAGCAGGACACGCACATCAAAAATAATTGGACTATTGCACTGAAATAGAATATAGAGGGGTGCCTGTACAAAGGCTTAATCTCCTTTATATAATTCATATAACGATACGGTGTTGGTGCACACACCCCTCCATATGCTGATGGAGTGCAACCTCAGAAAACCTGCGCATAATAAATGCCATGGATCAGGATGAAAGGGACACGCTTAATTAAGTGGTTGTGGGAACATGAAAAAGAATAAACAATGTTACACCTATGATTATAGGTAGTACTGTTGCACTATCTTCAAGTACAGACCTGCCAGCTGCAATAAGGAATGTGTCTCAAGGTCACCAATGCAATGCTCAAAATATGCTGGCAAACTCCACATCATTTGGTATCCCTCGTATGCCCAACACAAGATCATGGGACACATGGAAAGGCATAAGATGTGACCAGTTTGTTTTATTAAACATACATTTTCCTCTCGTCAACAAGCAATTGTAAGATACTCATGCATCATATCTCTACTCCTAGAAGTGATGATGGAAAGAACAAACACATTTTTTTTCTCAGCACCTATAACACTGCACCACCATAATGCTATGAACAAAGTATTACTTCCTTTTAATATTGTGCCAGGATGCTATTACTGAAACAGGCACCCGCTTTTTAATTCAAAATGATTTGTGCTGTCCCCTGGATTTCAGTTTATCTGACTTCAAGTGTAAATCACAGAACATCTGGGAAAAGGTGATGATGAATTCTCCATGTCTAGATCACATTATAACAGGTTAACACTAAAAACTGCCAACTTTTCTTCACAAAATAAACACCCGGGTTCATTCATTAATTGAATGTATTTATATCGCTTCCCAGTGGCACCCTAAATATGAGACAGTCCTGTCAAATCTGAAACCTTTCACAAGTCTTTACATGTTACTGAACTACATTACATGCTGAAATTAATGATGACAGCAGAATATTCCTCTAGGGATTATGATAAACTGAAATAAAAGCATCAGAATCAAACAATACACAAAGGGTAAAATTCATTCTGCAAACACAGTAATCTAAACATGAATTGTGATAGCTCACAGACAAAGTCTGCATCAGTGGCTAGACTGCTGGAGTGTCCTTCAGAAAGATGTTCCTTTTCAATTCTATGTCAGTACATGCTTGAAATCTGTTTGTGGCAGAATCTCTAAACATGGTGGAACTCTGGTAACACATACATGACTTAGAATGGAACTTGTATGTCCTCACAAGTGTTGAGTACATACTCCACAAGAGGTAAGAGTGTGTAGGAGCCAAGGCTATCCAGGATCCATTCCCTCATTAGAGTCAACAGCCCCAAGTGCTTGTACAATCCTGTGACAACAAAATTAAATTCCATATGTGAACCAAAGTTGGGGTCAATCAAAAGAGGAAATGATTGTAAAAATGAGGTTTCTCAACAAATTTGCCCATTGCAAGAAGTTCTTTACTCAAGTAGGAGACTAAAGTTTCCAATTTTGAACAAAATAATTTGTCTTTTCCTCTGGCCTAAATTTACATGTCTATTATTCTAACATGTGCAACAAATGAACCTGATAAGTCCTACTGATTTCTGGAGTTGATAGGTCCTTCTGATTTCTGGAGTTAACTGTGCACTTCTGAAATCTTTCCTCATCAAATTGATGACTGGGAAAGAGAGGAATAACTGATGATCTCAAAAAAAAAAAAAAAGTATTACCATTGAACATGTCTAGTTCTGCAGGTGTAGGGGCATCATCAGAATCTGAGCAGCGTACAATAAATTTGTATTTGGCCACTTTGGATAGGAGACCAATGGGATCATCTACAGTCACAGCACCACAGGTTGTTAGCAGATCACACAAGCTTTCTGTGAGAAAAACATATTGACTAGAATGATACATTACAGCACATTCATTTAACAAGAACTCATCTCCACATCTGTTATTTTATGATATTTTATGTCTAAACAAATACTGCAATATTGTGTAATAATAATTGCCTTACTCACACAACTGCTGTTAATGCAAATGACAATGATTCTAATACCAAGTGAAAAAAATGCATCAATAAGCACTTTGATGTGAAATTTGCAAAGAAATTCCAAAAGAATAACGATGATACAGAACAGTGTACACCATGTTAACTGCCTTAAACACCTGCCTCCCTTTAACTTCAATCCAGTAATTTAGGCATTATTCTTAACAGGTCATCAACAGAAAGGCATTCTATCTGAAATCATCACTATTCTTACTAGTACAAATTGAAAGACCTATTTCTGAAATCTGCAACTACTGTTTTTATCAGCTCTGCTAAGCATGCATTGCTCATCAATGGATTTCAGACATGGTAAAAAGGTACATTTTTAGGAATATCAGATGAGCTTTCAAAGAAAAGTAAGAAAATGCTTCTTTACTTACTTATTTCAGTTTTCACAACTCTTTTTCTCAGTCCTGTTGACCATGGTGTGTTCATTCCTTTCCCTCAAATTTAAAGTTAAGGTTTTAAAAACAAAGAGAGACAACTGGCCTGAGCAGAAAGAGGATTAAACTTTTCAAACTCTGTTCAAATTCTTGTTTGACAAAGCTAAATGGACAGTTTCAGCGCTAAAGCGACTGTGACACATACCTTTCGGCATCTCTTGGCTACTTCCAACACAAGCAAAACAAAACTCTGAGAAGAGCTGCCCCTCTGAAATTCTTGCATGTCTTACACCATTAGTACATTCCCCACCGGAAGTGTCTCCGACAATTTCATAGTCTTCCTGCAAGAGTAAACATATTGAATAGTACACAAGAAAACTACAGTAAATAATTGATAATTAATAAGTATGCTTTTGTAATGTAAATATTTTATTGAGGTATTGGCAGCCCTTCCTGAATCACAAAATAAAAGAATAAAAATGAATCTGTACAACTGAAACTCATGCATGCGCTTAAAAACAAGGTTTAACTTAATAACAAAGTTCCAGTGTATTTTGATATGCATGTAATGAAGCTTAAGATGCTTTAGTCAAACACTTAACAATAAACCAGGAAACTGAACCAGAATGCAGATCTAGAACAATTATCACCGACCAAACTGGCTGAGCAAATACGGATCAACATAAATAATCCATCCAATCATATCCAGGAAACAAAGAGAGACCCTCTCAAATGTGAAAGTGCTATCACTACAAATTTATACAAAACAGTAGGCGGAGCATATTTTTCAGAAAATTCTCTGAACTTCTACAATTTCATACAATGTCTAGTCTACTTTTATGCCTTTTTATTAGTGATAAATACAACACAAAGTCAATTCATGAAAAATAAAAAAGCAAATGAGCATAAATAAGTGACTATAAACAGAAAGAGAATTCTAAAGCAAATAGAAAACAATGAACAAAACAAAAGGTTCTCTGTACATTTAAGTATTTCTCAGATTGAAGTCAGCTTAGTAATCTCTGAAAGACAACAACTAGGAAGAGAATTCGCTGATGGGTGGTATCCCTGGTGGGGAGGCAAGAAGAGGGTGAGTGAGACATACTGCTCCGCACCAAAATATTTTGCCATTAAATGAAACCAAGGCAAATGAATTATTCACTGGTTGTCCAGTCCCACATTCCTTCAGCACTTTTTTGTGATAGTTCTCACAAGTGTGGAAAGAAATTCTACATAAGGAAACTTACCTCAGGGAGCAGATGACCGGCTCGTAAGGAATCTGTCACCCAAGAATAGGTCACTACCCAACATCTGTGTGCCACTCCCTGGAAGAACTTGAGTGTTCGGTCACAAACACGCTCATGACCAGCAGCTGTTGAGAGTGAGACAGGCATAAACAGTCATTTGAAGAATTAATGTGTTCTCTTTTGGCTTTGGTTACTATTCTTCTCAATAGTGGATGAGGCTCACATTCAGAAGATATGAAAAATATGATGAATACATTCTTTGGTCCCGCAAAAGTCCTTCTTTGCCAGCAATAAAGATTAAAGTGAACTGTTCTTATGGCGGCCAGATAGATTAAGTGCCATAAAGTTTAAATTAAGCAGCCCCAGACAATACCTATAACATGTAACTAACTGCTTGGAGTTAGCTAACGAGGTGGTAGAGGAGGAAAGTGTGACTAAGTGTTGTTTTGAATGCCTGGAGCATAAATGTAAGATCTTAGTAATGATGTGTGTATCTAAAAACGACTATCAACTCATGAGGAACCTATGAAACTCACCTGGCTTCATGATGACATGTGTCACATCATTTATGAATTTAGGTGAAAACTTGGCACTGTGTCTCTCCACAAGTCTCAGTACCATCAGCTATGTAGATTAGGAAGGAAAATAATTCATAAGTTCATCAGCTCAGTGGAAAAAAAACTTTTTAAAAATGATACAACCAAAGATGTAAAATGGTGCAACACTTGCTTACATCCTGTACCACAGATTTAAGATTAAACCTCCAAACTGCATATTCTATGTTTCAACTGGCCTAACAGATATCATATATTATCCTCTGGGTGAATAAAATCTTGACACAACGTAAAACTGAGAGACAGCTCAGCGAGACATGAAATTTTCATGAATCTATTAAATTCCTGTGAAGTTCACAAAGAATAATTTTTATTCTTCAGCTTACAGAGTTACCAACCGATGTTGTTTACAATAGACAGACAATGCTCTAGACATTTGGAACCTACTGACAAGCTTCCAAAAAATCAAGAGGAATCTCTTTTGCTCTACAATAACCAGTTCTATAAAATATTGTAGATGAAATGCTCCCTGTTAAGTGCAGGCACCATCTCACTGTTGATGACTGAGCTGAGTTCATCAGCTTAGTCACACATGAACACTAAGTAACACAATGGTGTCGAATTACATGATAAACAACACTTACATTTTCATCTCTGCCCAGTCCAGAACCCACGAGGCATAAATCTTTCTCAGGGTGGTTTTCTTTCTTCCCATGACCAGCTTCTGTTTTAGTCCCATCAACCATCTCTGCTTCTTGGGACAACTGTGACTGTTTAGTCTTCTGAGATAGTATGACAGGACTGACAGGTCGGGTGCTGTCTCTCTCTTCAATGCTGCTTTTCACATCTATAGCATCATCAGACCTTGAGGTGGTGGTAGTTTTGTTATATGTGTGATTACTGTCAGCTTTTGATGATGACTGCCCTGTCCGGATACTACGGACTGAATTGCTCATGGTAAATTCTAGTGACTGTTTGGTCCTCACACTGCCCCCAGGTGACTGGAACTGCTTCATGCACAGGTCTGCCTGTCTCTTGGCATCACGTGGCACAGGTTTCCTGAGCGATATCTTGGTGGTAGAGGAGCGCTGAGGAGGAGATGGAGATGCAGGGCTGAGGAAGAGGTCGTTGCTATCTTCATCGTCATCAGATATGACGGTAGTTGTTACAGCAGTCGAACTTGCATCTGGTTTACCACTCAGCACTTTCTTGTGCTCATTATCTGAAAACAGTAGAATGTTCACATTATGATATGATTAAACAAAAAAGAATGAGATATGACTATCAACCATGTAAATATTAGTAAAGAAAGCTTTTGGGTGTGGGGAGGCAGGGGGAAAGAGTGGCCAGAAGAAAGAGGGGGTCGAGAAAGATAAAGAGGACATGAGACTTATTCTCGAAGGGACCTGTCATAAGAATAGAATATATCCAACTACAGAATATATATATAACATTTAATGGCAAGAAGCACAGATTTCATCCTCATCAAGGAAACAATTTTTCTTGTAGGTATGAGGAAGTAAATAATACTTCTTTAAGCACAACAGGAAGTATATTGAATACAATCACCTCTCCTTTCCAAAAGTGTGACACCACAAGTCCTTATGTTGCTAGACTTCAGACCTATGAATAAAAAGGAGAGTTATACCTGATGCTTCCTTTACATCCTCATCCACTTGAATGTTTCCCGATGAGCTGGCAGAACTTGAACTTTGCTTGCCAAGCTTGGCTTCATATTTAGCAATTTCTTTGTGGAGCTTGGCCAGGTCTCCCTCTAAAGCTTCTTGTTGCTGTAAAAAATAGACCAGATAATGCACCATATTGTCCAAAACAATTGTTTGGTAGACTGGATGATAGCACTAGCTAGTCAAAAGAACTGAACATCAAAGCTGCTTATAATATGATAATCAACCAGACATTAACAAGACTGAGATTGTCAGGTATATAAATATTTATTGTTTTAAAAATATCTATCAGAATGGTACTGCTTTATCTCTCACTTGTTATATTCTATAATATGCGAAGTTACATTGTAAGCCCACAGAATGTAGTTCAGTAATTGGTCTAATTCAGTTTCTGAAAGTAGTGGCAGTACCCAAAAAAAAAAAAAAAATGTNAAAAAAAAAAAAAAAATGTATCCAAAAAAAAAAAAAGCACAAGCGTGAGAGTCATGTGAAAATCCTATGAATACAAACCTGTGTTGTCAGAGTTTCACTCTGGGATGATAATGCACTGGATGAGGTGTAGTTGCCTGGGCTTCGTTCCTGATCATCTGGAAAGTGTATCATAATTGATTACACATACACTGTACCATTCGCAAACATAAAATTGTCTACATTGTTCAATCTCTTGCTAAGTGCAAGCATAAAATAAGTATCTCTTCAATAAGATCATAATACGAGACAAACCACCAAGTTAGCAATTAGATGATAATATTGCTTGTCCCAAACGACTTTCCCAGAAATTAACATGCATCAATATTATGTGGTGTCCTAAAACTAAACGGAGACATATGCAACAAAGAGGAAAGTCCTAACAATAGCACTTGGTTACCATCTGCCAGAGTTGAGAACATACTGTCTTCAACAGCCATGCTTAGAAAAGCAAATTACCCAAGACCTCCACATTTCCAGTAAGATTATCATCCTAAGGTCAACATACCTTCTTTACCTGAATCCTCTGAGTCACTTGCAATCTGCTGTCTTTTCATCTTCCTCTTGGTCCCAACACCAACATGATCTTCACCATCATCATCATCACCTCTGTCACTATCAGTTTCACCAACAGCTGCTATCAAAGACTGTGGAGTTCAGAAGACATTTCAATAAATCTTCTGTCCTCTCATATTTCCCTGAGCATATTTTGACAAAACGAATTGACACGGATGAAAATAATATTAGCAATATATATATGATTGGAATGTCTTGAAATCAGTAAAAATGAAATGAAGCTTAATTGACTTTTTCACTACATCAAGTTAGTGATATGAAATAAAAACTTGTGTCCTTTCATCGGTGGACAAATTTTTGACCTATCATTATTCATGCTTGAGATATAAGGAAGGAGGTCATCCCCTTTAGGTGACAAAAATTGCAAAATCGATCACAGTTTAAATAAAATCATATTTTACACTACAGAAGTCACCTATTCGGATTCATAAGAACTCCTATTTAGCCACAATTACTAAGTATCTACCCATAAATCAATCTTTTTACTTACAGAGATACTTTCACTTTTGATTTCCCAGATAAATAAAAATTCTGTTCAAGATAGCCTCAATCACTTACAGAACCTGATATCTCAGTGTGTAGTCTAGCAACATAAGCTCCATTTTGGCTGGCTGCAAAACAGTACTGACAAGATTAACTGAATTTGTGAAATCTGACTACTACTCTGTTTCTCTACTGAAAAAGTGACAGTGCACATTAAAAATTTATAAATTAGTGATTCTTCTTCAAACTCATCAAGATACTCATCATGCTAAGTAATATTTGATGGAGAAAAAGAAATCACCTGATCAATGCTTTCTTGGTCAGTGATCTCTCTAGCCTCCTCACAAGGTGAGCTGGTCAAGGGGACAGAACTGGAGCTTTTCATGTCATCCTCCAACTCTTTTTCATTGTCAGCACTCAAATTGTGTTCAGGTTGTCCTCCAGAAGGATCTCTTGAAGTTTTTGTTGCCACAGAAGTTTCACCTTCTAAAATACTTTTGTTTGGCTTGGCATGTTCCTCATGGCCGCATTCATCTCCACTTTTGGTCTCATCATCAAAACTGACACCCAAATCAAATGATACCATTTCAATATCGCTCTCATCAGACAAGTCAGTGCCGGCACCGTGTGCTGCTGCTCTGCGAGATCTCTTACTTGATTTTCCCACATGACCCATTGGGTCTGCATCTGCTTCCTCCACAGGCTCTTGACCAAATAATTCCCTCTCAAGTTTCTTCTTCAAATCATCACTCTTGTTACTCTTTCTTCTCTTTGAAGCAGATGTTGGAATGCTCCTATGCTTCCTGTTTCTAGTACAAGATTCAGCTGTGTCTGTGCATGCAAAGTTTTCTGGTGGATGTTGAGATTTGGGGTTAGTGGCATTCCTTTCTTTATCCTGACTTGTATGAGATGCAATGCTGTCGTTGCAATCAGGTGGTTGAGGCTGACCTGGTTTTGCCACATTGCCAGCCAAATCATCTTCAGCATCAACATCAATAATGTCAGCAGCATCATTAACTGCTGAGGAGCCCTGGTTTGGCTTGGGACTGGATTCACTGGTAGTTTCTGATTTCTCCACTGATTGCAAAATAGCTGCCTTGGATGCAGGAGACAGCGAACCTTTTGGGTGCTTTGGTAGGAATTCTAAATTTAAAGCCATCCTCTTTGATGCCAAGCCTCGCTTTGTGCGTCCTTTCTTATCTGACAGCGAGGATGCATATAAGTTCCCTTCACTGGCATTTGCTGTTTCTTCAACTTGTGTAGTTTCTGATCTATTGTTTGTATCACATTTATCAACATTTTTGTCAGATGTTGTCTCATCTAACCCATCCTTTGGAATGATCTGATAGGTAGATTCAGCCTGATCAGAATCACATATTCTCACTGCTCCAGAAATATGCTCATTTTCAGCCACTTGAGCTGTTTCAACCCACCCCAGGTCATCAACAAGCGATTCTTGATAATGACGACTTAGATTTTCTTTCCTTTTTTCTGCACTTTCTGTCTGTCGTTTCACAGGAGATGACTGAGAGGTCTTGCTTGAAATCTCACCTTGAGAGCCAGTATCATCCAAGTCAACAACGTATCTTCCAGAGGAATCAATATATTTCAGCTTACCAATGGGTGTAACCTCCACAAGTGGTTCATCATGACCAATGGATTCAGATTTCCTTCCTCTGGAAGGAGTTAACTTCTTATCAGACCCATGTCCTTCATCTAATTCAGTCCCATCTACCTCTGCAATTGTTTTGTGATTCTGAGGGCTTTCACAATTTTCCTCCATTTGATCAATGGGTGTTTCACTTTTGTCATCCTCCATATTCTGCTCTGTCCATGTGTCCAAAACTTCCAAAGCTTCAGTTTCTCCAATCATTTCACCATTATCCACTTCTTCTGTCACACAGGGCTTTTGCTTTGACTGAGTGAAGATAACTGGTTTTAAAGGGCTCCCATCCAAGGACAAACATTTTCGCTTTGACCTGCGAACAATAAGCACACTATCTTCATCTTCACTGTCTGAGAAATTAAGTCTACTAGGAGCACTGCTCACTTGATTACCCGCAGAAATTTTTGATATAGGAGTCTTCTGATGTCTTGACACAGGGGATTCCCTATTATTACTTTTACTGTGTTTGCGTTTAGGCGTTGATCTTTCCTTGAATTTCTTCACTGCATGATCTGAGCAAGCTGTATTATCCACAGACAACTTGGGGCTGATAGTAGATCCTGTGACTCCTGATTCCTCATGGTGAATTTTATCAATCCTCTGACACATCTCAGTTGTACTGATATTGGTCTCAGTATTATCTGATGAAGAATCTGAGCCACAACTGGGTGCATGAAAAGAATGATGAGCAACATCCTTCATTCCATGATTTGCTGAGTGTGAAGAGTTTCTCCTTTCAGACCTTCTAAGGTGTTTATTTTGAAGTATGGACTGACTTGGAAATGATGAGCTTGTCTGTGTTTCTTGAGGGACCCCAATTAGTGTGGTTTGTGGGCATGTGATTCTGTTTCTTTCAGATACATCTGAGCTGATCACAATGCATGAGTCTGGTATGACTGTGTCAGTTCTGTCCTTGCTTCGCTGAGTGACTGAATTTGGCATGTCCATGCTCTCTTTCCTGACAGAATTCTGAATTACAGAGTCTGGACTTTGAGTAGACTGAAGTGACCCTAGCTGTGTTTCAGCTACAATTTCTGCTTTTAAGGTATCTGTATTAGCAGGAACATCAACACTGAGTGTAACATCAGTGTTGGCAGGACACACACAGGTTGCTTTTTTTGTTATGGTTTCATGGTGGTGAGAGTCAGCATCCATATCCATTGTTTCTGAAACAACTCTACCTGCTTCCACTTCCACTGTGCCATACTCTCTACAAATAGGATTTTCCCCTCTGTAATCATCATCAACACAAGTATCTGCAACAAGAATTGTTTGATTAAGGTCATTGCTTGTGAAACCTGTATTCTCTGTACCTGATGAAGTTATGGGCAGCTTAATGGGATCTTTAGATTTCAAAGATAGCTTCGCAGGTGATGCATGTTGGGTATTTTTAATATCAGACAATCTTTGGCCAGACCTTGCATTGGACAGCACTGATGCTGATTCCTCTGAAGTTTCAGTGATCGCAGACGGTGGTATTATACCACCTGGACTCTGAGATAGGGGCCCAGAGTTTGTCAGTGTCTCAATGCTGGGCGTTACAGGTAATGTAACATCTGCATTTGATTCAATTTTGTGATGGGTGCTGTGTAGGTGATTAGTATCCCTATAATCAGATGCTGGCTTCTGGCACAGCTCACCGTCTGGTGATAGCAATCTCTTGCTTTTTTCTACTACGTAAACACGGTTCCCGACTTGTTCAGCATTTGACTCCAGCCGATTTCCATCTTCATAAGGCTTCACATCTGTGCTATGTTTGATTTTTTTTAGCAGTGAGGTACCCATATAAGAAGTTTCTAGTATAGCATCTACATGAGTTCCTGAATTTTGTACTGGGAATATACCCTTAGGACCTGGAGATACTTGTATCATTTTACTGAAGTTTGGTCGCGAGAAATATTGTGCTCTGTCCTTTCTTGAATTTTCAAAGGGCTTCCCATTCACACCTGTCTTAGTAAATGGTGAATGTTTGCAGACAGGGGTGAGCATGGCATCAGACATTTTGATTTGTGAGCATGCCTGTATTTGTTTTTCATTTTGCATAACTGGTCTTTTCACTGACTCCTCAGTGACTTTTGATTTGTCCTGGTTATTTCTGTCTTCGGTATCTAATGTTTCTCTGGCAAGGACTGATTTCACTACCTCATCCTGGGTTCCTTCCTGTAGATGCTGTGAAGCTTTTTTATCATATCTCTGCTCCTTCTGAGAGAAAGTCCTGATCCCAGGCAGAGGTTTTTTACCCTCTTCATCATCACTTATGTTCACAACCTCCTTCCCAGTCTTTTCCTCTTCTTTATCTTGCCAATCTGATGGACCTTCCATTAAACTGCTTTCAGACTCCAGCATACTGAATCCAAATGCCTCCTCATAATCCTTCTCTCTTGCCTGCTCCTCTAGTATTTTCTGCTGAGCTTCTTGTGTGCTAAACATAAGTTCATAGTCTTCAGCATCATTGATTTTGTGCATAAGTTTAACCATCTCTCGCCCAGATTTCTGAGAAAATGTTTCACCATCGGAGGACAGAGTTTTCTTATTTCTACGTCTTGCTAATTTCTTTTTTGGCACTGCCATGTCAACCTTACCAATGTGTGGAACGTTTTCTTCAAATATAGCATGGTTCTCTTCCACTGGGAACTTACTTTTGGCCCTTTTATTTTTTCCTTTTTTCCCACCAGTACCAGGTTGCTTTGTACACGTATCATTTGAAAGTTGGTCATTTTCTTTGAGCCTTCTTTCTGGCAACACATCTTTACCTATACTGAATGAAGCTTCATTATCCTTGTCAGAAATAGACTCAATATCACATAAAGATGCCTGTTTCTCATGGATTTTGATTGTGCTGTCCTGCGTGTCTTTCCCTGGGGTGACTTTGGGCACCTGATGATGCACCATGATGTCTTCTATGGCTCCTGCATGGACTGACTCAGTGTCTGTGAGAAAAGAAACTTCTTCCTCATCAACATCTCTGGAACTTTCAACATCAGTGGTCATATCATTTTTCAAAGCCTCATTAGAAGCAAAATGTACACTTTTAGTCTTTCCTGTTCTTAAACTGGGTTTCCTTTCACCTTCTGAGGTCTGTTGTTTTTCCACATGTTCTGCACTTATATGAGAAAGCAAATTCAAACCTTCATCTGCTGTCTTTGCAACAGACAGCGCAGATCCACTATCCACACCTGTCACATCCAAAGGTACTTTGAATAATTCAGTGGGTTTAGATTTTCCTTTTCTTTTGCCACCACCTTTCTTTGACGCCTTTTTCTGATCGATCATTTTACTTTTAGATTTCACAGGAGTCTGTCCTACAAATTTGTATGGGTCTTGACTATTAGTAAGTTCCTCCTGAACCTTTTCTCTTTCAGCTATGCACTGCTGGTCATTCACATCTTGCAATCGGCTTTTAAAGATGTATTTTCTTGTGGGTTTTGGAGTCAATGGCAATTCAAACTGGTCATCAATGGAGCTTTCAATTCCCGAAGGTCCTCTGTTGATATCACATTTAAGATTCAAACTTTCTTGTCTTTGAGCAGGGCTGGGATCAACCAAAGCAACTCTCCTCTCTGAATCACTTATCAAAGACTGACCTCTTTTGTTAACTCTTTTTTTAGCATCGATTTTCTCTTTGATAGTTAGACCTCTGAGTTGTTTCATTTCATTTTCACCTTCCTCCTTTCCAACATATGGTTGAGGCAAGGTATCCACCCAGTTTCTTGAAAAACTTTCTGCATGAAATGCATTCTGCATCTCTTTAGAGTATGTTCTTGAGACTGGTGGCTTAGGCTTCATCAGCTGCTGGGTTGATGACACACTTGAGACTTCTGAGGCAGGGGATGCTACCTCAGTCCTGACAGAATTGGGGATTCTCCCATTCTTCAACAATGAAGGAGAACTGCTGGAGTCCACACTGTTCTTTGGTTTGACACTCTGGTTTTCCTGGCACGTTTGTGGTCTGTTTGGTTTCCTAGGTGACATTTTCTGAGCTTGTTTCGTGCAAGAGTTTGAGAATTCTGCTTTTAATGAAGATAATGGCACTCTTGACTTTGAAGATCTAAGAGTAGACTTTTTATCACTTGCACTGTCCGTGATGTCCAGATCGTGATTGTCAACTATTGTGTCCAGCTGTCTCACAATATCATGATCCTGCTCAATAGGTGTGGCATGCTTGAAAGTATTCTTGTTTCCTTTACTTTCATTATTGTATGCAAGAAACAGATTTTCGTCCCCATCTTCATGCAGGGGAATTTCCAATGCTGCTCCACATGACCCTTTCTCAAGGTACTGTAAAAGTTTGTCCATATTCTGACTTGTATCACCAACTTGGCCTCTGCAATTTTTACTTTGGCCTTTGATCTTGCTCTGTTGTCCTTCTTCACAATATTTCAGAACAAAGCAATCATTCTTGCATGACTGATTATCCTGAATCTTGCTTTCAGATTCATTCTTTGCAGACCTCTTGTCCTTCTGCTTTCCATTCAGCTCTGAGGTTTCTTCACCGTCTGGATTATTTGCTCCACTGACTTTCACAATGCCATCTCCAGAAAAGCTGTAATCCATTCTTGATCTGGTGCGGCTTCTGCCTCGGGTTGATCTACTTGCATTCTGTTCATCTTTATCATACTTTTCAAGCTCCATAGCACTCTTATGTGCTGCAGGTGTGGAATGACTTTTATCTGTGATATTACTGCCTACACAGGGAATGCTGGTAGACCTAGATCTGGTCTTGGACTTGCTTTTTGTATACTTAACATCACCTCCACCAGGATCTGAGCATTTTCCCAACTGTTCATTTCGTGCGGTTCTTTGCTCTGGTGATGTGCAAAAGTCATACTGGCGAGTGTCACCTAGTGAATTTCTAAGTAACTTGTTTGTCTGTGGATAAAAGAAAATGTACAGGTTGAACAAGTGACTAAAAAGATGAGTCAGCAATGTCATAGAGCTTTTATGACAGAAATTGAACATAACACAAGAAAGTTTGTAAACCTGAGAAGTAATAAACATCCGATGAATAATTACTAAATTTTAACTGTCTACCACTCGGCAGCCATTATGCTGGCAGAAAACATGTATGTGCACAAAGTGGGGGTGGGTTCAATTGACATCAAAGGGACAGGACAACTCGGTTTGGATTAACCATATTTCAGATTAAAGTACCTGACTGAACAATAACAACATGACAGAAGAGAGAAAAAGTGATGAGCTGTATTATGCCCTAAAGTGACCAGAGCTATCCTGGGTCTAGAGCTTTGCTGGACACACAGCAATATTTATTTGCTACTTATTGGTGCAGTGAAAAATGGGAACGTATGTTCTGTAAAATTAAATTAGTCTTACACTGCATGATATCAATGCTACTGGGTGAACATTTATATTAAAAAAGACGGGGGATCTGATTTCATTCAGCATGTCAACTGACCTATTATGAATGTCCATTTCTGTCTGCTGTCCACCTTAAACTTTCATTATTGCTCTGTGCCCCCATCCAATTTGCCAACAATCCAAAATTTTCTGCTTTTGTCTTCCCCTGTTTCATTTACCTTATAGCTCTCCAGTTATTACCAAATGTTCTAGTGCTGTTGTCTTTTCATTACATGCCCTAATCAAAATACAATCAAAACTTCCATGTTAGCCTAGGTGATTTGTTTGATAACATATTTTTGTTTCTAATCAAGTTTTCCAAATGCCTTCACACAAAACTGTTATTGCTCTATGCATTTTAAAAATCTATGTGCGTGTTCAAGCAAAAAAAAAAAAAAGCATGCTTAAAATGCAAAGGCTGACAGAGCCATCTGTCACACAAATTTCAAAACTGTTTCCTTATCTCTAAGGCTATTTATCAACAGCTTGTTAATAAAGAAAAAAATCTAAGGTTGTACCATTAATGTTTACTCATCCAGCAAACAATTAAAACAAAAAAACTGTTTAAAGCAATATAATCTTTTGTAGTAATGTGCCACATTTCTTTGCATGAGAACACTTACTTTCAACTTCATTTCCTCCTGTGATGGTTTATTTGAGCCAGATCTTAAAGACCTAGAAGCAGACATGCTTCTTGTAGAGCCACAAGGACTGGGTGGGCTTCTGTAGAATATGGCTGAATTCTCATCCTCAGCATCACTGCAGCTCATCTTAAGTTTCTTAGAATCCTGGTCTGAACTCTAAATGGAATTGAAGCAAGTCAAAATATGTTGTTTATCTATTTCATCTCACCTTATCTTATCACTGTTATACAAAACTATGAAATATGAAACAAAAACAAAAGTCAATTTATTGACACGTGAGCTAGTTTCACCAGCAGCTCAATACTTTAACAACCATCACGATCTGTCAAACCATGCCATAGTCTCATAAACAAAAGGTAAAGAGAGTTCTAGTTATAAGTTAAAGTACAGTTGAATTTAATGATCTTGCTGCTTTTTATTCCTTTCCTAACATATTTTGATCTTCAGTCTTAAAACTTAATTTGTATGATTCATACTCTCAAAAAAGTGTCAATATTGAGTTCTAAGAAAAGTTAAAATATGCATGCAGCATAAAAGTCTGAAATCTCTTATTTTGATTGCACCCAAACTAATATCGCTGTACTTTGGCACTTTTATTGGCTCTCCATCCTTAAGTTTTAGCAACAACTGAACTGTAAATGGATACTGCAGTGTAAGTGCCACAACCAAGTTCCAACAACTGTCTCTTGTTAAACATCTCTCCCCAGTATTATCATAGAACATGAGATGAAGTTTGGTAAATAAGGTTACTACCTTTCTCTTTTTGCCTCCTTTTGACTTTCTCTTGAGATCCTGCGGTGATGAAGGGAAGACTGTTTGTGCACCTTTACTTGGAGAATCTGAATGGTTGGAAGAAGGAGTGAAAATGTGCTACGATCCTCTTGAATATGATTTTAAACATCAGGTTTTCAGCAAATATGGATTACTGGCTGAACCTACTCACTGATGTTGAAACCTAAAACTCAAAAAAATCCTCAAAACTAGAAGTTATTTCAGAATTTAAGCAACTATTTAAGTCCTTACATGTATATCTGTGTCAGTTGCAAAAATCAGATGGTTATATTACATGTAAAGTATCGTGTTTTAAAATCACGGGCTTGCACCCTTGATGCTAAGCGAAAGGAAAGAGAGACTACGTTGCACTGCTGGACCACAGTTCTCAAAGGGTTCATTAATGTAAAGTTGTGACACAACTGGATGACTAAAACAAGTGTACTTATCAAGGTTTAGGTGGCTTTTATAAATTGCCATCCTAGAGATAAGCATTAAAAAGTAGTGCATATATAAGTAGTGGAAGAAGGCAAATAACAGCATTTTGGCAAAGTTGTGCTATACTGTACTATTTGCTTGTCAAAGGCCATCATCGACAAACATGTACTTCCCTTATCATGTCATTGTCCACAGAGAATACACAGAAAAAGTTAATGAATCAGGAGTCTGTGGATATCAAGCAGCAGCGGTCCTATACTTACATTTCTCTCCTGTGTCAGTTTCAAATGCAGCAATGAGTTTCTTCAAATTGTTCACAACAACAGACAACTCGCTCCTCTCCTGAAGACCCCTTTGAATTAAGCGAAAAAGGCAAAGAGGGCTGACTGAGAACTCTACTGTGTAATTGAGTTCAGCATACCAAATGTATAAAGAGACCATTACTGTTATCACTATGAAAGGGAAACAGGCTTCTGAGTTGCTTTAATTACTGACATGACAAAAATGCAGTGTACTTTCTGTTAAAGCAATTTCATTCTGAAATTATCAATCAATGAATGATGACCATCTCTGTGTTATCCCGGTATGATCAAACAATGTGCACATATCACTGATCAGCTGAGACTTTTGAGTGGAATCTTGGATACAACAACAGCCGTCCATATTTTATGATTATCAGTACATCTTTCCACATGCTTCATTCATTTTATTATTAAATGTTCACATTCCTAGTAAAATTGTTATTAAAGTTGTTGCTTGGGTCCAATGACAAAACCCGAAACATGAATTTCTACTGATAAACTATCTGAAGTACTAAATTAGCTACAAATGAACATGAATTACCTCTTTGTAACTGGAACTTTGCACAGTGGGCATGGCACAGAACGCTTACTTTGAAGAAACTTGGTGATGCAAAATCTGCAATTTCAACAAATAGTCTTAGGGATATGATACCAATGTTTTGATAAAAGCAAAAGTCTACAGCTAATATAGGAAAATAAAAGACTGAGAAAAGACCTGAAATGCAGAAGTTAGTCTTGCTACGTGGCATGCATAATATTAATATTGATCTGATCTACCCTTGAAATTGTTCAAAATGCTAGGAATTTAAGTGAATAATTATGATACAGAAATTCTTACCTGCAAAACTGATGATCACATTTTGTTGACACTGGATTGTTCAAAAGTTCCAGACTGTTGAAGATAAATGCAGAGATATATTATGCCATTACAGAAACTGGCTAATTCAAGAACGATGGACAAGAATAGTATGCCTCATCTTAAACCACAACATTAATGTCCATGTCAGGAATATTCACAGCCAGTCAGTACAGAAACTGGATATTATAATGTAAGTATGCAGGTTTGAAACTGGTATTACATCAGGCCAGTGAGAAAATTGTTTAGATCTGCCTATAGAATATTTAATTTCAGATTTGATTGAGATCATATATTCTGACAATAGCCCCATCCTTTACCAATCGGTTGCTTTCCCTTCTATTATCATTTTTGCAGTTGGTGAAAACAATAAAAGTAAAATTACTGGTCAGTGGAAACCCTAAATATACAAGCCTGTGTGGCAGTGACCATGAACATAATGTAGTAAATTTGTGCTTTCATGCCAGCACTCAACTGTAATTTTCGCAGTAACTACTAATGCGACATTCATCAAACTTATGTCACTTGAGCAGCTGTTTGAGACAATTCATTTGCACTATCATTTATTAACTACAGTTATTTCTTCGCTGAGTTATTAGCATTTAATGTTATGCAATAGAAGTAGGTAAGCTGCCTCTCAGCACCTTTAGATAGTGTTTTCTAGTTATCAGTTTTCTGGTGACTTGGGATGATTGTACCAACTTATTCATCTTTCTATGCCCTATGATTTTATGTATGACATGTTCATGTAACTTGCACAGCTACCCTGCCAGCCTCC
>JAWQUT010000001.1:2724851-2736723 GCA_033807755.1 Ellobium chinense
ATAATAATATGATACTGTTGCAGACATTTTTATAACACAGCCTTTGCACTCATATAGACAAAAATGCATACATTTTAACATTGCTTTAAGCAGTTTTATAATTAATATATTTCCACATCATGGATTGTCTTACTGGCAACAAAAAAAAAAATTTACAAGCGGGCTGTGATTGACATTGAAATTAATTTTAACCTCATGATGCTATATTGGCTTCTTGCATGATCATTTTAGTTTCTGCTTGCATGGGAGAGAGGTCTTTCCGTTTTACAATTTTAAATAATTGGAAGAATTTCATTAATGCAGAAAGGTTGCTTCTATAATGTCTTTACCATGGCGGGAATAAGTATTTATATTTGATACAATATGCTTACAATGCTATGAAGAAATATAGGAAGGTAAGCTAGGTTGGGAGTCGAACCAGTGACCTGCTGGGGTCTTCACATCAGGAGAACAGACTCGACAGCACACATTGCTATGAAGCTAAGTTACATGCATTAGACTTAAATGAAATAACTAGTCTAGCTGAGAGATGTTTGTTAAACATTATTATACTAAGTTACTGGCAAATTTTTAAATTTCACTAAAAACCTGATTCCCTGCCCTGACCGAAATGTCAAAATGTCTGCATGATATCAAAACAACACTTCAATTTTGACTAATTCATGAATTGAACATTATCACTAGTGACTAGTGATTCCAAATGCAGTATTTCTGGGATTGTGTTACTTTTCTTGACATTTAGGACTTAGCCAACAACTGGGTCCTGAACTCCTCTGTAACTGTAAATATCAGTCAGAGAGATATTATGACCTTGACGTCTACAACAATACATTTCAGTTTCTGAAATTACTTTAAAATTTAAAATACAGCGCTTGACTTTCTCTAACACCGTCACCAATTTAGTCAAAATATCGATATAGCCCATGACTTGTCTATGACCAAATGAACTGTATCATTACACTGCGGTGCTGTCCTTCGAGACAGCCGCTTGATTGAACTTATCGATGAATAAACAGAAATTGCCCCAAATAATTTTTTTCAACTGCAAAGCCAGGAAACTGTCAAGGGCCAACAATCATTCTTGAGATTAGGAGACAGTTGTAGTGAAAAAAAGACTCCATGTATCAAAATAAATTCAAAAACTACAGTCTAGATCTTGATACACAAAATTTTGGAGGGGGCGACAAATGCTGATAGGACACTTTTAACTTTTAAAGACTCAAGGTTGCTGGTAGACACTTTGTCTTGTCATCCACCCATGGGATGGCGATGACCATGTCCCTGCAAAATCACAGTTTTGTTTTCCACTTACCAAATTGCACATTCTAGATTCTTTTGCATTTGGGATAAAGTTTCTTTGAAATGTATGATGTCCATTTTCGCTAGGGACATCTATCCAAGTTCTCGCAAACCAGTTCGCTTCACAACTTGACTTTCCTATGTGGCGCCTGTTAGTAACTTTGTTGATCCTGTGGAGTGAAGAGTTCTGAAGAGTTCCCTTTCAGCCTTAGAGCTTCCGGTGTTGTTAACCATTTGTTGACAACTAGAAAATGGGGAAATTCAGCTAATTTCTGTGAAAATGTATTTCCTGGACATAGATTAAGCGCAAAGCAATTCAATTTCTAAGCAATATGTAGTCTGTACTGTGGCCCGGGTGGATCTTATACACATCTTAGAGGGTTCAGGGAACATCTAAGCATGGCTTCATCAGGGAACCCATCTGAAAATCCCAGTGGCAATACGTCTTTGACATCGAGTAGTGGCTCCAGTGTAAATTCAACGACCACTGCTGGAGGTGTTATGAAAAGAGAAAAGCGTGCGATGGCTGTTTATCTGAAAGAAGAAAGTTCAAAGGCAAAGAATTCAAAAGCTCTGAATGACCACTTGGATTATATTTTGGATCCTCAGAAACCAATTGATGACTTTGAAAATCTTGACTCGTGCAAGTGGTTCATCGCAGGAGGACTTTCATTTGAGGAATTTAGCAAGAAAGGTATCATTCATCTGGCTTTTGTTTTTGTGGCTGTCTCCAAGGGACAGGACCGCTCTTGCATTAATACAGTTCATTTAGTCATTGGTTTAGCCACAAGATCAGTCCTATCTGTGATTATTCCGTTTTTGTTTATTGCAGGAATTGTGAAAAAATGGGCCTTCTCTAACGACAGCACCGATTCTATGACTTGTCGAAGACTAAAACTAAATGAATGGTATATCACCATTGCGGTGCTGTCCTTAGAGATAGCCAGAAAATGGGCTAATGAGATATTTTATGTTTGTCCTTATGATTTTCTTGCACTTCGCATAGATAGATTGTAGGGTTCTGTAGTGTTTCACATTAAACACACATTTGGCCGATGCATGGTCCATGACAGTATCAGTACTTTTCTTGCCACATATCAACAAATCACAAGGGCTGTTTGAAAACTAAAGGAATTTTAGGTTTTCCTCTAATAATGCAAACTTTCAAATTGCAGTAAAAGCCGGGAAATGAGCACACATTCAATGTATTTTTATAGGGGGATTTTAAATAGAAAGGAGGAATTACCTGATCATGCTGTCTGGAGAAAACATTGGCTTATAACCAGGCGAGAATATTATTTTGGGCAACTTTCAGTTAGCTTTATATATGGATTGAGTTCTTTTAACACTATTTTAGTCAGTTCAGTTATTTTAAGATTCGGTATATTATGTGTGTCACATAACCAGCTGGCCACCATGGCTATATGATGTCCCCCTTTCTGAGCAGGTCATACCTTCTTTGGATATATCGAAATGGAATGTTACTTTTTATAAAATTTGAGGAATTTATTATTTTAAATTTAATTTAGCATCAAATTTTATATCATTTTCAAAGAGTGCAAAAGCAGGCAGAGGAGCCGCTGACTGCAAATTAAAAAAAAGAATTACAATTATTTCTTTTGCTCTCAATCTGTTCATGTAACCAAGACGACAGAGGTCCAAGAGAAAACGTTTAATGTATTCACACAGCCATGTGGATGTCCCAGTCAGGAGAAAGGCCTAAATAACACAGACTACTGTTAACTGAACACCGTTTTAAGATCATAGTTATTACTATATTCAAGGTTGCAACAGAGTTAGAAATCTGGAAAAAAAAAGCCTGGAAAATTCCTCTCCCGCACCCTCTCAAACATCAGTGATGAATGTAATGTGTGTCAATAAAATGATGTGAGTAGATTTTTAAAGAAAGTGCGACGAGAGGGTTAAAAGTGTAATTCAGTTAATATACTACATTCTTTTGCATTTTGAGTTTTGCAGTTCGCAATCATCCATAACATAAAACATAATAGGCCTTCATGACTGCATGCTAAAGGTAGATCACAGCAGTGTAGCAATGATAGGCACACACTATGTACAGTACCCCGTAAATCTTCAACTGAGTTTTTTGCACTGTTTTACGTATTGGGAAGTGATGTTATAGTATGAAACTGATGGGGAATGAATGAGCTTTCCATTAGTGCCAGTTTTATTTAGACAAGCCAGGCCATTACTCAGTAACTGGTGTGTAAAGTCTGGTAAATTGATCCACATGTTAACTTCGCAGCTGTAACCAAGGAATGCCCTGAAGCGTTACTGAGTCAAAAGTGCTGTGACTTTCAGTTGGGGTGGAGATAAGGTTTCATTATGGATTTTTGGGTGTTTTACAGAGATTTCACAAACTGTCAGAAATAACCATGGCTATTATCTTAAAGCTTCAATACTTGTTAAAAGTTATAAAACACATTCCTAAATATCTTACCAACAGTGGCAAGTTTTTAACCAAGTCATGAAAACTCACAGGAATCAAATTTTCCCCAGTACTTTATCAGTGCTTTAAACACATTAATTGTTTGTAGCATAACATAGAATTGTTGTAAGCTGTAGGTTATCTTTTTTTTTCTTTTTGTAGTGAGGGAATATGACAGCTCCGTAATGTGTGGCCTTGTGTGGACGGCAAACTTTGTGGCTTATCGCTGCCGAACATGTGGCATCTCACCCTGCATGTCCATCTGTTCTGACTGCTTCCAAGCTGGCAACCACGAGGGTCACGACTACAACATGTTTCGTAGCCAAGCGGGGGGTGCTTGTGACTGTGGGGATGCAAGTGTCATGCGGCCTGAAGGGTAAATTGTCTATTTGTTCTTTGATTTTGTTTCACAGTCTGAAGTGTTAATTGGTATAAGGAGTGACATGGATGCACATGTACAAAATGCGGTAAAAGTTGTATGAGTCACTATGAGATCATACAAATTTTTCCATGAAATTTCTTTCCACACAGCTTTATACTGGTTTAATTTTAAAGTGTAGTGCATTCTGGACACTGGGCTTACATGTTTCATTTGATGATTACCTATTTTGCAAGACTCATCATCTGGTGTCTTACTCTCAAGCAGTAACAATGAGATTAGGTTTATTGAGCTCAGGCAACCTCCTATTGTATATGAGCAAAAGTAACAGTGGTGTTCTCAACAATTATTCCAATCACTCACTTATTCAGACTACTTTACCATCATTATACAGTACTTCTTTTTCTTTTTCTCTCTCTCTCTCTTCCACTCATACCCTCTCACACTCAATAATGAATAACATATAATATGGAAAAGATTATAAATTTTATTCAAAGACTTCACAGGCCTCGTCTTTATAGTGATATTTATGGAAAAGTTAGACCTGAAGATATGTAATCTCTCTGTTCATTTACATTGATGCAAAATGGTATCCATGAATCTTGCATGTTACTGTATACAGATTTTGTCCACGTCATGGGGAGAATAGAGAAAATAAATCTGCCCCTGAGGCCCCACTGGAACTGATGGCTGTGGCCAAGGAGATGATGCCACGACTCTTTTTGCGCCTGCTGTATCATCTAAGAGAGCAGTTTGTATCTCAAGGTGAGATTGCAGTTCTGTACAGTCCACATAACCAGTCCTTGTGACACTTGATGTATAGATAGATTTAAGAATGATTTGTTAAATTAAAAAACACACATGGAATCATTCCTGTTATCACTTTCATAATTTTTGCTGTTTCCTTTTTTGGATGTCACGAGCATTGTGGTAGCTTTGTGCATGTTTTCAGTCAGCTAGTTTGCAGTTATTTGAAATCATGTTGTAAGTATGTTACAGTTTGCATATATTCTTGCTTTTCCCTGCCAGTTCATCTAAAAACCCTAAAATGTTTTTTTGTTAAAAAACAGTCATAGAGGTTATTCCAGGGACAGTAAGAGAAAGTGTTTTAATTTGCTAAGGCTCATAGAACCATGAAATCTTCATGAATTATATCTTTGTAATATCTCCCAGTACTGCTAACTCGAGAATTCTACATCCTGAACATAAATGACTTGGAACACTTCCTGAACTTCATGCAGTCACTGAGTGACATGGGGGCAGCCATGAGACGAGTTATGGCACAGGCACTCATCAATGAGGCACAATACAAAAAGTCCACAGGTATGAGTGTTAAGTTTTAACCTGATATTTCTTTGTCAAAGCATTAAAATATACAACCATTTGTCTCTCTATTGTGGGCAAGGATGGGAAGTTCATAATCAAAGTGTGAACAGCTTCACACATCTTGAATACTGCAGTGTCAGCTGCAGCCCTTTTCACCCAGATAGAGAAAGGATGAAAGGTTGTAAATGTTAAATTCTGGAACACATCATCATGCCCAATGCACAGTGTGAAGTCATCAAGGTTTAACAGTGCTTGACAGAGCATTTTTTTATGGCAATGACAATATTAGTCTATTAATATAATCATGACAATTTACACATTTTGAGTATGAATTACACTGACTCAGCTTTCAGTGCATAGAATAAAGCAGTGAACAAGCAAAATGGATTCGAAAATAAGATGTAGTCTGATTTTGAAAAAAATGATTAATATTCCACAATTTTCTGTTTGTTATGGTCATGTTGTATTTGCAGAAAATCCACCAGACAGCCATGAACACAAGATCTATACAATTTTCAAGGACCAGTTAGATGCTAACATCCTGAAATACCCAGCCAACTTCGATAGATATAAAGGTAAAGACTCATTAAATATAGTCTACTCATATTTTGCAGATATAGAGATCACAAGATTATTTATGCTGACTCATCAGTCTGTTATGCTTGAGGGAATCACCATTACGGTAAAAATATTAACCCTTTGAACCCTGATTTTCCACCTTGTGAATCCCTGTTCTCTTAAGCCATTGGCAAAACCATAATACACAGCCAGTTTTTAGGGAAACATACTTTTTTTATGTACTTTTTAATGCCAGAGTAAAATATTAATATTTTGAAAGGGTTAAGGGAAGTATGCGTGGATCTCAGAGGCAATTTTATTTATCAGCTGGCTAAAAAAAAAAATGCCACAAGCATTCTTCTTGGAAGGAGAGGAGAAAATTTTGTGACTTGCAGTTTAAATTAATACAGCCTAACCCATTTTCACTCAAGAGATGGGAGATATGAATATAGGATATGATGAAAAATTGCATTTGGAATTATTAATGTAACAGGTTTCCACTTTGTGTAAAAATGATGCCTTTGGTATGCAGATAAACCAGGGATGAATCAAAAACTTGAGTACACGACTATGCTTGAGGAGCTTGTGTTTTGGGTCCTGAGGTACGAGTTCCCCCAGCGGCTAGTCACATTCTTGCTTGGTCTGCTACCAGATGATTTGTACAAGGTTTGTTCTGATGTTATCTTTCCTCGCTTTTCTGACAGAAAAGTACAAAACACAAACTTGTGAAAGTGTGTAAACTAGACAAGCAATGGTAAAGGTAATGTTAATTAAGGCAACAAAGAACTTGTGTTCAGAGCTGCCCATGAAACTGAACATTGTTTTCAATGCATACAGACGGTCATATTAGATCTTAACATAAATACACTTCGTGTTGAAGACTTGTATGTTCCCTGACCAAAATATATGTAGGTGTTATTGTGTCATCACATTTTATTCCTTTATGCCATTCTTCATTGGTTTTCAAGGCAAAGGAAGTGGACAGTAATGAGGTATTGGAATTTTTCAAGAGGTCATATCAGTCAGAATGCATTTGAGCTATTGAGTTGGTATGTAGGAAAAGCATGCCATGTCTTGAACACTGTGCAGTGAGAGCATTATTCAAAGGCATTATTCATTTTGTTTAAACAGTAAGGGAGAGTGAACGATCAAAATCCCTTCTCTTCAAAACAGGAAGCCTTTGCAAAAGCATTTGTAAAGCACTATTCCCGCATCTCCGTTGTACTCACTGATG
The DNA here is from genome assembly GCA_033807755.1 of Ellobium chinense. Lineage (NCBI taxonomy): Eukaryota > Metazoa > Mollusca > Gastropoda > Ellobiida > Ellobiidae > Ellobium > Ellobium chinense. The sequence continues at coordinate 2,732,094 of JAWQUT010000001.1, forward strand.
CACANGCACGGGAGACATCTTCTGAATTCTCATAGCCTTGGGAGCATTACTAGGCAGTAACATATGAATGATATGCACTACAACTTAGTGCTGTTGGTCAAAACAGTCCATCCTCCTTAACGCTGGACACTCCATCCATTAAGAAGCAACATCTTTAATAAGGATCACATTTGTGATGCTAATGTTACCAAAGGTGTGAGGAAACGTGTCGTCACAATGCAGTAGCGAATGTTAAGGGTCTTTGATGAAAGTGGTCCTTCTCTTAGTCTGCAGCCAGGTTGCCCAACAAGGGCACTTCTATTGATGGATAATTATGCGGCATAATTACGACAAATCTGACAACCAGGTCTGTCATCCAGGTTCCACCTTGATTTTTTTTTCTCCATGCACTTTCATTGATCTGCAAATTTATTTATCAACATTAATTATGGTAACGCTGATCTTTGCTGTGCTGGTAACTGCAATGTTATGATTATCCAGAATAATGTTTCGATGGTCCAGTGATATTTACATGGGAAAAAAAAAAATTTAATTTCCTGAAAAATGTTGTGCTTAAGCATAAACTGCAAATGAGCAAAATCCAATTAAGTGGAGCCAACTGTTTTATCTGGTTATGTTGCTAGTGAACGGCTTTGCACTTGATGAATAGAAAGAGAATTTTTGGCTTGCGGAGACTGTTGTACAATTTATCTACGGCTAATGTAGCTAAACTGAAAAACAAACATGGCATTCCATATGCTGTCTGATGGTAACATATTAAAGTAAAAGATTTTGAAAAAGTGAGATTGAATCAGCTGTGAGAATCAGCTGTGACAAGAAAGACCTTTACTTGCATGGTTAGCAAAAAGACTCTTCAAATTTTGTATACTGTACATGAAACACTTCAGTATCTTTAAGTCTAGTTTTTCAGCATGTTATGGCAAAATGCCTTTCGCACACTGAGGTATATGTTATATCTCAGTGGACACTTTGCTGTAACATGAAGTGCCAACATTTACCATGAAAATTAATATATTTGACTTACATGTTTACATTTACTGTTTCTTCTTCCCTGCCCCTCAGATCCAGACATGAAGTCCAACTTCCACTATGTGGTCAACTGTGAACATGAGATTATGAAGGACCACTGCTATTGGCCAGTGGTCAGTGATCTCATTAATGTGCTGTCACATCGCAGAATTGCACTCAGATTTTTGGCAGACAAGGACCTGGTAGAGCTGTGGTTGGATTTACTCAATGACATGCAAGGTATCTTATGCTACAGAAAGACACTGATTTTAAAGGGACAGGGATAGATGACAGCACAAAAAGTCCACATTATATTTTGAAAAACTTTAAAGCCTATACATTTTCCTTCCGCCAAACCATTTCTGAAAAAACATCGCTGTAATATCGGGATTTTCACCCTCTGTACACCACCACTACTCATGCTGTATGACATCAAAAAGTGAGAAAGGCTAGCAGATGACTAGTGCAGACACATGCACAAACTGTCTGGACCAATCATTTGCTAGCCTGTCTCACTTTTTAATATCACACAGCACGAGTAATGACAGCGTATGCTGGTTGAAAACTCAGCATTCCTGTGGCTAAAGGAAAAATATACACGGTTAAAATGGTGTGAACAAATAATATGGACTAAACTTTTTAGGCTGTGAAGCAAATAACTACCCCTATCCCTTTAGATGCATGTAGTAACCAACCAGACTGTAATACAAAATTTGAGGTAGGTTTTAAATGAATATTGCTGTGGCACAATAAATTACATTCTTTATAGTTTAGGATTAGATTAATTGTAATATACAATCATCAGGTCTTGTCACCCTCTGCTTCATACACATAATGCTTCTTGTTTTTATTATTCTGCTAGAACTTTTTTTAGAATTATTTTAAATGAATGAAAATACGTTGTTGATACTTTCAACAATGTATTTAATTTGAATTTTATTTAGAGTGAGATGAATCAGCAGTTCATGCTTTGTTATGGATAGACTGAATTATTTTACTCGGTGTTTAGGGTGGTAATGGCACCGCTGAAGAGTGCAAATAAAACTAAATGTTTCTGTGCAGGGATGAATCTGAATACTCGAGAACTCAGCCAGCATGTGGAATTTGAACCTGATACTTACTACGCTGCCTTTTCTGCTGAACTTGAAATCTCTGCTTCCCCGATGTGGTCATTATTAATGCACTGCCAAACGCCGGTAAGTTTTGCTCATCTTCCTTTGTATATGGTTTTTGTGTTTGTCGTAATTTCTTTTTCACTCAGTTTGCTGGCTATTTCAGTTCATATTTGGTCTATGTGTTATTAGTTTGTTGCTTTTTCTTTTTTGTGAATTGTGACTGTTATATGAGTGTTGACCAAAGCATCAGGTTTAGAAGAATAAGTCCATGACAAAGTGAAATTAATAATAAATAAATCAGCTGTTGAATAGATTGTTAAATGTTAAATGAATAAAAATATAAACAAATAAATCAACTGTTGAATAGATTGTTAAATATGTAAATGAATAAAATTATAAATAAATCAACTATTGAATAGATTGTTAAACATGTAAATGAATAAAATAAAAAATAAATAAATTTTGATATAAATTGATTCGTAGGTTGTAAAATGGTTTCAGTAATCAACAACTCTAATTAGAAGAGAGAATAAATTTGTCATTCTAGTAGACTGAATCAATTATCTTTGAGGTCCCTGTGTAAAGGACCTTACATGAAGTCATGATTACCAGAAACACTCTCACTGATCTCTGCATTTTTTCCAAGCACTTAATGCTGTTTATTGAAATTATTCGAGTTCAAGGGTTCATGATGGAAACATTTCATACAGTCTATGTGTCAAGTTTCATCTTTAATGAGTTCAGCCAACCATGCATTTCTTTCCCTAGGACACATCTCACTTTGTGGTTAATATGATCAAGTCTGCTGTTGGAGCCTTGCAAGACTGGTTTGATGCTATCAACTTTAGAGACTCCATGAAGGTATCATTTAAGTTTGCATTTTACTGGAATAGTTTTCCCTGATGGTTAATATGTGAAGAAGAGACATTTACATTTCTGTGTGGTGAATCTGAGAAAATCTTATTGTGCAGTGAATTATGCCAGTTGATTCCATAACTTATAGCTGTTCTAGTACCAAGAATCTTTATCCTCTTGCACACTAAGCACCATCTACTCAGATTAGATAAGACAACATGCTTCTGCAGTCAGGAATACATTTCCAGAGTTCTTTATAGTTTGTCTTTTCTTTTATGATATTTATGATCCTTTATGAGCCTTCACTGATATGGAATCCTTCTGATTTTGGAAGCCAGTTCTACAAGTATGATATTTTATGGGCTAGAATTGCTGTACCATCCATAAAATGTATTACCTTATAAGATAAGGAGTGATGTTTTATAAAATCCAAGTCAGTAATATATAACCTCAGTTTTAGTAGGCACCATACTGAAGTGAGCTGTTATGCTTACATTGATATTGAATTTCAGTCTTATAAAGATCTGAATCTGAATGTGTGATTTATTTCTTATTGCAGCCAAATCCATATCAGCTGACCTTTCACCTTCCTCTTCATCGCTACTTGGCCACCTTCATAATGACCGCTGTGAAAAATCACAGTATTGACCTGCATTCAATACTGCCAGAGGATAGTTTGCTGAAGAAAGTCATGATGCATGTACTTCAGATTCAGGTACACCTGTATAGTAGGATAATGTCTTTTGTTTAGTTTTAGTGTGTCAGTTTCAGGTGATGAAGTCTGTCAAACATTTATCTCTTTTTAAGGACAAATCATGTCTAAGTATGCACAACATTAGCAATTCACTGTCAGTTTCAGCGAATTTGTTGCCTTGTTTTGTAAAACAACCTTGTTTTGTTACAGTTGTTGTTCAAAAAGCTTGCAAGGAATTAATTTCATAGAGTATTGACTATCTTAAAAATAATTCTTTTTTCACAGTATGCGCTATACATTTTCATGACTGGATTCTTTTGGTTTTTTTTATTGGTTTGGTGTGTGCTCTACAGGTCTGCCTATCACAAGTCTATGCTGGAATGTGGGTGAGAAATGGAATCCAGATTAAAGGTCAAGCCATGACCTACATTCAGTGCCACTTCTGCTACTCCATGGCAGATGCTGACCTCTATCTTCTGCAGGTATTTTTCATCCCTCTGTAATTTGTTTAGATCTTTAGGTTTCACAGAAACATGTCTGATTAAAGCAAAACTATGTTTGGTTTGGTGTAAAAATAAAAAATCTTTTATATACACGTTTATTTTATTTTTAGAGTGAGATGCGAAAAGAGAATGCAGTTTGACAGGAATGATGCTTAAAAACTGCACACAGATACAATGGACCCTTGCAAACTGGAATTTCAAAAGTCCACTCCATAATTTTGAATTTATTAGCTATTTGAATTCATGAGTAAAATTTGACCGAAACTTCGAATCAATGAATTATAATGAATTTGTAGGTTTTTCAAGTACATGATTCTTTATAATTTATAAGGTCTACCTGTACTTCTGTTTTACAGAACCTCTTTCTGTATGTTTTGCTTTTTGACCAGACCCACTCTTATTTGTATACATTTAATGTCTAAAATGTGAGCAGAGCTGTAGTGAGGGTGATTTTT
>JAWQUT010000001.1:2742946-2857528 GCA_033807755.1 Ellobium chinense
ACAATGTTCATAACAAAGAGAAAGGAAGAAATCAGTGGACGGATGAATGAATAAACACATTTTAGTGTGTTCTATTATTGGTAGTGGGGGGGGGGAGNGGTAGTGGGGGGGGGGAGAGAAAAGGAAATGTGAAAGAGAAGGGTAATTTATGATTCTTTACATAATAATTAAGATCATGTTGTTGTCTCTTTTAATGACAATACACTATCAGTGTTGACTGGTGTTATTTTCATTCTGATGAAATATAATTTGTTTTTGACTCTGTGCATTCAGAATAAACATATTCACCCTCAGACTTCAAACAACTTCAAACAATCGTTTCTTTGCATGTACAAAGCTATGCTAAACTAAATAATTTCAGCAGTAAACATCAGTAAATAACCACAAATAATAGAAAACCAAACAGTGACATCGCACAAGTACACTTGGAGAATATGGACAGCTGACAGCTGGTCTCATCAACCTGCACATCTTCACGCCATGCACTTGTATGACTTGATCAGATCATTCTTTTCACACAAACGCAAGGCACAACTACTTATTCACAAACACTGTTTAAACTTGTTGAGCAAACTTAAAACCAAGTATAGATTTATGTGGAGGATCACTTTTAAAATGTTTGTGACTAGAAACGAAAGACAAACAGATCTTTTTTTATGCATATAAAACAGTTTTTTTGCTCTCCTGTAAAAATTAGTCTTCGGCACTTGTGCGATTTGATCAGTCGGCTAAAATTATATTTAATTAAAGAGCTAAGAACTCATTAGTGATTGGTTTGTTTATTTAAATTCCAGCCATTTTACTCAGTCCTGTCCAACCCGCTGAGGTCGGGCCTTTTTAGTCAACCCACCCCCCTATTTTCCCAATTGAATGCCACAAAGGTTGAGCCTGATCCCATGTCCATCCCCTTCTTTCCTTCCCCCCTCTGCTCTCTCTGCCCCCACTTCCCCCACACACAACTCCCTGTACCATTTACCAACTTGCGCCTTGAGGATGGCACCAAATTGTCTCGCCTCACCAGTCACTACCTTCCACTTCTCACCTCAGCCTTGCCTCACATGTGTGACTTCGCCACTTCTTGAATTTTGACACATTATGGTCTTTTTGTGCCTACCTAGTTTACTTCTTATAGAAGCAAGCCAAAAAAGATTTGATTACTTACAAATTCAAATCATCAGATAAATAACACCACAGAAAAAGACATGCACTGAGCAAATCACAGTTAAAAAAATCATCCCTCATACTGGTGCAATCGCATATTATGCCCATCTCAGTGGTGTACACATTGCAATGTTTACGCAGCTAACAGTGGAATGATCGGCGGTACACTGTTGGCACGTTGCGATCTTCATGATCCTTACAGGGGTACATGTTGTCAGAAAAAGCATACTTAGCCGGGCTAGCTTTGATCAGGTTTTTTTTGGGGGGGTCCTGGAAAATCTCACTCGGACCGTCAAGCACGCACTTATCCAAACAATACAATATAATGAAAAAGTAACAAGTAATTTTGTACTTGTCACAAAAAATTTGAGTTACACTTAAATTTTCATTACTTTGGCTAAAGCTTGTAATGAGGAAGTAATTGTTACTTGAAAACCTGTAACGAGTACTCTCAGCGGCGTTACTTTTTACTCGTTACAGCAATCCTGGTTATCTATGTGTATGAGATCGACTCATACTTTTTATGATGCTTTACAGGGTATGATAAGTGCAACATAACACTTTCATCATTTATCAGAGTATTACAGTGGTACTATACTATATAGTTAGGAGCTGAGGTAGATAAACTGAGCACAGAAAATCTCAAGAGGCACACTATGGTCTGTTACATATTTTACATGAAATTGAATTATGTTATAGTAACAGTTCAGTGTATCTACAGTCTGCAAAGCTTTAAGTTAACATACACGTAATTTATGTAATTGTTTAATTTACTTATTCTTTTCATAGAAGCTGCCTTAATTCACTTAAATAGCTCTAGATGAAGTCCCACAAATTGTTGCTTTAATACAAAATAATTCATACCAGTACAGATCATTATTATCAGAAAAGTGTCATTGAAAAATCATTTATTAATGTATATAGTTCAGTCTGTAATCATAGATTTATATTTAGTAAAGGACATAACAGATCTTTATTGTTTGATGTATGTAATCTGTACTGCTTTCTCAGCCTCAGGGGGCCCAGTTACCTCAGCTCAGATGGGACAGATTCCTTCATTGGCTACAGTATCTCTCCCATCAGTAGCCAATGAGGGAGGCAGTGGGCCTGAGGCTAGCTTTGCCCTGGGCATCCCAGCTCCCCATCCACCTGCCAACCCACCCAAGTCACATGTCAAGCGTTATGAAAGTCGGGGCGTGGCCACAGCCCAGTTCATGTCCAAGAGGATCACAGTGAAAGAGAGCCTTATCTCTGTGCTGCTCAAACTTCATACCAAGATGGGAGGTTCTGCAAGGTGGGCTTGTATGTAGGTGTTGTGCAAAAATATTCCTTGTGTGGTTGAATAGCTGGAGATGTTTGGATATTGTTTTTGATTTTCATGAATACCAGTTACACAGCTCTGCTTATATAATTGAACTCACATTGAACAGTCATTTTAACAATTTTTCATAGAGTGTACTTTCTTGAAGTTTGTTTATTAGCTTACTTATTTGCAATTTTTTTTTTTCGCATGATACAATGTTCAAAATTTCAAAGTTTGATAGCTTCAAGAAAAATAATTTGACTAACTCAAAATTTAGCATACATTAGCAGCTAGATATTGTCTATTAATGTTGCACATTTCAAAGATGAAGAGGCTATGATTATGTTACCGCTAAAGCAGTGAAAGCACATGTCTACGAATATCATGCCTGGTGTGCATCTGACACATTGGCTTTGCTCGTCATTTTTTTCATCACATATTTTTTTTGCTTCTTTACTGTGACAAAAGTATAGCATGTAGGTCAATGAACTTTGCAATAATCATAGCTTATATTCATGTGTTATTGTGCCTAATATTTCATTGCAGTGTCATTATAATTATAAAATCTACTGGACTTTAAAGTACATAAACTTTTGAGGGTCCCACTGTATTTCATGTTCATTGATCTTTGCTATGTAAACCTTCCTAATATGCTATGATGATATTCTCCAGCTATAATCCTAGGGATGCATCATCCTCTTCTTCATCAACCTTCTCCCTTGAAGGAGGAGATGGACAGCTGTACATTGGCCGTTTTCTTGACCGCCTGTATGCTGCAAGTTCCAATGCTTCCAGAGTGATTGATGAGACTTGCCGTTCTCTGAATATGACTAAAGTTAAGGCAGGGCCTTCAGATACAGAAAAAGATAGCAAGTGAGTAACGTGGCAATATGTCCACACTTTCAACTCATCTCCTTTTGATTATTAGAGAACCTGACAACTGTGAATATCACAAATTCGAATTCCTTTCTTAATCATCACAAGGTCCCAGCCTCTTGCACTATATTTCTACATTAAATTTACCTTATACTTGAATACCTAATGGATCACAAACTAAAATTTCTCATCAGGTCCCCTAATATTTGAGTTTTTGAAGTTCTGCTGTATTTGTAAGTGCAGTCAAGACTGATTCTAAATATGGTGGTCATTTCAGAAAAATTGATTTCTCATTCTCAGGAGAAGGAAAGCTTGGAACAGGCAGCAAAAGTTGATGGCGGAGTTTGCATCGAGACAGAAGGCTTTCATGGAGCAAGCTATGGAAGAGGAAACAAGTAAATGTGAAACGAGTGGTTCTTATGTGTGACTAATAGTTTTGGTCTGGGCTTATCCACATAAACTCAGTATACTTGGTAAACTTGTTAAGGCACTGTATGGTAACAAACTATATTAAGAGCATCATTTCTTTAATCAGGCTGATATCTAATGTAAAAGAGTTAGATCAGTTTGTGTGATTTAGCTTTCTTAGTGCCTGTAATCCAGCATCAGGCCATTGGTATTTTATCCAGCCATAGAATAGGACTGCTGATAGACATGTCTTAAAGACAATAAACTTTCATTACAGTGTAATTTTATAGAGTTACATAGGTGAAAATTTGCAATAATTTCATGTTCTCTGCTGGCATGATTGGAAAACCACTAGTGGATCATGTAAGATGTTTGTAGCTAAGTTCACAACTTTTTTATTCCACAGTAAAAAGATGACAGAATTATAATGGGATTCAGAGCTGGGTTGCACAAAGAGATTGCAAACCTGCTAGAATTACTGGTTTTTTTTTGGTGGCTTTTTTTTCTCTGTCTAGGAAACGTTTTATTTCATGTTTCCATTTTGTTTCATTCTTGAAACATAGGTACCAGTCCCCCAAAAGCTGAAGCCCGAGCCACTTCCAAAGAGAAGTCTCGTAAAATCAGAGAATACGACTGTGTTATATGTAGCCAGACCACACCCTCTACCGGAGACAGGCCAGTTGGAATGGTCACATTTCTTCAGGCATCTAGTGGTCAGTGTTATTTCCGTCGCATGTATTAACGATTTAATCTTGGGAAACTCCCTATTTATAAAACACTGGTCAGTATATAGCGAGAGCTCCCGGAATAATGTGGATTAAAAAATACACCCTGACAGGGGCACTAAAACAATATGTAGCATATTCAGTTAGTCAACAGGTAAGGAGTGCTGATCAAAAGTTTGAAGTTGCGTCTTTACCTGTCCTAATGCGTTTCTTCCCTTATTTCTTCTCCACCTTTTTTTCCCCCAAGCTGAAAGTCTTAGTCATCTGTTAGAAATTATTGAAATCACTTCAGTCCACATGTCAGTAACTTATACATTGGCCATCCATGTATTTATTTGTATCACTGTCAAAGTCCTTTGAATAAGTCATGTTTTGGAATCTTATCCTTTGTTGAAAAGAAAATATACAGGAGAAATCCTTCAGCTTTCCAAGTTTTGTTCCTTATCAGACTTGTATATTTAATAGTTTTATTTTAAATTATTTATTCATGTGAGCTTAGTACTCCCAGTGGATGAAAAGAAAATGTTGAAACTTGCACACTGAAAAATTGTCTTAATGTTTTATTTGCAGTTCTGGGCCATCGTCATCAGAATGACCAGGAGTACACACTCAGTTTGTCTGAGTCTCAGATACAGCGATATCGCAGGGCCTCATGTGGTAAAGTCAACCGCAGAAAGCTAGAGTCTCTCTTGAAAAACTTTGAAGAGGTAAGAGATGTGCTTTTGTCACCATTTGATCATCAAGCTCATAAATTAAACAAAAGAAAGTTACTCTGGTTTAACCTTTCCTTTTAACATGGAACTGGTAGGCCGAAAATTCCTCTGTGTTCTGCCAAGTATAATTTTTTATGAGAAAATAATATGTTTTGCGCACTCCGTTTTCCTTATATTTCTTCCTTTAAAGTGAACATTTTGCTTTCCAATTAGATAAAATAAGACTGTGTTTTGTATGACGAAATTTCAGGGTTAGCAAATGAAGGTTACCCAAAAGAAATTTGGTCTACGGATGTTGTGGTACTGGGATGACGATGTTACATTTACTTTACTGAAGAGCCAATAACCAGCTTAGTTTCTATTGCCAGCATCTATTAAAACATTACTCAGTTTATTGCATGCATTATACATCCCATCAAATGCCCAGCTGTATCGCATGGATGATTTCACTTGTTTGATCCATACAGAAATCTTGTGAGCTATCCATTAACATTGGCTGGGAAGGTGGGGTGGTGGCCCAAACTTGCGGCCATTTCCTACATCTAGACTGTCACAAGTCTTATCTTGATTCACTCAGAGTAAGTAATAGCAACTGTTATTTCTTTAGTAACCTCTGCTTTCAAGAACTGTCACTGTAGGAGACTCTGTTGTAGCGGGCAAACAACAGAAGGTCCTTAATGAAAATTTTTCCTCATTATAGAGGCCAGGGTACATTTAGATCATGATCCCTGGTGCTCTTCTGCTGTGGTTTTCATTTTTAGCATTGATGTTGTCAATTAGAGTTTACTGGTTACTCTTTGAACAAGCTTGTGAGTGTGTGGTAGTAGTAGTGTATTTATTACAGTAACAGTTGTGTTGTTTTATTTTTACTTTTTAATGTACAGTAATATTTTGATGAATGTGTTCAATTCATTCATTGAAATTTAAAGTCACTACTTATCTGTATAACCATGTTGTTCTGTGATAAGGTTATGCCTGCGTAAATTTTGAGAGACAGTATTATTCCTAAGTGGAGACATAAAAGATTTTAATATTGCATATGCTCTCTGTTGACAACCATGATAATGTACTCACTTTGTCCTCATTCCATAGACTCAGAATCATGCTGAAGTACTGGCAGTGAACAAGCGAGAGTACTGGTGCCCATTGTGTCGACAGCTGTCAAATGCGGTCATTCCCATGATGCCGGAGGAAAGCCCCACAATGGTGGTGAAGCCTGTATCCAAAGACCCAAAACAGATGGTAGCAGATATTGCAGAAATGATGGTCAAGAGAAGAATTGGCATGGTGAGCATTTAAGGCATTCTTTCCACAAAAGCTTTTTATGAAGTTTGGAGTTCGAAATGCCTGGAAAAAGAGGCTCCCCTAAGAGGCTGTGAGTTATCCAAGTCAACCAGAGGAGAAAAAGAGTCAACTTTGAAATTAATCACACTATCTCTGACCAGTGCAGTTTTTGTATGTTCATTAGAATACATTTATTTGGTTGTAATATGACGTAACTATAAAGACTGATTATTAATCAGTGGTTATTACGAATGAATATTCATTCAATGATTCAGGCACCAGGGTAATAGTCCAGTTACATGCAGGCCATATTTAGAGCCGAAATAATTTACCCTAACTACCTGTTGTTTGAAGGGATATATCAGTGAAAAGGGAAAAAAAAATGTTTTTGCAAGTTTAAATCAGGGATTGACAGATCAAAATCTGTTTCAGGTCTTTTATTGAACAGTGCTAATTAGAAACCTCCGGCATTGTAAATGAGGAATGTAATATGTTACTTTTTACATGAAACTGATACCACATGTCATTGTTTAGTGATACTAGTTACAAAAATCATGCAAATTGATATTGGAGTGAAATTATAACAATCTCACTCTCACCCCAGGACCATCCTGAACTGACCCGAGCTATGCGCATAGTTATGGAGGACATTACCAACATCACATATCCTAGTTACCGATTCTTCTCATCAGCTCGTAACACAGAAAGTGTTTTGCTGTTTGTGTGCTCTGTGGCCAGGTAAGACTTTAGTATCTCTTCCTTTTACTCCCCCTATCTTTGTTTTGTACATCCATATCGTCATGTTCATTCCACATTCACCTAAATCATTTTTTGTTTAAATGCCTTGAATAGGTTCTGCTACTCAGCTCTTCCATTCATCTTTTTAACTTACCAAACGAGTAAAGTTTTGTTTTGATATTATATATTCCCAATTTTCAAAGTTAACCTATATCTACCTCATTATGTTGCCTTGGGCAACAAGTTCAGAGTGCTCGATTTCTCAAAACCTCAAAGAGTAACACAGGCAATATTGGAATGAGCATGAGATCATGTCAGTATCAGGATGGTGGAAAATAGATGCAGAGAGTACGAGGAGGGAGAAGAGGATTCCAACAGTAGTAGGAGATTGAAGGTAAATGACAACGAGAGAGGGAGAGCAAAAGAGGAAAGATGAAGGAGGGAAATTGGAAGGATTATAAACCAACAAAGAACTGGACCCTGTAGGAGCTGTTGAGAAAATGGGCTGAGCATGTTTGGTGTTTGCAATGACATTTACATGTAGCAACATATACACAACAAATCTATATGCCTCAGCTTTCTAAAAAGTTTTCATTTCTGTCCATCCATTTATTCTTTCATCCACTGATACAGTGAAGAGTTTAATGACTGTTGTAAAGTTATGCACTATGATAGACTGTTCTGTTATTTCTGTACAATCTTTTGTCTCTTGAAGAGACTATAAATTTAAAATCATCTTGAGCATAATATGTTAAGTGGGACAAGTTGCCAATTGAGGGAGTTCATAGTCACCATAGTGTTACCAGCCAAACTGAGGAGAATATTGTCCCAACTCTAAAAGTTAATTGAACTTGATCTTCATGGCCTGTATGGTCTGTTCTCTTAGGGTGAATTTGGAGGTAGAGCTTCTACAGAGAGGAAGCACCTTGGGCGCAGCTCAGTCATCAAATGTGGCCAAGAAACACTGCTTTTGTAAGTTGGTGTAATTGTGTATGTGTGTTTTTAACTCATTGATGACTGGTTAGATTTCAGATAACATGAAATTATCGTACTTAAACTATACATATTCCATGAATAGTCTGTGACATAAAGCATGAGAGAGTTGGAGTGACTTACTGAATGTGCAGAATACCCTGCTACATCATTTGATTCAGCCAAGTGTGAGAAAGGTAATGTCATGGCATGCTGTTTGTCTTTAGGCAGTGCATGTTAGAGAATGTATGTATATATCTTCAGTCTTCTGTAAGAAAAGGAAATAATTATTAATTGTGATAAATAGGCATTATGTGGAGAAGTGTGGTCAAATGGTTGCGGTGTTGACTTGAGATCTAAAGGTCATGGATTCGATTCCTGACTACGGTTGTGTGGTAGCCTGTCAGGCTATGGGCAGTGAAAGCTATTGTCAGAATGCTAGCAATTAGTGCCTATAAATGGCAACCGCACTGTATGCTTCCCAAGGAGTTGAGAAAGTCCTAGAGTGATCAGGTCTGCTAGGGTAATAATTGGGTGAAGTCATGTGAGCGGGCATTAGCCTGGATACAAAAGATATAAACCACATTATTATTATATGTTTGGTTTTCTTATGAAAAAATGCCCCGTTTAGTGTTCTTCAAATTTAGGCTATATGCCAACAATTTGGGGAAGGATGGGTTGAAGGGGGGGGGAAGGGGGTGTGGTCAGATATTTTTATTTTCTAGCTTTTGTTGTGGTTCTTCAGAGCAAATGGTTTTTCTTACGGTTAACCAGTCTGTATTTCAGATTCAAAATCAGTGCAACAGATATGTTAGTTGTTGTGTGTATATTGTTTAATGTTCAACTTGCCTGCTAGGTATCTGGCATTAACTTGTAACAGATATGTCTTGTCTCTTGGATTTTCTAGTGCTTTTGGGTAATCTTACCATTTTCAGGATACGATACACAGATATACTGTTTCATATTTCCTCTTACCCTGAATGTACGGTTACTATAATTCTATTTCAGCGCCTCTGGTTCATGTTTTAAGCCTTCATAGCAAAGTCTTGGTGTCTTCCTCGCCATACCCAGATATATGGGCTCACATCACTGGTAGCAATCTGTGGGATGAATCTACTAGGTAAGAACTGAAATACTTACTGTTGAAATAAGAGAAAAGAATTGCATAGACATACATTGAGATTATCATTTCTCTGAAGTGTGAGTTTATGTTTATGTTTGTTGGCGTTTGTGCAAGTACCTTTCTATAAGATAAGATAGAGCTTTATAGTAGATATAACGCACATCTGTTTCATTTCCAGTAAATACAAAATACAGTACAAAACATTGAATTAAGTGCATTGATATAATAACTGTTCCGCACTTATGCGCACCCTCCACATGCTTAGCAAGCATATTACAAGCAGTACCCAAAGACTCTGAAAACCTGTATGGTGATGGGCTTGAGAAGAGTGAGGCAGGATACTGTAAGAGAGAGTTTGATTATGACGTTGCAAATTGATAGTTTGTATTTCACATTACTATTTTTTAGAACATTGCGTTTTTTTGTCTCTTTTTTTTTCTCGTTACAGCAGTCTGTCCTTGTATGAGAGACAAGTACCGCTCCTTCTGAAAGATCCTCTCAGTTTGTTGATACAGTTTGTACTTACTCTCTCTTTTACAATAGAACGAGGTGAGAAAACAATTTTACCTGCTATTTAAAATAGGATGTGACCTATTGTTATCGCTGTTGCACATTGGAGGTATCTTTCATGAGTATTGAGCGGAGAGCACTTTAAAACTGCAAGATCACAAAAAAAAAAGACACGCTTGAAATCTTTTTGCTCATTACAATTTGCTTTTGCCAGGAGCTTGCATGCCGTGGGCTGTTCTCAGTCCTATGAATTTTTTTTAAAAATCCAAAGCATTGAATTTAGGTTGTCTGTCTTGTGCCAGGCAATTAATAACCTATGCTGAGATAATAGTAACAGTTTCTGATCTTTTAGTCATGAAAGCCAGCTTCAGAAGTTTGTTCAGATGCAGGAAGGTGGAAATGTGTTGGAATGTAAATAATGCCTTCATGCTAGCATCACTGAAAGATATAACAAGTTTGCACTCTGGGTCCTGGGTCATAACTTACAGTCTTTGTAAAGTAGTGTCTAATAATTTGATTTAAAACATAAGATAAAGCCAGTTATTTGCTTAAATACATCTAATATACCAATACAACGGTTCAAATTTATCTTGATTTGAAGCTCTGCTTGTTACATTTTTCAGCAAACCAAATTGTGTATCGAAGTTTACTTGAATATTTTCCATTTCAGAGCACTTTGAGTTTGTAGTCCAAATGCTTTACAACCTGGCATATGTGCAGGCACTGGCTTTCATTAGCTGCAAATTTTCTAGTGATGAAAGAGATGCATGGCGAAGGGAAGGGAGACAGGTAAGGGTGATTTACCACTACAGTTTTTTATTTTGTATTATAGCTGTTTAGTTCCTACTTTTTAAAATTAAGGGGAAGTAGGGCAGTCATATATAGGGCAGTGTATAAAGCCATAGCTGTCTAAGGTTTATCAAGATTTAATAAGATTAATTGACCAAAAAAATACAGACCACAATGTGGTATGTGGGCACACATATACANTTATCAGTGGCACATCAGTGTCAGTATTGCGGAGACAAAATTAAGAAATTTTATATCAGGTTGCCATCACCAATCGTGCCTACCGATTCAGCTGACAGTAATGTGTCATGGCATTTTGTAATATCATAAGTAGAATTTCGTTTCATTATTTATTCAAGGGGAGATGACTGTATAATTTTCTAATAAGTTGTGCATGCACCAGTAAATCGCTACTGTTGTGATAGGACCTCGTACGGCGCAAATTTTGGTTTTGGCTAATTTTTGGATAAAACGTTCCTCTTGTCTATATACATATGCTGTAAAAAGGATTCGTGAAAAAAATGAAAAAAAAATATGTTTTAATCAAAATAATAAAAACACGTACATCCATCGTCTAATCCTTTTGTTGTGATAAGACCTCGTACGGCGCACCTGTGGCTAGCGACTGTCCTGTACGCGGTTTTATCACAACCGCTCGATGTCGACCGTACCTTCATTGGGCTCGTACGGCACATCTGACCGTCGGCGCCTTTCGTAGGGAGACCTATTGTTTGCAATGTCGGCGTTGGTCACTCCCTTTTGATTACCGTTATTATAATCGTTTCACCTTCGTGTTGCGGCTCTACCGTCGCCTGATTCTTTTGTTAATCATGACTGAATTGTCGGCGCTGGTCACAAACAATCTTAAAACTGATCTATCGCAGTCGACATTATCAAACAGATTTGGGATTCTCTCTAATACGTGGATTTGGATATTTCTTTGTCGGTGTTTGAAAAATCTGTTGATGCATCCGTGAGTTTATCTGAATCTGCCTCAGCCCCCGTAAGTAAGGAATCAGTCCAAGTCACCCTGGATATTAAATCAGTCTCCGTGATTACAGTCGGACTCCACGAATTCGGATGCATCTTTGTCATTGCTTGGCGAATCTATAGATGCCGAGCTCTCTATTCACATCCCAACATGTCTAGATCAACATTCATCATCTAATATAACATTTCATCCAGCTCCTTCGGTTCCAGCCATTACTGTGGCTGTCCCATCATTTAGGCTTCGACTACTCCACTCAGTTCTGACCCTGAGCCATTCTTCTTGGGTTCTGAATCAACCCTCGCTTCAGCTATTAAACCAAAGCCACCATCCAAAGACTCTGAACCAAACCCCACTGAAACTGATCATCACTGACTCATGATCAGCTCTTGAACCATCTGACTTCAGTCTGTCTTCAAACTTTGTTCAACGACGACAGAAAAGAATGTCTGCTTACTACAACAGAGGTTTGAATGACAGGCGATTCCTTACAGAAAATTTCTCTGGATAGCTTTCAAAAGTCCCCTCTCACTACTTCCGAAAGCGCACAAACAAAATCTACATTGAGCCAATATTCAACAGCAAGTCAGCTTTGCACAGAGAGTACGTGAACAGCTGCAGAGAGAATGGAGGCAATGTTCTTTGCAGGAGTGTCTTCCTGGAAGTATTCAATGATCTGAACCTCTCCCTCTTCCAACCAAGGAAAGATCAATGTGATTTACGCCTAGGCCACGATGCTAAGAATGTGAGCGATGAAGTTTGGCAATCTCACAGAAAAGAGGTTGAGAGTGCAAAAGAGGAAAAGAATCATGACAAAAAGCAAGTAGAAGATGGTACAAGCACCCCAGAAAAAGTGTGCGCGATCACCATGCATCTTCTGTCAGTGCTCCTGTCACCTTCCCACAAGGCCTCCGCGCTCAACTACAAAACAAAGCTCGCTGTGCGTAACTTCACCATTTTTTAAATTTGGGCACTAAAGAAGTCAAATGCTACGTCTGGCACGAATGCGAAGGCGGGTTAACGGCGAACGAATTTGCCTCTTGTGTTCTGGATTACCTGAAAAGCAAGCATGACTTTAATAAAGTCATCATCTACTCAGACGGACGTGGTTACCAGAACAGATGCCATTCTGCTCAATGCCATCAGCCATTTTTGTTCCACCAACAACATGACAATAGAACACAAATGTGTAGTGAAAGGAAACACGTTTATGGAGGTGGACTCTGTACACAAGGCCATCGAGACCGCCCTAAGGAATCTGGTCATATATCTGCCAACAGACTATATCAATATCTTCCAGAAGGCCAGAGTAAATGGCAAGCCATTTGAAGTGGTTTACCTCCACCACGACTTTTTCCTGGACTTTGCAAAAGCTGGCCCATGGAAGAGTATCAGACCTGGTCGCTCGAAGGGGTCTCCAGTTGTCACTGACATTCGTTGTCTCAAATACACTTCAGACAGAAACATCCAATACAAGCTAACATTTGATGATGAATGGTCCATTTTGCCAAAGCAAAGAGGTCATGAGGCCACCTTGATTGAATCACCCACAAAATTATATAGAGGGCCTCCAAAAATCCCAGCCTGCAAGTTCAAGGACCTGCAAGAGCTGAAGGCAGTTATACCAAAAGTGTTTTGGCCTTTTTATGACAATTTATCATTTTAAATTATGAAAGCACCTAAGAAGGGAGGGGGGGGGAGTGAGTGTCTGTGTGCGCCCGCATGAGAGTGTGTACATTAAGCACTCACGTATGCATGCAATTTAGATCTATATCTAATATGTTTAATCATTGAAAAAATGATTTGACAACACAATATCATTATAGTGTAAGTGTGTCGGTGTGTATGTGCGTGTGTGTGTGTGGGCGTTGTATGACAAATTGAGAAAGAGTGCAACTCTGTGTATTTGTGTGTGTGAATGTGTGGGTATTTAAGCATTTACATATGTCTAGTAGTCATCCACTTTTTTGTCTAGACTTTTTCATTATTTATATAATAAACAGTATACCATCTCCATTATGTAAAATATTAATTGACAAGACAATATCATTACATTGTATAAGTGTATGTGTGGGTGTGCATGTGTGTATGCGCACTCGCGCGTGTGCGCGCGCGAGAGAGAGAGAGAGAGAGCGTCTGTGTGCACCCGGGTGTGCAGATATATGTGTGCAGTAATTTACATCTAATATTTTTAATCATTTATGTAATAACAAGTAGCCTACCTTGTGTACATGATGTGAAAAATGATGTTTGACTACACAATATCATGATAGTGTAAGTGTTTCGGTGTGTATGTGCGTGTGTGAGTGTGCGTGTGTGTGTGTGTGTGTGTGTGTGTGTGTGTGTGTGTGTGTGTGGGCGAGTCTGTGTGTTTGTGTTTGCAAGTACACGTAAGTGTGTGTGCATGCATGGGTGTTTAACGTTTAAGCATTTACATAGATCTGTATCTAGTATGCATCCACTTTTATATCTAGAATATTTCATTATTTATTTAATAAACTGTGAAATATAAACTGACACAATTTCATTTCGGTGTATAAGTATGTGTGTATGTGCGCTCTCGTGTGTGTGTGTGTGCGAGGGAGAGTGAGAGAGAGAGAGAGAGAGAGAGAGAGAGAGAGAGGGACACAAATCAAACAGTGGTATGAGTAAGAAATATCTAACAACAATCACACTAAAAAAAAAAAAGCCTACACAATGTCCGGTTCGCACTACCCTGTGGTGAATAAGTTAAATTATGGCGTAGAAAACCAAAAGCTAAACAATATTTTTTTTCTTTTCCGGTTCATTTATTAAAGGTATAGCCATTTCCACAGTGAACGAAAAACCACGTACGCAACGCGCCCGCCCACAAGCTTGGCTAATATTCTTGCTGTGATAAGAACTCGTACGGGACAGATTTGTCCCATACGGGGTCCTATCACAGCAGTCCTTCAATATGAGGAACTCGTATGGCGCATTTTGGGATCATTACAAATGTTATCAGAAATTAAACTTTATCAGTTATAAAGTTGTTTCATAAGTGACAATATGTATACTTGTCGAGAAAATTGTAGCAACACAGCCAGAGAAAAACAGTTTTTTCCTTCTCCTGTAAAATCTGCCCGCGTGGCCGTACGAGGTCCCATCACGACAGTAGCGAAATGGTATATTGCATCCAGTGTATAGAGCTCCTTTATGACATTAGGTACTCAGCATTTTAGTTTGTTAAGTGGAAGATTGGCTGTGGTTACAAAGTGAATTCAGTATGCCATGTCAGTGCTGGTACCATCTGAATCTAGAATCAAGCATAGCAGCTTAATGTCCATTCAGGGAGTCTTCCTAAGCATGTAAAAGAAGTTCTGTTTTGCATGTCATTCTTTACTTATACTCATTTTGTGGAAGTGTTTTTCATTACCATAAGGATCTAATTTTTGCAGAAAAGCAGCATTTGCTCTTTGCAAGGAGCTTATTTTTACAAGTTCCACCATGATAGTTCTCTTGTGTGTGTATGAGCGCCACAGGTTAGAGCATTTGGAGTGATATTACAGGACTACAGATAAATAATATATTTATCTTTCTCACCAAACAGGCAGTTTTTTTTTCCATAGTGATAGCAAAGCATCCAAAATTGAGGGTAATAACTAGAAATAACCACATTTGCATTTCCCTTGCAGGTTGCCACAACCTCTACATATTATTTACAAGATATAGTAGTAAGCCCCACGAAATTTTGTTAGCAGAACTCTTTTTCAAAATATTTATTTTCATGAGTCACGCTTTAATTCACGAAAATTAGATCCTCACCACAAAAAGATAACTTCTATAGTATTCTTTGCATGAATGTAACAAACACTTATACTGGTAAAACCTGGTCACCACAGATCCTGCTGCAGCTGAACCCCAACTGGCAGAAGCCTGGCCTTATCCAGATACCCAAGCGGTACTACCAGATTTTCCAGATGTACCGCTCTGCCAAGTGTTCTCAGTGCAATGAGACACCTAAAGACCCAGCCATTTGCCTTGTGTGTGGCCAGTTTCTCTGTTTTAGAGAGCAGTGTTGTGTACAGAACTCAAGCACGTATGAAAGTGTTGCGGTAGGTGGATTGAATTTTAGTCATTATGTCTTTGTCTTTGTACTCTCCAATATGTGTGGTTATAACATCAGTTCTAATGTGTAACAGTCTTTGAAAAAGAGATCTTGGTGATCTGAGGCATGATCATCATCTTGGTTAGTTCCAGTTGCTGTATTTGCCTAGACATGATTATACTGTGATATTTGACCATTGTAACAATGCTGACAGTGATTTTTCTGAACACGAGGCATTCTTTCACTACACAGCAATGAGCCCAGTCTGGTCAGAGATAACATTTTTAATTTCTAACTGATAGCAGATCTGATAATTGACAGAATTAGCCCTTCATTTAAAGTGTATTTGATCAGTTTCCTAATGGGATAAAGTCGAATGAGTTTTCAGGAAACTATTGTGAATTAGTCAGTGTTTGAGATGAACTACTGCTGCTTGTTTTCTGTTCATACTGATGAACTTCTCATTGTCAATAATGGAGCAAGCCATATGTGTTGTAAAGATGTTCAATGTGAATCTACACAGTCAACCCTCAATAATTATTATGCTATTGGCAGGGAGAATGAATTCATATTATACTTATTAATGAAGTGTTCTTATCAATGATGAAATTACAGACTAGGCCCAAAAAAAAAAAAAAACAACCAAAAAAAATTAGACTAGTCTAGTAATACATCCCTGCATATGAAAATCATACGTAACAATTAGGCAGGTATCCTTGTTGAAATATTAAATGCGGATACTCCTTTACTGCAGTCAGCATAGTTAGCAGTTAGCACATATCTGATTAGCATTAAGCTTATCCTCCTTATTCATCATTCATACAGACCAGGTCTGTCTCATGCTGTTTTTGATAGTGGAAACTGAATTAGGCAATATTTACTGTAGCTGTATCTCACAAAGACATTGTTATGGACATACCACATTGAAAATCCTAGGCCTGAAATGCAGTTTCAGTTTTCATTACCTGTGATCTGAGTTTAAGACATGACAGATAAATCATACTGAAACTATCAAATTTGAAGAGCTTGAAATGGTTAAGAATATAATTGCTTATAAGGCCAACAGGTTAGATTGTTGTTTCTATTTTATTTCCCCCAACATATAAAATGATAAATCTCTCTGAAAAATAATTATGTTATTATTGACCTTTCAGCATTCCATTGCATGTGGGGCAGGAACAGGCATGTTCTTATTGGTCAACTCCAGCCTTATTGTGGTCATCAGGGGGCCCAGGGCCACCCTGTGGGGATCAGTCTACTTGGATGAACATGGGGAAGAGGATCGAGACCTTAAGTATGAATGTTTTCCTTATAAAACAACTCAGAGTGTTTCTTTTAAAGGGATGGCAGTATGATGAAAATTTTCAGAAACGGAAAATCAGAACTGAAAGTAAAAGGCATTCCAACAAGAGAAAAAAAAAACATTTACAAAGCAACTTCCACATGGAATAGAGACCTGTATGTGGATCTGATCTGAAAATTTTGACATTAACTGCTGTCATGCCTGCTCTTTTGCATGCAAGCAAGCACACTGGAAACATCACTGTTGCCCAAAAGGGCAGATCAGCAGACAAATTATATATATTGTTGACATTATTCAGTTATAGTTTAGTAAGTGTTTGATGGTTTGTACAAGTTAGAACCAATGTAATCCATGATGATAACTTGTAAGTACCACCACCCATTTTTATATATTTGCAGCTTTATTACAGCCAGTGTCTATTGTTTAAGATTGCAATGAGAAGGAAGTGAGATGTGATGTGTTTTCCTCATTGTGCATGTTCATTCTTTTTTTTTCATAGGAGAGGCAAACCCTTGTACCTGAGTGTTGCACGATATAATCTGCTGGAATCACAGTGGCTGTCACATAGCTTTGACCACTCGTGCAAACGCTGGATCTGGCACCGAGACCAGCTGTGATCTGTGTGCAGTGAGAACAGACAGTGCCGATGATGGAGCTTTTTACCGGGAACTACAAATTATAGTGGCGAGTTGCAGTCAGTAGTATGTGTATATTGAGCTCATTTTTTGATGAGCTTTGATCTTTTCTTCTGAAAAAAATTTTAAAACCAAATAGGTTTTTACACTTTATTATCATACATTTCTAATTGCACCCCAGGTAGTTTTGGAAAGTCCTTGCTAGTGGAAATGAAATATATGAACAGGGGAATGTTTCAACAGGGAAGGAAAAGGTTCAGGAATAACATGATTTTTAAAGAAATGACTGCAGAAGTGGGGAAATGGTATATTCTCATGGGGTCAAGTGTACTGGAGGGAGCTACAAAACAGAGGCAGAGAGGTTGGGGGAATTATTATTAAAGTGATACTTTTTGCAAGTATCTAATTTCCATGAGTTAAGCTTCACTGGAAAAAAAGTTCTTCCCATGCAAAAAGAAGTTCCCATTTTAAATTATCTAAAAGACTTGCTACTAAATCTAATAAATAAGGGAAATACAATGCTCATTTCTACCCATCAGTGGAGATAACTGATTATAGTTGTTCTTTTTCTAGCAGTATGAAATAAGGATAAACAGTTTGGGATATTTAGTACCAGAATATGACAAAGGCTTTTTCTTAAAAATCTGCAGTCCTGTAATTCACTCCAGGTTACACTAGACTTGTGTGCTCAAATACGTGTGAGTGAACTGTAGTGCAGGCCCTTATTAATTAAATCCCCACAGAAAGCCATTTCCAGCTTTTTGCAAAAATTAGATCCTTGCAGGAAAAAAAAGCACAACATTTTTATTGTACCAGTACCTCTTTGCTGAAGGGAAACTTGATTGAATAGCATGAATGAAGGGTTGGTGATTTCTTGTGATAATTAATTGTATGTCCACCAATGAATAGGACATGTTGGCCAGGAATCTACCTTTTTGACAGCTGTGTGTCATCAGCTTGCTAGTATTTACTTTTTGTTATTATACATTAAGCTGTGAATTTTTTTTTGAACCACTTTGAGCTGGCTGTTAGGAGTATTTTTGATTTGTCACCCTTTCAAAATTATAAAGTGGTTAGCACTGCAGGTGTCACAGGGTGCAGCAAAACTTCATCAAATGTGAAAAACTAATTAATCTAAGTCGCTGAAGATGATTTGGCTTCATCTTACAATGTGGACAGATCCGTTTGAAGGTACCATCGTCGTAGAATATGAAAACTAGGTAGTTTTTGGGATTTGTTAGGGATTTGGCAGGTCACAGTTATTGTGTGTTGCCTGCTTTCAAGAAGGACCCAAACATGAGGCATATTGGGTTTTTAGCATCAATGGACAGTGGCATACCGTTGGATGTTACGATTGTTACCTTTATCATTCAAATCTTATGCTGTTATACAATAGATGAGGCGGTCGGTAAGGATAGGGTCATTGGTTTAATACCCTGCCAGATATAATTTATTATTTAAAAGCCATGTTGGTCATATTCTGAACAAAGTACTTTCACAGTTGTACAGTCTATTGTTTCCAATTTGTATGAACTTATATGTATGTCATTTTGCAGAGCCAGCTGTTGATTTTCTTATGATATTTATGAATCATAAAGATACCATGCTTGTTGTTTTCTTTCATGCCGTTAGTTGCTTGGTGCCATTAACTGGACCATAAATTGCTTTGTTGACCTTTGCAGAGTTTGAAAATATCTGCTTGCTATTCTTACTAGTTTTGCATCCAGCACCTGTGATTTACAAATACTACATGAAGGGACCGAATTTTGTAATTTTTCTCTTTTTCAATTTGAAATTTCTGAAACCAGGTTTGAAAATACCTTAACCATTTCTCCTGTAGTGCATAATGATCTGTGTTTAGTCAAAATGATCTGTGTGCAGTAATACATGTGACATCCTATAATCTTAGCCTCCATATAAAGGCTGTGTAGTCTTTAGGATTCCCTTGAGCAATATCATGCATATAGCATTATTTTTCCTAAGCCAGGGCATTTTTTAAGGGTAAACATAGCATGATGATAGTTAATGTATATTTGTCCTGCAGCAGTGAATAGTTCAACATATATTAAAATATTGTATCAGTTGTTCTCCAAGTGTTAGTTCACTGCTTCAGTGGGCATTCTTACAGAGAAACACAGATGTTCTGATTTGTTTGTAGAGAAAGAAACTACATACTCACAGATGTCACCCTTAAGAAAAGTCTCAGATATCAGGAATATTTGTTTTTTTTCTCCATGAGAGCCATCCATGAAGTATTGACATGTGAAATTTCTTCAGGGGGGAATGTAATTCTAAGAATTTCAGTTGGAATTATTGAATTGTTTTGGCAGTTAAGGTTTGTCTCCTAATGGTGGTCAGCATTTTCTAAACTTCAAGCCCAAGAGAGCTTTGCATTTCATATTAACCAGTGTTGGGTTTTAGAAGATACTGTCAATGTGTCAAACATTTTACAGGATCAAGCACTCACCTCCTGATATTGCAGATGCTAAACATTTATAACCATGACAGCTTACAATAGAACTTCAATATAAAGTATGCCCTTAAAAGCCTTGTGCATGGGAAGAATGTAGATGTCTGCTTATTATTATGGTATACTTAATACCAAAGTCTACTTGAATAATGAAGTGACATAATAACGATGAATCTGTGCATGTAAAATTCATACTTAATGATGAGGTATACTTATTAAAGAAGTCCTTAATATCGAGGTTTCACCATCTTTATAATACCACATGCATTATCACCAAAGTATATCTTTCGTGAGTACTTACCATCTTTAGACTCTGGCCTCCTGACCCTCCATCCTGTGAGCACTGCAGGTTAATATGCTCGTGAAAAGAAAGAGAGGAAGAGTCAGAGAGGATTTTGCATATCTTTCTCATTGAACCTGATTGTCATCAGTGTTCATCACTTTATCAGGAGGCCGGTGGTATAAATGATACAGCGCATCTAGGTTCTTTGCCATCCCATGCAACTTTTACTAAAACGCCAGCCATCGGGCAACAAATTTTGCTGTGTTACTTGTGCTTGCGGCATTAAGCCTTTGATTCTCCTCAGGTTTATGAAGGGTGATGCAAGAAGACATGAAACTTCTTTTGTTTTTTTTTTTGTTCAGCCTGTCCTCATTGAAATCTGAAACTCTGATACTTAACAGAATAAACAGATTCTTCAGTGCATGTTTACACATAACATTAATATTCAACTATTTTGGTGGGGGGGTAAATATCTACAACACGTTTTATTCTTTTTCATCTTATTTTATTTAACCCTATTTTGCCTTGTAATTTATTCTGTTGTAATCACTTCCCCTGCACATTCTATTTGTACTCCATAATACTCTCCTTCTGATTTTTTTAACTTTATTTACTAAGATAAATTTTGTCCTATGTGGATTGTTACTAAAGGCAGATATTCTTAGACAAGGATGTAATCCAAATGAAGTTGCAGAAAGTGTAGAGAATTTTATGAAAATGTAAGTGGCACCCCAGATCCTGTTATCTCGTAAACATTCAAAAAAGCTTGCATGTTAACTGAAATCAGTAGGACAGAACAGTATTTATATAATTTCAAGGGGGAGAGGCAGTGCGGGGGCGAGGGAAGGTTGGTTTCTGCAACAATAGCCACATGGCAGACAACAGAAGATGGAAGGCCTTGTCTCCAGTCTGAGTGATCAGTGCTGTATTAGATGCAGAGTTACAGTACATGTGCATCAGTGTCAACAATATTATTGGCGCTGAGAATGTTCTGTAAAATTTATAAGTACCATATGAGCAAAGGACAGCACAGAGTGAAAAGTTATCATATAGACAAAAATACGTAGGGGAGAGGGTGTAGGAAGTGTATATGCACATAGAGAAACAGAGTTAGTGATTTACCCATAGGCTATCACCAATTGTTGGAGAAAGGAAATCTGTGCATTTCATGAAATGGCATAGACATACTGTGCCCCAGCAGGGTCATTACTACCTCTCATTTTATGTTGGAAAACACTCTTTTTACTAGATGCCAGTTTGTCACTAGTAATCACTGCAAACGGCAAGGATCACGTTATGAAGGCCAAATATTGGATGACAGTTTGGTTAAAAGATATTACTTTCTTCATATAGGGTGGAGTTAGTTTATAAAGAATACAGTATATAGAAAACTCTAAGGGACTTTGAAAATATTTGGGTTATTTTGCCTTATGGTTTCAGTTTAACAGACTTCCATTGTATTTCACTGAGAATGACCTTGCAGTTTTACACTCTTCCAGGTGTGAAAGCACATTTGTTTGAATTAGCTTGTCACTCTAAACACCTTAACCTGACAACTACAATGGGGACATAATTGACTCAGTGTCATCCAACATGGCAAACAGAGAAGGTCTACTTGCACACCCTTTGCTTATGATCACGGCATTGATTACCCATTATTACAGAAAAAGTGTGAGCCGTTCTCTCTCCAGACAACGCTGTCTTTGCTTCTATCCTTGATTACAGTCTCATACTTATATCTGAGCTAATTTAGATCAATGACTATTTTTTTTTTTTTTTTCGAGGATGCTGTTCTGTGCAGGACAAGCTTGAGATAATAATGGGAAAAGTTTGCTTGCACTTGATATTTCCAGCTTGAGCTCAGATGTAACACATGGAAAAGTCTGTGTTCATTTCTTGTGGAAAACAGAACTGATAAAATGAGGTGATTATCATTGTGTCATAAATGTCAAATTGGTTGTCACATGATTTGAATCCTATCCAGAGTAGGAGCCATAAATAAAAGTCTGTTACATCTGTCCTGGGTTATATTCATGTACCATTATTCCACAGCACATTGTTTCCTTTCTGGAAAGCGCAAAACATTTTCCTATGTGGTGAATTTGTCACTAATAATCATGCTGTTGTTTGAAAAGAGCAAATGTTTCATGCAGTGTTCTCCTCTGATTTGTTCCTCACTTTTCCTAAGTAAGGAAATTGTTTAGGGCATCCACAGTCTAATATATTGATAAATTGTCAGTGGGGTGAGAAAGTAGAATTCATCTCTGTATATTGATGCAGGTACTAAGTTTATCAGCTATGGTTTTACTGTTTGCTGGATCTAAAAGATCAACTAAGGTTTGTTGCTTTATGTTACCCACTGATCTACTAAGCTCTTAAAGATCATTTGTACCTAGAGGATGGCAGGTGCTATACTGCCTCTATACAGTTTTCTCTTTCCTTTCACAGAAGATGAATGATAAATTCTTGTGTCTTCATGAGAGCACATTTGATATTATCATACAGGATGAAATCAATTCTTATTAAATCATATTAGATACATGTGTCCAGCCCAGCACTTTCAAATGGTTTTCCCCCAGCTGCCACAGGAGTTTTGTATTCTATTTATGAATGCCGTTTAGATTATTTATGGCAACATGACTAATTGAGAAGCACAGACTTTGATCATATTGAGCTAACAGAATTTTACTAAAGCACATGATTCATGCAGTTTGCCACATGAAGAGGAAGCAAATATGACAAAATGTGGACTTTTGAGTCATTTTTTATGTCGAATATAGTATGTGTAGCATGTGATGAATGTTATTTTGATGTCATCTGGCTGTGCTTATGATAGATACAGTACAATCCAGATATCTCGACCTCTGCAGAACAGTTGGAATAACATTGACTAGACTGAGAGTCAAAATAGAAGAATAGTATTTTAAAAAAGTTGATAAGGTAAGGTACACTCACATAATGCGGCCCTTGGGTTATCTTTTTTTTTGTCTTATCTGCTACCTCACCCATACCTGCATGTGTCACCCCAATATGATGGTACCATCAAAGTAATAAGAAATCAAGAGATCTGGTATGTAAGCAATGAAAGACTGGTTTAAGGGATAACAATGTACAAGTGCTGGACGCTGATCACGCAAAAAGATGATGATAGAAGACAAAGGAATAACGTGTGGTTGTATGGGAGAATTATTTAGTAATATTAAAGAAAGATATGATTGGGACTTAAAACAAATTGTTGAGTTGGACAAAATGTCAAAAATGAATGATGTCGAGATAAGTGGACTAGACTGTATCCATGTCATGTTGCTGATATTAATTTCGCACGAACATAATGATCAGTTTATAGACAAGATGTTGTGTCGTGACCTGTTCAGTTCCAAAGGATATAAAATAAAATGGATTGCTCCAAAATTCAATGCCTCTGATGCTAAATGCGTTTTCTCTTTTTGGTTGCAAATTTTGAAGTTTTTTTCACCAGTTTGATAGTTGGTAATCCTTTAATATTTATTTCAATTTCATACATCTCATGTAATTTGCTGATTTTATTGAATAAACCTTAGCAGGAATGTCCTTCAGTTTGGTTTGCCCTCCATCTGTGGAGGCATAGATTTTGCCTCAGTCAGAATCACCAATCTACATTCAGACATTCAGCAAAAAACATCTAGGTCTCATGGAACCTGAAATTCAAGATCGTTATGGAGTGGCATTTAGAAAAGCAGTGGCGCATCAAACTTCTTGGCTAGGGATGGTATGATTTCAAACTTCACATAAGATGAGTTTATTGCCTTTTTAAGAATAGGGATAGTGGCAGTGATATTCTTTCAACTGCATGATTCAAAGCACACTGAATGAATGAGAGTTAGCAAAGAATAGCCTCCATTTCAAAACACCACAATCCATTTTATCTTCAGCTCATTTCATCACATATTCTGTTAGCTGTTTTCTTATCATTTGATTCATTGATCAAGATCAGTTGTCTTGAAATTATTCAGCTATATTCTCCTGATGTAAAACAGTTAAACCTTTTCACACCACACTGAGCCACCTTTGAGTGGCCCACATCAGAACTGAATGAGATGCCACAGCCAATCTTTAGCCCTCTCGTCGCACCACACCACCCTTGATTTTGGAGTTGATGTGAGTTTTCACAAATACCCCATTACGGTGGGTATGAGATGTATTACTCAGGAATATGAGCAGCCTCAGGGAAACAGAGAGGAGCAAATCATGTGATGTGAAAAGTTTAAGAAGTTAATTAATATTTCTTTAAGAAGAGAATATCTGAGCAAGCAATGTTAGAATTGTTTAACTTGCAGTATCACTAAGTGCAAACATTTCACAGGATATTGTTGCCTGTAATTTTATGAGTGTAGTTACCTTACATAAGGACATCTTATTAAAGTTTATATCTTATAGTGTAGTCTGTATCTCAGCATTCAGCGTTTGCAATGAGTTTTTATCAGATTTCAGAAAGACAGTTTTTGTTTCTTAGATATTTCAGTGATCGCACATTTGCGTTAAATTTTAATTCAATTAGTTCAGTCTTGTGTTTATGTTATAAAAGTCCTTCAAACTGCACTAAATAGGGCAAAATTAAATTAAAAGTTAAGAGATAAATTAAAAGTTAAGAGATACTAAAATCTTGCAGTATCCCTAAACTTGTAATTTAGTTTTGCCATTTTTAGTGTGGTTTGAAGGTCTTTTATATATCCTTTACAATCTGAATTACTTCATGCATATCGATAGGAACTAGCACTATCTGAGATATTTTTTACTCATCTTTTCTTTTAGTATCAACTTATTTTTGCTGGTGTGTAGTTCTCAGGACTTTTATAAACTATACTTCAGTTTAGTGTTTATGATATTACTTCCCTGGGAGCACTGTGGACAATATAAAGTAGAACATGGCAGTCTAGTAGTTTCTTCATTGATTTGTCAATTCCTTGAAATTAAAGGAAATAGACATGATGAGAATGTGATTAACCACATCATCAAAAATGACTTGAATCTCTAGTATGAAGGATACTGTTATCCTGGACTATGGGATTCAGTCACACCTTTTTAGTTGCGTCTTTAGTTTGCTAGAAGGCGTTTAGATCATGCCAACTCAAGCTTAGAAATGTTCTTGTTGCTTTGATCAGACTGCAAAAGCACAGACCCAGACATGAATCTAATCAAACAATCCTTTCCACCCCTCCCTTCACTGATCAACCATGACAATGATGCATGGGTGACACTGGAGGCACTTTGTTCCTGACAGGGTTTTTTAAAATTATCAGACTGCTGTTTTGGTGAAACATTTGTAAGAGGGAATGTTGACCGAACAGGAAAACATGCTCCTAAGTTTACTTTATTATATTTAGCCACCTGAATGTACTTGATTGTGAGAACAGGCTAAATGTACTTGATTGTGAGAACAGGTCATGCTGTTGTTTGACAGACTTCAGTTTCGTAACTGATATGTCCTTCACGCACAGTCATGATCGGCTGAAATTATTTCATTTGCACCTTGTGTCCACAATGTAGCAATCTGCTATTGGTCTGGTTTTCTGGGGGAAAAATGGGAGCATTTATGGCATGGACATTCTTGTTAGAATGTACTGAGAGTTGTATTATATTTGTGTAATGATGACATTAATACATTTGTGTAAATCTCATATAAATCATAAATTTGTACGTGTTTCTGAGTCTTTTTGTCTTTGAATTATGTGCTGCTCGGGTAAAGATTAGACTAGTCTATACATAAATGGCCAAATGGATTAACCATAATGGCAGTATAATTGAATAGTGTGCATGTGCTGTCTTTTGAGCTTCATCTTAATGTGACATGTTTACAATGGTATTGTAGTTTTTATAAGTACATTGTGCAGCATGTAGACTAATATATGTATACATATATGCGTAGCAAGCAGATGAGGTTCTCCATGACAGTGAGGAATAAAATCATGATCTTGTGACCTGAATTTTGTAGGATATTTTTTAATTTTTATATTCTTTGTGGAATGTGAAATCATGAAAAATGTAAGATAAGATAACATCAGCCGATAATACAAAATACATAGACTATAATCTGATCTAGATGAGTTCATATTGTATATCTTTACTGCCACTGTAAAATCCCGGTAGTACAGTATTAGTATTCTGAATAAAATGAAGATGGGACATTACTGGAAATTTCAAGAGCACCAGACCTGCTCTAAAACTACATGTAATTATTTTGATACAAATTAAGACTCTCTGTGAATCCTCTGAACCCATTCCCTAATAATTGAAATATAGGATTGGCTCTCCTCATTCTTATTCTTTTTAACTTTGTTGCATACATGCTCACAGCAGACAATAAACTGGCCATCTCCTTTATGTCTGTAGTAAGTTGCACATTCCCAAGGGGTCTCCATAGTTTGGTCTGATGTTTTCTTTTCTTCCCAGTTATATACAGGTTATGGGCTACAGGAAACTTTCCTGCTAGTCTAATGTGATATGTTCTGGATTGCCTCTTTGGGGTGATTTATTTAATATAGTGTATAGGTCATTTCTGATCCTTGTAACTATACTGTCTGGAATTTTGTTGTTGATTTTGTGTTCAGACTGGCTTCCCTAAGTTGCAGTTATCTTGTAGATAAATTGAATAGTAATGAAAGCAACAAATTTCAAATGATGGGAGAAACAGTCACTGTTATCTTGAGATCGAGATTGGTTTCCCTTGGGCAGATACATGGAGCTCGACAACAGTGTATGACTGTGCGGTATGTGCTGCGCATCTTTATGATCACGTGCGTATAGTAACAAATCACGTAATTAATGCATCATTTTGCACTTTGGCCCATCCAGGAATACTTGCAGTAGAGTTGCGCATCAAGGCAAGTTCAATACAAACTGATCCAAAAATGTGATTTTAGATCAGTGTGCCTTGAATACACCTTGGTGTGGGTGTGGTGCAGCATCCGTTGGATTTGCCAGAGTGCAAAATGGTGCTATAGCTGTGCAAATGTTTTATCCTTGACACGTGACCAAGCCATCCATGCTGCATAGGACTCATCACACAATAACATAATAGGCTGTAATGAATTCCAGTCATGGGAAAGGTTTGGACAGCCTAAGACAGATCACTCCCGACCACCATGACTGGACGGGTGGTGGAAGCTCATGTATATATGTGCCTATACTAAAACGCGAGTTTGCAGTTGTTATTCCTAAGGACAGTCATAGGATGGGCATCTGACCTTTGTCTGTCCAATGAACAGAGGCGAATTAAAACAAAAAAAAACAAAAACAAAAACAACAACAAAAAAAAAACATAGGCTATAATGTCACGTCATGAAATGTAAAATAAAGTAATGGATCTTGTTGTTCAGTTTTTGTTTTGTATTGTTTTGATTTCTAGTAGGTATATTATTACATTCAAGCTAGTAAATAGCTTTATGTACAGTGTATAAGTATGTGTGACTTACCTGGATCTTGTTAGTTATTGTTTGCATTTTTCTTCAAAGATCGATAATTCCTTGTACATGACTATGTAGTCTGTTGTTTCACACAGCTCTTCATGCTTTATAAGCATGAGAGAAAGAAATAATATCAAAACTTGTGTGCTGCATTTTTTTTTTCGCGGTCATATAGCTAAAGCTTAAGCACAGAAATTTGAAGTGTGCACGTTGTCATATTATGCATTTTTGCAGTTTCTGGAATGAAGTAATGTAATTAATTAAACAGCAGTAATAATTACACTATTTTTCTCTTTTCTGATGTGGATGTGAATGGTGGACTTCGTTAGATTTGCTATTGGTTACGCATCCTTCAAACTCTTATGCAAGATGTCTGTGATGTAACCTGTTGAACTCGGATCAAAGTCTGTGTCTGGACACAACGTTCTTGCTCGGCGTGGTGCCATCTTTTTTTTTAAAATCCTCTGACTCACTGCGTCCGTTCATTTGATGATAGTTTCTGCACCTTTGTTGATTTATCACACTTCGAGGTGGAGGTGGAGCGCTGATACAGACAGTAATGACACGACCTCAGTAAGCCTAAATTACTTCTCCTATTACGATGTTGATAAGCATGTCTTTACGTCTGTCTGTCTGTCTGACTGTCTTTCCATTTGTATTATTGTCTGTCCATTTGTCTGCTGATGTGTCTACTGGTAGTATCTCATGTTCTATAACGATTATTGCAATGGTAAATTCAAGACTTGAATCTGAATCTGATATTGCCACCACTGCACTGTGGCGGTGACAGTGATGGTAATTATGAAGATGGCAACTCTGCGACGGAACGAGCATAATGTATCTGTACCGTGTGTTAGTAGATACATTATCCAAAAGGTAAACGCCTTATGGCCCTGCGTATTTCAGTTGATCTAAAGAGCCCGCCATTGTCAAAGACCTATGGATCCCGGGCCTTTTTTTGTTTTTTTTTTTTTGCTTGTCAAAGGGAGCCCACGAACGGTTGCTGCCTTACCATCTCGCACCTTGTTAATCTGGCAGGCTATCAGGCATGTGGACTTCTGGAGCCTGGAGTTGAGGGTCAGGTACATGGAAATGGATCTAAGAATATATTATGTATTATGTATAATATGGTGGGGAGGGGAGATATTTACAGAGGTAACTCCAATCAAGGTCCATGGAGACCAGGTCACAAAACAGGTGCGGGGCCCCTTAGCACATCCAAGTGTCAAAGAAAAAAGAAAGAATAAGGTCCCTTTGCTCCGTCAAGAGAGGAGAGAGACAGAAAGAAAGCAAAAGGAGAGTGAAGGGACAGAGAGCAAGAAACTAGAGTATCTCATAATATTCTATACATACGCATGTTTCATCCGTAAAGGAGCTTTGCAGGAAAACCTTGCCCAGGACCCTAAGGACCACAAAATGGTCATGCTTGGGACAAACCCTGCCACAGCCCCAGTTANGCACCTACAAGTGCACGGCTCATGGGCACATCTCCGTCGTGTCCATACCGTAATCCGCCGCAGTGACCCTAATGATTAAACGATACTTGATCAGGATATGAAAAATATTGAGGGAGCTACGACTCCATCGTTCAGAACGATTTGTGACTTTATGATACTATTCATTCACAGGAAATGATGGTAATTTAATTTGTAAGAATTCCACATGGGAATTGAGGCCAGCTGTGTATGTGTGTATGTGGAGGAGGGATGGGGGAGGGGGGTAGAGAGAGACCGATTTTTTTTTGTTGTTGTTGGAAGGGGGATGGGATGGGGTTGGGTAGCGGTTGATGAGGGAAAAAAAAAACAAAGTTCGGAAAAGAACTGTTTTCCCACCACCCTCTTCCGTCCTATGATAACACCTGTGTATCCGATGTGATTTAGGCCTTGGCTATCGGCATATAAAGTGGAGAAATTAAACAAACATACAAATAAATAAATACACACGACTTTCAATGACCAACTGCGAATTACTGGCTCCTCATCATCCACTCTCTTACTTTCTGACTCCATTTGAGTTAGTGAGAAAGGCAGGGCAGAACTACCACTCTTCCGAACGCATTTAAGAAAAAACAATTGTATTGTTATGGGAACAGGAAGCCCCACAATCGACATCCGATGATGTACAGGCCGAGCCACTGCACTGCCTAAAATGAATGTTTGCCTGTTATCAGACAACCGGTACCATAAAATATTTTCCCATGTCACCGCTAGATACTGGAGACCCCCTACCCCAATTTTGTTTTCACAAAGGATCACAAAAATACAGAAATGGATTATCAGCTCCCCCCCCCCCCCCCCCCCCCCCCNCCCCCCCCCCCTCCTCCCCGCATTTTATTTTGATTCAGGATAAAATAGACTTAAAGAACCAAGAGAGCTGAAAATGTCATATCCCCTTCCATCCCCCCTCCCCCTTCGCTTTTTGTTATTTCAGCATAACTGGCAAAGGACTTCTCATCACGTCTCATCGCCCCCGCCCCCAAGTAGTGGATAATGACTGGAGAGTAGCGAATAGGTTCTAAATAAATTATCCATTTGAAGAGCACAGAAAAGGGAAAGAGAAGTCGAGAGGAGAGGGTGGGGGCGCTGATGCTACCCTTACTTCACTGTTAACAATCTCCGGCTTCATTGATCTTTGTTCTGAGAGGTGGCGACTGTGAAGGTCAAAGTTGAAAAATGTCAAGGTTGTGTACATTCCGGCCAGCCCTGGAGGAAACAAACAATCGTAGCCTCCCTGCTCAGCTGAGGTGGGGCATCTATTGTAGACCTGAGAGGGGGCGCTGTGTGGCACCTGTCCTTTAGAAAATATGCAAAGTGAGCCAGGTTCGCTCTTCCCATCATACCATGCAACTTCAGTTAACTTTATATGGCTGATGCTCAGATTTTGAAACAATGAATAATTTCGGTGTTAGCAGAAAAGCACGCAATATTTTATTATTTGCATTACATTCTAGGCCTACATAAATAATTTGTTATATATACATGTAGTGTGTGAGGATAACATGATTATTAAAGACTGTGACACTCTCTGAAGCATATAGTTGACCAACAAGCTGTAAAATATATATAGTTGTATATCACTTGGACCTCGTCTTCTTTTAGTATCGTTATATTTTTGTTTCCAAAAATGAAAAGGAAATAATGAAAACAGTTACAGTATCGTAGACTACACAACATGACTTCGCAACAGCATGGCATATAGGGCCTAGGGCCCTGAATCCCCTCGCCCCCCCCCCCCCCCCCCCNTTTCTAAAAAAAATCTTGTGAGTCGTTGGGATCCCCATACTTCCGGTGCTTCAAGCGGGAATCCCTTCGTTCATGAAGGGTATCCCCAACCGGAAACGTCCGATGTAGGCCGATGCCTATCTCTCACAATTTTTGTCATTTTGGAGACTTGGCTTTCATTTATAATTTTTTAACGCATTAGTTATCCTGTTGTCATTCTCATAAGCAGTAGATGCAGAGGAAATTTCACCTGTGTATTTGACATCTCGATTAAAACTCGTGGTGACAATAATCGTGACGTCATACGTATGAGCATCAACAAAAGTTGAGAAGCGAGTCTACAAGGACACCCTGGTCTCTTTATCGACCTGAAACAAAGTAGTAAGAAGTGCAGCAGTTTTTTGGGACCATGGAGCAAGTTGACGAATGAATGGTCAACGTTCCTGAGCAGACATTAGGGGCATACGGCCCCTAGATTGTCGTTAAACCTGGAATGTCTTGTGGCAGTGAAGGACCGCCATCTTGGACAGCAGCAGGTTCTTATAGCTCAAGCCATTCACATTCTCAAGTGCGCCAATCCAACAGGGAAGGTACAGTGCTTCTGAAACAGTCGTAGTTTCACATTAGCATTATTACTGCCAGTACCTTGACCAAGGCTCATGTTGGTTGGTGTAGTCACATTTACACGTTATGCTTTTTCCATGTTTTGGTGTTCATTATTTTGGGTTAAAAAGGTGTGTTTTGTCAGTCTGAGGGGAGGGATGGACATTCATTAAGCTGCACGACAGAGCAAAGATCAGTCTTATCAAGAAGTAAGGAGTTCTCATCCAGCCCAGCAGAAGTGATGACTCTACACTTTTGATGAACTTCATTGCTGGTCATATCCTGAGACAGTAGACAGGGTAAGAAACCTTAATCCTTACTCAAGTGAAGTGTCATGTCAAAGCCATGATTGCCACACATTCCAGCTCAAGCTCAGGAGATAATGGTGACTTACAGGAATGATGAACAGAAG
Source organism: Ellobium chinense (assembly GCA_033807755.1). Taxonomy (NCBI): domain Eukaryota; kingdom Metazoa; phylum Mollusca; class Gastropoda; order Ellobiida; family Ellobiidae; genus Ellobium; species Ellobium chinense. The sequence goes on from JAWQUT010000001.1 coordinate 2,774,975, forward strand.
AGGGAAGTTCATAAGATGAGAATAGTTTTAGTTTGTTTTTCACAAGAAAAGCTTGATAGTTTTTGTGTGTTGAAAGAAAGTGAGGGAAAGGGGAGGAAATGGGCCTAGACTACCACTGTGACTACTGTGAGAAGTGTAAAGGTACTCATGTAAATTGTAATGAAACAGTGGTCTCAGTCTATAACATACTGTTTCTTCTTGGGATTAGAAAAGATTTTCGTATGTATTCCACATCTCTGTCATAAGACAAATGACGTTCACGAGGTTTAAAGACAAAGGTGTGGGGTGCATAAGGCACCCCACACCGGAACTCATACTAACTACTAAAAGCAAACCCAAACCCTACCCCTAACCCTACCCCTTAACCATAACTTTACCCTTAATCCTGCCCCTAATGCCTGTCTATTGGATCAGGAGCATCAGTCAAGGCAAGTCCTTAATCCTAATGTCCACTGAGAGTGAGACAGAAGCATCAGGTATGAGTCTCATTCAGAATTCCTTCTTAGAATACTTGTCTTTGATTCTTAAAGTAGCCAGAGGAACATTATGTTTAGTAGTATTTAATTGTAATCTTATTATGTAATAGCCAAAAATATGCATCATGAGTGAGGCAGCTTAACACTTGAGAATTCTTGGTTTTCATAGGTCACTGCTGTATTATGGCATATATTCTTGCTAAATATATCTTTGGGAAAAGAAAGGGCATCTCTTAAGTCAAGATCAAATCAGAGACTCATACCTGTGCTAACTAATTTGTTTTGGAAGTTATCATCCCAAAAAAAGAGTTCTCGTAGTTGAACATGGATGCTGAGATTGCCATTATGCTTAGAACTGGAAATTAACCTTTGCCTTTTATTTTTTATGATCTTGACAATTATGATAGATGCACTAAGTCAGTTTTCAAGATTTCATCTGAGAACTAAAATACATCACAGTTAAAGCAATCAAGTGGAATGAAACAGGAATCCTAAAACTTTCAACGTTGGACCACAAGTGAGCACTTTGTTTGCCATGTATATTTCATATCTTCTCACAAGTTACTATCATGCTACAGACTGCTACTGAGATGAGACATGCATACTGGCCAAAGACATGCATCAAGAGAAATCTATTAGTTAATTCCCCAGGCAGCATTTATAATCCTCATTCCTTTCATTTTTATTGTGTGTAAAGTTTAATTTTTTACTTGTTCTCAGGTGTTATGGAAAACATCCATGTAGATCCTCGAAAACAAGAGTTACTAGAAGCACGTTTTCTTGGCAGTCGGGTATGTACAGCCTTATAAATTTGATCAAATGGTCCTTTTCATTTTCTCATGATCAAGCTCCAGGATTTGTCGTGCAAAAAAGATGATCTTGCAGATCACATAATTGACAGTCTTTTCATTTGACAGCTCTGTGCCCTGTGTTCCTTGCTTTTGGTGCACAATTTAATAAAGAATAATCCAGAAAGTTTTTAATCTGCAGGTAGATCTATTATGTGCAGGAAATGGGCACAGTTCCAAGAAGAGAATTCCATTGAGTAGCAAGAAGTTTTAAGATTAACATAAGGATCAACTTTGCTACCCTTAATAGGTAAAACTAACATCACTGTAGCATAGTCACAAGTTTTGTTCCTCCAGGAAATAGGATGAAATTTAACAAAATTCTTTGTTTACATCAATCAGAATTGTTTAGTTAGTCATTAGATGAATACCACCCAGTGATGATCAAATTGGTTGAATACCAGTTATCAGAAACTGGATGCAGATGCAGTCTGTTGATGATTGACACCCTTCCAAAACTGGGAATGGAATATCTCTTTAGAAATGAGACAAATTTTATTAAGTAGAAGGCATCAGTAAGATTGATTAATGCATTTATAAGAAAATCAGTAAGGTTCAAGCGAGACATTCATGATTACAGGAAACTAATCTTGACAGTTAAGTTGGTATTGGAAGGATGTCATTTACCAAAATGTGAGATGTACCCTGCTCTTACCTTGTCAGTTTCAGCCCCTGGTGATGCCGCAGCCTTCTCAGGAGCAGCAGCAAGATAGCAGTAATCTAAGCAGTGGAGGTTCAGTAGACAGAGAAGATGGCGAGGTAAGCTGCCAGCAGTGAATTGTAGTTTTCTAGTCAGGATTATAGATTTTGCACCAAACGCAGCATTCTGTATTGCCATATTGTTGATGAGCCTTCTAAGTTTCCTTTGTTGTGACTTCATAATATGAAAAGCTGGATAATATCAAGAGTTAGTACTGTTAGACCTGAGTGTAAGAAAGGAAGCTGATTTAAACTTTATGCAATTATGATGTCAGACTATTGTTGTTTTTGCTCTTGTGCATGTTCTCACTAAACATTCCCAGGGCCTGATGCCAACACCAGACAAAGGCAAACCAAATGACAGAAAAAGAAAGAGGAAGTCTGCTCTTGAAAATCCACCAGGTATGTGCACATCTGTGAGATGCTAATGTTCGGATACACAGGTAGTTTCAAACTTTTGGGATGTTCTTTCATGTTGTAGGCCTTACCACATTTTCAACCCTTACGATAGTTCTTCATGAAAGCCTGCATCAGTGAAGTTTTCAGGGCAGCATGTTACCCTGGTGATGGGACACAAAATTTTAGCAAACGTGTAAAAAGAAATCAGGATTTAGAAAGGAATTCTTTCATGCAGTGAAAATACCAAACTTTGGACTTTGTCATGAAAAAGTGCAATGAAGCTATTGTTTTTGAATCATTCAGTATGGAAATGTTAGCATTTAAAAATCTTTAATGAGATGAGCGTTAGAATATTCAATCTGCAAAGGTACTGTGTTTCTGAATGATGTGATCTGCCGTTAGCTTTAATATTTTAGTTCTGCATTTACTGTCCTCAGTGACCAAAAGAGCAGAGACAAATGGAAAGAAAATAAATGAGTACTTCAAGGTAAGTGATTTCATGGGAGTTATTTGCATCTGTGTGAGAATTTTTGTTTATTTTGCACTGTTCAAGAACTTTGAGGAAAAGGAAGAAATTTCACAGTAGTTCAGATTGAGGATTGACTTTTCTTTTCATGGCTATGACCACCGTACAAAAACAAGTTTTAGGCTTTGCCATTTTGTCTGTATCGTGCTAGCATTCCAAAAGCCAAGCGCAGTGAGGGTTATCATCTGTGCCAGCAAGATCCCCATGATATCGACTGATTGATCATGTAGCATCTGCTGAGTGAAAGCATTCACCATGCACCTAAGTTGCAGTATGCTCGTTTGAGGAGTATTTTGATTGATGGAAGAGTAGCATTTACCTCTATTGTGAGCTATCCAGCAGCATGTGCTTGACTAACTCGCAAAGGTGAATGCACTGTAAACTGTTGTAAGTTGCATTTCTGTTGCACAGTTCGCAAAACATACACAATTTTGAGAAAGATAATCATGAAAATATGAAATATGCAGATGACATGAATTTTTTAAAATTTTGGTCCATTCTTGCAGCAGAATCAATCACCAAGCCGCACAGTTCCGCCTCAGAATACAGGAGGTGCTAAGTCTCCATCACCACAAGCATTTGGAGTAAGACTGTTTTCTTTGGAATTTAGTGTAACATCATAAACATGGATGAAACTGGTCATAGTTGAATCAGATTGGATGTTTTAATGATGGTCATTAAATATCTTTATTTCATAATTGTTGTGTCTGAGAACTCTCATTAATTTTTGATTTTCATTGACCTGGTTCCATCCGTGCACATGGTAACTTTGAAATCCTTGTCAAAGAATGGTGTACATTGCCAAAGTTTGTAAAAGAGCACTTGCTTATTAATTTATCTTATGCTTTTTGTAATCTGAAATTGGGATCCTAATGCCACAATAAATTTATTTTCAATTTTACTTTCCAGAACATTATTCCACACTCTCCAAGCAATTCTTCCAATTCTGTAGCTGACATCATGAGTTCAATCAGTAGACCTTCTCTGTTACTCAACACTGGTATAAACACCTGCACAAAATGTAATCAGGTATGTCTGCTTCTGTTTATTAGTCTGCAGGAAAAGAAAGAGGAACTAGCCTAGCTTCCAAATCTGGAAATGGAATATCTTTTTAGAAATGAGACAAATTTTATTAAGTAGAAGGCATCAGTAAGATTAATTAATGCATAAGAAAATCAGTTAGGTTTGAAATTTGGCAGCAGGGATCAGTTGGGTTTCTTTGCTGCTGATAATAATATTTTCTTAATTTTCTATTTAGAATGTGATAGTATTGCATTGGTTGTGATATCCTATTCTTAGGTCAAAGATATGATTGAATGGGACCTGTGCCAGTGTTTTCACATTTTCACGTTGCTTTCATTGACTTCAGATTGTGTATTAAGTATGATTGATTCAGTCATGTGAGATAGTATAAATATTCAAAGATGTCTTGTATAAATTGATTGTAGAGGGTCCTGTAGCAGTTTTAAAATTGGAAAATATAATTTTTTTGGTCTGCTGATCAGACAAGAGCCAGCTGAAGTGACATCAGAAATAAGACTGTCTTCAAAACTGGAACAAAGTTACTTGTACAGCAAAAGACATTGTAAAGTAGAGAAAAAAAAAGGTTGCTAAATATGGCTTCTATTCTGTTTAGATCAATGCAACATATTTGAAACTTCTTTCAACCTAGAGAACAAGCTTGAGCTTGGCATAATTCTAGCCAGACCATACTTTTTCTATGATTTATTTGGGACCATTCATTTAAATCCAAAATAACTAAACAAATATGTAATATTCAAAGCCCTGCCCATTGCAGAACTTTTACAGCATGAATTGCTGCTGTAAGCCAGCAGACACATTGCTGCAATCAGTGCTTGTGAGCCCACTGTTGTCAACTTCATAAGGAGTGAGAGCTAAAACGCAAGGATTCTGAGCGGAAACATTCTATCCTGGCAAGACAGTAAAAATGTCTTTGCCACATTACAAAGTTTGACCTAAATTGAGATCTTTATTTTTTGTTAGGTGTTGTTGGTACCCTATAAAAATCCTGCATGATTTGTCTATATTTCAGACGGAACTTTCCATGGCTCATCTCCAAGCCATGGAAAGCCAGTCCATGTCCGATATGGAACAGAAAGATACAAGGATTGATGAGCTTATTCGAGTGAGTGGAGTTAGAAAATTTATTTGTATCGGATATTATCCCATAGTTCAATGAAGAAAAACACAAAGAAAGGTTACTTTAGATACTTAGCATATTCACAGTGTATTATTTGTGTGTTGTAGCATTTTGGAGAATCCACACCCATCATTGGTATGAAAGAAATTAATATTTGTGTATCTGAGTTGCTTATATAGTGTTATAAAATTTGAGAATTGAATGATAGTTACCTCTTCTCATGAGAACAGGCTGGCTGATTATGCCAAAAATAACTTGGGTAAAGTAAACAAATTTATATTATAAGAAATAGGATTGCTGCAAAAATCATGAAAGAGGGACTGAAAAATTTGCCTGGTCAGGTTTGTCATGCAATTCAGTGTGTGACCAAAAAGAAAAGCTTCTCTTGAGAGTCACATTTCAAACATGAATTACATTTCAGAGTAGCAAAGAGAGCCTGAAAGATTTGCAATGGGTATTTTTTATTTCCTGTTGATTATTTTTCTGAGAATAACAAATTGGCATTGCAAACCTGACTGTTATGCAATGCATTGCATGTTTGGTTGGTTTTCTTAAAAAATCTAACATCTTATATTTCAGTTTTATTTTAACCATGATTTTACTACTGCAAACACTTTAGCTCATATTATGACTCACAGTTTCAGGCAGCCCTCAAAGAAAGTCATTCTTGTTTACATAGGAGAGTGAAATATTTCTATGCACAGTAAGATCATGGCATGTTGCCATGAAAAAACAAGTTACGTTCGATTTTATGTGCAGAGCAGTTGTTAGCCATTTAGAAGTGATGTGTTGAGTAGTCTTGCATAGGGTTCAGAAAATGATGGTTCTTATTTCTGGCTTCTTTATATTACATGGCCATGCTTGCCCAGTGTTTGAACATCAGTTTGAATTGTGAGTATATTGTAAGCTTATCAAAATGTTCATAATTTCATCACAGCAAAATGATGAGCTAAAGCGTCAGTGCACAGCACAGAATAAACTTCTGGAAAAGCATAAAGAAAATCTACAGAAATGCCTGGAGGTGAACAAATCTCTACTCATTGAAAAGGTAAGCTGAGAATTTACTGTTTTTCCTACAACAGGGCACTGGGGCAATATATAATTATTAAAGTTGCCAAATTTGACGAACAGATCTTGTTTTGTTGAGAGACATAAAAGGTTTATGTACAGAGCAGGGCTCTGGAAATTAGCTCATGTCTTTGAGATCAGGTTCATGAAAGCTGGCATAATGTGTGGGTGATGATTATATGTGAAGTGGTAGGTGTAAAACATCTAGTTGTAAGTTTGTGTTAAAGTTATGTCTTAATAGATATCCTTCAAAAGATTTTGCATTTTTGTCTTATTTTGTTATCTTTTGTTGATGTCATTTTAAGTTTTGAATATTCTAATGAATCTTCTTAAGATTAAATGTTGTGAAATTTTACCTGTTGCAGAGTACTTTAGAGAAGAAAACCACACGCCAGAAGTGCATGGAGAACAGGCTGCGGTTAGGACAGTTTGTCACTCAACGGCAGGGAGCTCAGTTTGTTGAAAATTGGGTGGATGGCTGGGCATTTCAAGACCTTATGAAGTGAGTAAAGTAGCCATAGTGAATTCAGCAAGTCTTCAGATTCACTGTTGTTGTGGGTGTACGTTGGAATTAGTCACAGAGGCTTACAACGAACAGTGAATTTAATTGTTTTGATCCTATGCTGTTGAGTTTTTCACTCTTTAAAAGCTGATGCCATTTTATGAATGCACTGAAGTTGCTTTTGAGATCTCATAAGTGCCAGTAGGATTTCAAAAGTGCATATATTTTGGCATTTAGTATTTTGTCACTGCCTTTTGAGAAAGTGTGGAGGATTGTGTTCTTCAGGGATGCCACTCTCCGAGAATTCTCGGAAATCCGAGAAATCGACAGCTCTGAGAATGCCATCTGAGGCCGGTCCGAGAACCCGTGACGACTCTCGGAAAGAAGAAAAAATTCCGAGATCCGAAATTTTATCGGAAGTTTTGGTACGGCCGCTGTATGGATAGATCAGCATGCAGAATATGCAAAAGCGTTTCAGTACGGCCAACGTATGGCTAGATAGTTTAGAATTATTAAAAGGTCATTTCCAGCCTTAGTAAATGCGTTCCGCAAAATCCGAACTGTCGTAGATGCGGTTATTTTGGTCTTGAAAACTCTTTAAGGGGATGGAAACCATATGAGAGACCCCAATTCGGCGATACGCATTCCAATGCATATATTCTTCTATGGAAGTTGCCTTGTAGGCCTAGTCTAGCTTAGGCAGTACTAGGATTGCATGATCGTCTTCTTTGGGCGGACTGTGGGTTGGGCCGGTCGACTTCGCGGAACACCTTGACTTGGTCTACGTTAATTTTTCTGAGATAATCTGAATTATGACTGAAAGCAAGAGATAAAATCTTTAAGGGATTCCTTGTAGTATCTAGGGGTATCCCAAAGAAAGCTTTCTCTTACCAAATCCCAACCCAGGCACTTTGAGAAACAGGATTTTAAAGTAGTTTGTCCCAGGCTTTGTGTTTACAGTCAATTTCTGACATTAATGAAGAACATGTTTGAATGACTAATCAGAAGAATCAAACCATATCATGAGTTTTAGTCAGATAGCCTCATCGGCTGCCTGATCCTTCATAAATAGGGGTTGGCAAGTCTGCTTTCGATTTCTGTCGTGTATGATTATGTAGTAAATGTATGTGTCTTTATTGTTTAAGAGATAGCTTCATTTCTTCATTGTTTATGATTGCTTTATTTAGAGATCAAACATGACCTGGCTCTCTGAAAGAAGAGGTTTCAAATCAGAGACCAAGTCCTTATGAATTTCCGCGAAGCCGCAAAAGCGTCAGAGAATTTTATGAAAAGTGAGTGGCATCCCTGGTTCTTACATATCATAACTGTTCACAAAATTTGGACAAAACATCGGAGGCTTCTGTCCATTCCATGTATGACGGTAACGTGAATGGTAAGTGATTAGGGTTTGTGATTGTTATACATGGACTTGAGAATGTATTTTATCAATCAGAAGACACACATTTCCTTTTTGTATTTGACAGGCAACAGGAAAGGATAACTGCAGATAAGGATGACATTGACAAACAGAGGCGGCTACTTATGAAACGGAAACCACCCACAGCCGTAGGGAAAAATGCAAAGAATGACAGCTTCCTCAAACCGGGGGAGAAATAGTAAGTTGGTATCATGAAGAAGGCATATGGGTTTAATGAAGGTACTCTTGCACGCTTACAAGTGCCATAGTTTTCTAACTATTGTATTCTGTTTCTGAAGTCAGATTTTATTCTGTTGATTCTCCTGTATAGTATGCTCATTTCTACACAGGTGAAGTTCTGTGTGCAGCCTTTCTAGGCCATCAGACCCAGTTTCTGACAAGGCTGAAAAGCTTTTGCAAACCTTGATTATCATATTCAGTGACATTATAAATATGGTGGTTAAAGTAGATTGATACAAACATTTAGCTGAGAATAAACAGGGATGGCAGAATGCTGATTCTTATAACTCCAAAATCGGATCTTGGGGGGAATTACAAGGCAACTTCCATACAGACGAGAGACCTTTTAGTATTTGTAGTGTGTACATTTTTGCCACAGGCTTCTTCCATTACTTGATGATGGATAAGGTTGTTTTTGCTCAGTTCATTAAGAAACACTGTGCTTAATACCAACACTCTTGAGAGAGTAATACCAAAGCTCTTGAGAGAATAGCCCTATAAGTTTAATGGTAGCATTTTCTTTTATGCACTCAGTGTATTACTGAGAATGCATGTTTAGAATTGATTGTTCCCTGAGTACCATGTTCAAGGTGGACTGTTATTCAAGTCATCAAGTGAGTTTACATGTGGTGGATTTGACTAAGCAGTTCACCCTTTGCTGGCATGCTATTATTTATGATAAATATTATTCTGCAGTTATTGTACTCCTGTGTCTAAGTTGATGTGACTTTTGCATTGTTCAGTTGGCTGAAGAAACTCCATTTGATGTTTCAGCTTAACGTTGACAGAGTTTTATGAGCAAGATGAAATTCTGAAACTCAGAGCTGCTGCGCTGAAGAAAGAAGATGCTGACCTACAGTTAGAGATGGAAAAGCTGGAGAGAGAAAGGAATCTGCATATACGAGAACTTAAACGCATTCACAATGAGGATAACTCAAGGTAATTGGATGAGAAGAAGTGCAGAATTTGTTAAATTTATGAACAGCCTAACCTGTGAAGTTAGGATGAGGTAGATTGGGAAATTCTTGTACTCGGGGAGTTAGAACAGAGGAAGATGACGTTATGTAGTAAATGTTTCAGTCCTTTGACTTTCTGACTCTCTAATAGGCCTGGGCCACAATTGGGCCTTGACGTCTAAGTATTTTTCTGTGGCATATATAATATGTAAATAATATTTTTGTATCTTTGCTTTACAGTTTGCTGAGGAGAGGCATAATTGAAAAGCTGTGGTCCCAGACAAAATTGTCTTGTGTTGTAAATTTATGTATGTGAAGAAATATTCCTCTCCCTAGACAAGTATCCTCACTGTCTGAGTCAGTGATTTTTGAGGACATGCTGTATATGAGCAAATATACTTACTGTGGTAAAGGACAAGATTTATCTTGAGCACAAGTTGCTAAACATAAAATTTCTGTAAATATTAAAGAAAAAATGTTTTTTTTTTTTTTTTTCAGGTTCAAAGATCATCCAACACTAGGTGATCGGTACCTTTTGCTATGTTTACTTGGCAAAGGGGGCTTCAGTGAGGTACACAAGGTAAGTTGCCAATACTCTTGATTAATAATATGCTTCCCATCCCATTATGCCCAAAGAAAACATATTAACCACTTTGCTGCTTCCTTTCTACCAGTGATTATTGTATTTTATATATTATATATGTATTTACCCGGCAGACTAATACAGTTATCTACATGAAGTCTTGTTATTTCAGCCAGACTTGAAGGCATAGAGCTCAGTCATTCTCTCTCCTCCTCTTCTCCCCCCCCCCCCCNCCAAGAATTTAAAATTTATTGTTGATTGTATTCCTAATCTGGGATCCCGCTTAGAGAATTCTTCGGAGAATATTGTTGTCTTTGAGAGATTGTTTTTTGACATCGGTCTTATTGGACAGTTTGCATAGAAATTCAAAATCTGAAACAGAAAGTTAATTCTTGTCTCTTTATATCAGTTCTCTTTCTGAGGTTTAAAATACATATATGCACATGCAAGCTTATGTCGTAAGAACCGTCATTGTATTATATAAATTGCTTCGAATATACTGAATACTCCTTTTGGTCATATCACATTAACAATTAATTTATAAGGGTATTGGATGTCACGCCATTTCCAACTTCATTAACATGGGTTTACAATGGTACATAGTGAGCTTTTTATTCTTCATGTCATTGGGTAATGCTTCAATATTTTTCATTGCTCGCCAGGGTTTTGACCTGAAGGAGCAGCGATATGTGGCTTGTAAAATCCATCAGTTGAATCGTGAGTGGAAAGAAGACAAGAAAGCCAATTATATCAAGTAAGTATCTATTTAGAGGTGCTAAGCAGTTTCAAGTCATAGATCTTGTTTAAGCAATGTACCCATTGTGAGATACAGACTGTTTAAACATTAAATGGATAGTAATTTTTTTGCATTGTCAGCTTATAGCTGAGGAGTGGTGCTGGCATCACTGTCTCACTCCAGACTCCTGAAAACAAGTGATTAAATTCTGATATAAGGTTAGAGTGAAATTATATATGCTCATGACTGACAAGTGTTATAAATTGGCTATGTTTCTTAAGATCATGTATGATCTAGTTATAAAGGTATATTTCCCAATCAAGATACACTGTGAAACTTCTAATAATGGAATATAGTGCAAGTGCGGAAAAATATCTATCCCTGCTTTCAAGCTCTCCTCATGTCACTTGCCTTGGTAGCATTGTCAAAGATGTTAATGTTACTTTTTTTCACATCACATGAGTAGCAGTAGTGAAGACAATAATATCTCATACACACATCTCTTTGGAGAACATCAGGAAAACAAATGATATGACATTAGCCCAAGTATGGAAATACACTAATAGAGTGAGTATTTTTACCAAGCGCTGTGCACACTACTTTATTTTTCTAATTATACTTCTTCTCATAGGCATGCCCTTCGGGAGTACAACATTCACAAAACTTTGGACCACCCTCGCATTGTAAAGCTTTTTGATGTGTTCGAAATAGATAACAATTCGTAAGTATGAAAAGTTTTTTTTGTGAAAGCTGGTGTCTCATCTCTGTCCACCTTTTTTTTTCTCAATTTTTAGTTGTTTGCTGTTTTAGAAAGTAAGTGCGCATTGAAATGATAGGGAAACTGAGGGTGTGTTATTTTGAAGACAACTGGAATGTCTGCCCTACCCCACACATTCAGCTCATTTACACTCCCCCTTCATCACTCTCTCACCCTTTTTGGACAGACTTGCCATCCTGTATGTTGTGTAGTAAGTTTTGCTTTTTGTTCAGGTATTTCTGTCATTTATTTGTAATTGGTCTTCTTTTTTCTTATAATTGTGATGCGTCCCATGTTGTGATGTATGTGTTTAGGTAAGATGGGTCCCATGTTGTGATGTATGTGTTTAGGTAAGATGGGATTGTTTTGTTTTCAGAAGACATAATACTTTGTGAAGGCCCACTAGGTGTGAAAATTTGGACTAAATGTAGTCTAATGTCATATGATGCCTGTCTGAGAGTATCTTTTTTATTGCAAATCAAGTGAATATGTGATAAGGAATTTCAAGGCAGCAGCCAGCCAGCAGTGTACCTTATTTTACAAAAGTCCAAAATATTTGTACCTCAGCATATTTAATGCTAAAATTATGTAACTTGATTGTTAATTGTTATTATCTCTAATGTGCCTGTCACCCTGTACCTGCATGTGACAGGTTTCTATCATTCAGCTACTAGTGTACTTGCCTTTAAGTCACTGTTTAGAGACATAGGAGATATGTTATGTGGATGATGTACTTACATACTCAATGACTGTTTTAGGTACCTGATTATAATATTTCTCCCCCTTTTTCTCAGGTTTTGTACTGTGTTAGAATACCAGAAAGGAAATGACCTTGACTTTTACTTGAAACAAAACAAGAGCATTCCAGAAAAGGAAGCGCGGTCCATCATTAGTCAGACGGTCAGCGCCCTTCGCTATCTCAATGAGATAAAACCACCTGTGATACATTATGACCTGAAGCCTGGTGAGTAAATGAAACATGCAGAATTGTGGAGGACACTTGGAAATGCAAGTAAGCAATGGGATCAAGTTATTGAAGATGACATTTTAGACTGTTTGCAAACAGTCTTGAATTGCGCCTCAGATAAATTTATTCCAGCACACCTGCACTTATAATTCTTTTTGTCCCTTTAAGTTTAGTGTTACATCTACCTTTTGATACATATCTTTGATACATTCCTCAGAAGATACTGCAAAATCAAAAACAAGGTCAATCAGTGCTGTTTAATTTAAATATCGATTGAGACATGAGCCATTGTCAAAAGGTCACCACACAAAGTAACTATGGCATGAAATTTTGAAAATCATTTTTTATCATTGAAAGTATATTCATGGCATGCCTGAAGGTCTATACTTCAAATATATAACTTGGTAAGATAACTGACAGGATATTCCAGCTTTTACAGAGACTTTTTCACATCCTGGTAAACCGTTTCGGTTGTATCACCGTACAGCATAAATTGTGCCTTAAGCAATACCAAAATCAACTGATTTTAAATAAAATTAAGAGAAAGACATCACCAATACATACAAACAAGAGCAACTCAACTGAGAGACAATATGACATCACATAAAGTTTATTGACGCCAATGTAGTTTACAGGCATAATGAGCATATTGGCATAAAAAATGACATTTTCATAAATTTTCAATATAGTGATACAAACATCAGAAGTGTGCCTTGGATGCAAGTTACTGCTATCAAGATATGGTTGAACATAGATATATTGGCTAAAATCAAAAGGCAGCAATTTCCTGGTGATTCATGTTACGGTTGTATTTTGACATACGTTTCGGTTGCATCTTGTCATACGTTACGGTTGTATCATAAACATTCATTATTTTCTATTTATCAACCTCATAAGAGGTACAAAAAGTAGACCATGTTCAATAGATTTAAAACTGAAAAGAATCTGACCTGGAAAAGGAGTACTGGATGACCAGATGAGCAAAATGTCATACATTGTGCAACATTTATCATACTTTCGACCAGCAGGATATCATACTTTCGACCAGCAGGATATTATATTACATCCCATGAATGATGATTTTTATAGTATAGAATACATACAGCAGATTAAGAACATACTATTTACATTTGTGCCAGATTATTAATGGTTTTATTGATAATATGAGTCATGTACAGTAGTAGATATTAAGGAGCCACTGTAATGTAAGTCGAGCTAAATCATGCCCAACAATAACTTTATTAAGAGCACAAATGAGCCACTCGTGCATCAGATTCAGATGTCCACAAGGAGAAATCTGTCTTCGCTACAATGGAAAACTGGTATTTGGGAACCCACGAAAAACACACACATTCATTCACAAACCCTCGTTTCCCCCTATTCACCACACATATTTTAAACACAGCACTTATGTCTGTGTGCACAACATAATGACAATAATAATTCACAAATTTATACCCTCATTCAGTCATACATAACAAGGTTTTGTTGATTGAAAACATGATTAGATATGATGAAAGAAAAAACATCCCAGAAAAACTTAAAACCAACTCTTGCGACTGAAAACGGATGAACACTGCTGACAAATGTTTTAAATGTAGTGTGTCACCAGACTAAAAGCGATGCACTTTCTAAGCAAAATAGTAGGTGATGAAAACTGCCCTTCGTTCCCGAAAAAGGTCTTGCCCGCTTAGCCCCGGTCTTGGGCTTCTTTTTCACAGGCTCAGCCTCGACAGCAGTTTAGGCCTCATCTGAATTCGCATACCTAGAAAAAACAGATATAAATAGTACCATCAATTAAATAGAGTTTTTAGCTTTTGGGTACAGCTTATCAACAGTACAGTTTTGGACAGCAAATCAATTCATACCCTGAAAAAAAAAAAGACAAAGACAATATGAAGTGCACTTTACTTGGTGTTGGGCTTTTTCTTTTGCAAACACATCAATCAACCAATAATGGATAATATTATCTGCATGTGAATCTGTCTATGGTTGAATTATTGTAATGATAGAAGCATTTGCACTCACAACTAGAGTGCTAGTGACTAGAAGTAAGAAATAGCCTTTCTTGGCCAAAAAAAAAAAAAATCAACTCTACAACTCTAATGGTATGGTTCTATCGAAACCTAACAGTAGACTGTGGTACGATACAACATGATACAACCGTAATGATATGTTCAGTCCTATACTACACTCATTAATTTTTTAAGGTCTTTTACTCAGTTTCTTTACAACCTTTAAATATTTCAGTTGAAACCATTACAACTGTACCTAAACTGGCTGTTTATGTTCAAAAATTATCATTTATGGTACGGATGTATCACAATCACCATCTCAATTGTCATACACCAAGGGCATGATGCAACCATAACAAATTTCATCTGATACTCAAAAATAAACTTAAGCAATCTATATCTAAATCTTACAGTGAGATTTTAACACTTCATATTGACTTAATCACAAAACATAATCACAAAGCTACCACAACTGAACTTGTTACCAACTGTGATGTTACGGCTGCATCTTCAAACCACATGGCATGTCATACACTGATAATGTGATGCGTCTGTAACAATCCAGTTCTAAATCAAGGGTAACAGCAATGACACGTGATATTTGAATGGATTGCTACTCATTATGTTTGAAGTATTTGTTCACAACAGCGATTTAAAAAAAAAAAAAGCACATGCACATGAGAAAGGCACTCGATTGTGTTTTGGTTGTATCGAAACTGCATCGTAACCTCAATCATGACATGTTCAAGATGTCGTACACTGGTCACAGAATACAACCATAACGAAATTATCAGCGGCAACAGATTTTACAAATTCTTGATATCCATATGCACTTCTTGTAGCTTGAGGTAATACAAATGATCAATAAATATACGTGTTTGACACGCTCTGGTCGTAAGTACACTGTACAATTTGGACACAGTGTTTCGGTTGCATCTTGTACAACAGATTGCTCGTGTCGTTACTTAGTGCGATCGATTCTCTCTCTATCGCAGGATGTCTAGCTCCACTCAAAAATACAAATCGAAGGGATGCTTAAGACATCACAATGGTGGGAAAATGTAATTACTTCAGTTCCTCTATCCATTTATTATAGCTAAACAGATAAAAGTTCACTTTTGTGTTATGGTCGTATCGATCTTACCTACCTTGTTACGGTCGAAACAGCAAGCAAAAGTGCGTACGACAAGTTGTTTGGTCCCATCATTCCTGACTGATGCAAACGAAGTAAAGAAATCCTTTCGATCACGACACGTAGTCATGTTTACTTCCGTTATATGCCGGATAAAAAGTTGAACCTCGGAAGAGCGAATCAATAACAAGTGCGTTACGGTCGCTAAAAACGAACGACAAAGTAGACCTTGCGCGAATGCTGCCCATTACTGCTTTATGAGAGACAATTGTTGTGATTGAAATTAATTTTATTTACGCTGAATTATACATATGATTAAAAATCTGTTAATTTTGTTATTTTGATGAAAATAAAACGGTTCAATAATGCGATTGCTTTAGCGTCGATTTGCACGACATGCAATACGGCCGTAACGGAGATCATTCAGCACACTTTAATGGACTCTATGGACAGGATAATGGAAAAATAAAGTAGGAACAAAGACATAATATACAGTTAACTTTATTTCAGCACATAACCAGGACAAACATTGATTTAGTATGAAAGACACACATGTTGAAGTTTACCTATCATGTTGCCGCCAAATGGGGCTACTAAAAATTGCTCTGATTGTGAATTAATTTTTTCTTTTTCTACACAACAGCCGCTTAAAACAGCAAACGCTATTGAATTATGTCGCTATGTAACCTCTTTTATCACTCTGCATTGGTTTCCAAAGTCATTTGGCTTTATTTTATTCGTTTTTGGGGGGATTAAAAAGGGTGCCCTCACGTGGGTGACCTTTTGACAATGGCTCACATTGCATTAATACTTTCTTGAGAAATCTCAAACAAGATATCTTAAACATAGGCAATGAAGTGATGGGTGAAAAATGACAAAAGATGAATGAGAAGTTGTATGCCATGAACATTGTATAGAAATAATTAGTTTGTCTCGATGTTGGACCCAGCAAAGACATTCCTTTGAAATTTTTCGGGGAAAAAAAAAACTTGCCTGAAAAAGAAATTAAGTGCTCAGTAGCTAATGCCAGTATATGTAACAGTTGAAGTCATTTACATTAAGTGAAAGCAGATTTAAAGTTTAGAATGGAGAGCTAAAAGTTAATGGCTTTGCTTGCATATATGATGCTGTTGCTAACTCTGAAACTAGATCGGGAATAGTCCACTCAAAAACTAACAACTCCTCCACTGTTAGTTTAGTTTAGTCTTAAATTTAAGTATGTCCAGATTTTGACTATTGTTGAAGAAAAGAGATCATTATGTCCCTTTTGTACCTATTATTTGTGTTAAGTAGAGAGTGTAAAAGGGGCTATTTTGTTGCACATTATGACACGTGTAAACATCCCCTGTCATCTTCCTCATCAGATTAAATTGAGTTCCTCTTTGAGATACCACTGTGATTTTTGCCACATGAATGAATGTTGCACATACTCGGTTGATGTGAAAAACTTTAAGATTATTAAGACTATGTGAGCATTTTTGCCTGCTTGGTCTTTTCACAAATATTACATGTGTAATAATTTCTTTGTACTTCAGGTAACATTTTGCTGGGCAGTGGGTCTGTGAGTGGAGAGATAAAGATTACAGACTTTGGTCTCAGTAAGGTGATGGATGAGACAAACTTTCAGCCTGAGATTGGCATGGACCTAACTTCACAGGGAGCTGGCACATACTGGTTTGACATCATTTTCATGTCTTTGTGTGATGTGTGCAAAATGCAGTGTATGAGGAGGGAATGTTGAGTGCTTTTAGCACTTAGAGCTTTGGGAGGGACAATGCTTATTTCAGTTACAGTTACAATTTATGAAGGAAACAATAGTGTAAATTTTCAAAAGATTGGGAATTTAAATCCTACTACCCAAGCATATGGAGCTACTGTGGATCACAAATGTGGACCAACAGGGTAGAGCCTGGAGCATGTCATGTAAAATAACCACAGATTAAGATGTGTTGGCTATATTTTTTTTATCTTATTAGTCATTTTGAGGATTGATGAGTTGCCTTTTGTTTCAGAATGTGAATTATAATGAATTTGGGAATGCAATAAGCATAGGGCACATATTAAACAATGTAGTGTTGGATTCATATTTCATGTTTGATCCATGCTTCATGTTTTCTGTTGTTGTTGTTGTTTTTTTTGTCTCATTTAATGTATAGAACATTTTTATTCAGGTACTTGCCACCGGAGTGTTTTGTTGTTGGCAAAACCCCACCAAAGATTTCTTCCAAAGTTGACGTTTGGTCAGTGGGCGTCATCTTTTATCAGTGCTTATATGGTAAAAAGGTAAGTACGTGATAAACATCAGCTCTGATTATTAATTGTAGTAAAGGTAAGATCAAGGAATCTGTGTTCTGTTGGTCTCAAGATGAGGTTATGAATTATAGTGGGAACTTCAAGGAAGAAGGAGAAAGGGAACTGTCCACACTAGTTGAACAGCACACTGAACCTGGACAAAAAAACTGAAAAGAGGGGCTGTTCCACTTGAGCGCTATCCTAGTAGTTGTCCAAGGTAATGTCCAAATAAGCCACCTATTCCTAGGACACCTGAAATACCAAAATGGTAGTCAGTGTAGTGGGGGCTAACTTTTGATAGATTTTGTAAGAACAGGATAAATTAGCAGATGTTTTCAGTCATAATATTTTGATTTGCTTTTCTTATCTTTTTGCAGCCATTTGGGCATAACTTGTCTCAGGCGGCTATTCTAGAGGAGAATACAATATTGAAAGCGACAGAAGTGGAGTTTGCTTCAAAGCCCCCAGTAACTCCTGAGGCTAAGGTATATTATTATATTATTGTGACTTTAGTGTGATGTATTATTATATTATAGTGACTTTATATTCAACCTCAGTTTGAAAAGTATGTTGTTGTTTTTTTTAGTGGGTTGGAGATAAGGTACAAAGATTGCTGTGTCATTTTTTTCATACGTGCCATTGTGTGGAAAATGTTTTAGCGCATATTCAAAGTTTGTATGTTTATTTCTTAAAATGGTGGGTATGGCCAACTGTAATGTATGCATGGGTTAGTTTCATGCCATCAGTCCCTTCTGTCAGCATCTCAGTTTGCACCACAGAATGCAAGAAAGTGTTACTGTATCTTTCAGGCTTGATTTATATCAAGTGTCAAGTGTCTTTATCTGGAGAGTTAATGTCTGTATATAGAAATCAAGATTGACTCACTTTGATTGTCGATGAGCCTAGGATTTCATGTAACTCAATAGCTACGTTGTTCTTGTTTTTCCTGTAAAAATAGAGTTATTTGCTCACACCGTCTTTCTTTTTATTTAAGATACAGATAATTTAAGACTTGTTCTCTTATCTGTCTCGTTGCCATTCTTATCCCCAGAATTTCATCCGAAGATGTTTGCAGTATAAAAAGGAGATGAGGCCAGATGTACTTCAACTGGCAACCGATGATTACTTGAAGCCAACTCAACTCAAGTCTAAGTAAATATTTTTCTTTTCTATCGCTTTTGGCCTAATTGAGTAGTAGTTTTAGAAGTATTTTGCTAGTGTTTTGAAAGATAGCTGTAGCTAGTATAACGAAGTTCGTGTTTCCATTGTAGGACAATATCGTCACTGCTCTAGCATAGGGCATAAGTTTTTGGATAGTTTTGAGAAAAGCCCACCCCCCAAAAAAATTTAAAAATTAAAGCACAAATCCTCCCAGAATATATAATATAATTCACATGACTGCACAGTGACCAGCACAACTTTCTTTGTAAAATTTGAAAAATGTGGGGTGTAGAAAACCCAGTAGCATACACACAAATATGACACGTGCCATTATTTGTGAGTTATATGAAAATGATAAATTGATGTATGCCATTTTGTTTTTATATATTCATAAAAGTGAAAGTTGTTCTGTTGTCATAAAAGTGTACTCTGCTCCATATTAACAAGCACAGTCAAACTTGTATAAGGTGACCATCTTTTGTTCCTGATAAAAGTGGTCACCTTCTGCAGGTTGGGGTTTGTCAGGAGGGAAATGAAAGAAAGCCTTTCCTTCCTGAGTTCCCAAGTTGTTGTGACTTGGTCACTGATGTGGGACTGGGTATTCACCTTTAAAATTTAAAGAAAAAAGGTAAATGCATTTCCTGCTCTGACTTGCATGTCAATACCCTGTAATAATCAATCAATAATCTACGCACCTATAGACTTCAAAGCCCTGCTGATGACAGACTTTGAAAAAAGCCCCGAAGTGACAACTGCATCCCCGATATCAGTAAGTAACAATGATTTGTCAGTGATTAGAGGCAAGCTTGAGACCTCACAAGCGTCATGAGCTGAAGATGTGCAAAAGGGGGGAAATGGCTGGTCTGGGACTGACATCTGTTGTCAGTAACAATATTTCAGTAATTGGGGATGAAACTAGGGGTTAATCAGCGCTACACTGGGAGATGAGCCCTGAGTCATGCTTAGAATAGGGGGTACCGTCAAAAAATTTAACGTGATCTCAGAAGTCTTATATGAAGATAAATAGATAGAGCTCATTCAGCTGAGTACAACGAAAAAAAAAGTTTGTAAATCGGATGGTTAGTTTCAGAGTTATGAATTTTTTAGCGGACTTATTTTCACTGTTTTTGGTGAACATAAAATAATAGAGGAGAGAATGGCACCAAAATAGGATAAATTGATGCTTTGATATAGGATAAATAATAAATACTAACCTTACCGCTAACATTAGGTACTATAAACTATATATTTTTGTAATCTGTATATTCTGAACTATAAGATTACACTGTGTTACACAATAATCATGATTACATAATCCAATATGGCCGCCATGATGGCAGATAAGACTGATTTGACAACTTAGAAGCTAAATCGCATCGTTATTTATTATAATAAGTATACAAAACTATATATTTTCTGACTCAGAATGACAACCTGTATTACACAGAATCATTTTCAAGAAGAAATACTGAGATTGGTAAGAAAAAAAATTGATGTAAAACATAAGAGGTTGCAGAGACAAGACACTACTGTTACAAGTAAAAAATCCATGTTCTCCAATGCATCATAAAAACATCTGAATATTTATTCAGGAAAACTGAACTACAAAGCTGAGTTTTATCTCTGCATGCAATTTGGACCTACAAACGCCTAACTAGCACCAGCAGATTGCTAGTCAAACAGTATAGCAACGTGATACGATGTTTACACACTGTGTAGGGTACTTGGTTTAGATCTACATGTGCCTGAGAACTGAACTAAATGTATTAGTCTGGTGCTCTCAAAGCTGATATCCCTTATATCAAACACCATTACTTTGTAACCACAAAAAGCAACAATGCTCTCAGAAAATAACATAAACCGTTGCTTCCACCCCACCTCCCCACCCCATAGTCAACCCCGGCCAGACCTGGTTGACTGTGCACTCGTCTGCCAGGTGAGCCAGACTGGGGTCGCAAAGTGCTGAGTCTACGAACTCAATTTTTATAAGTGTGTTTCATTAATATTACAATATTGCAAAGTTCCAAAGCCATTCTTGGCGTAATCAATGCAAATATCGAATGCAGCGGGCAAATAAACACCCATCCCTGTCACTATCTCACGTTGTGTACATTCGACACACTGCTAAGAACACAAGTGACCTGCCCTTGAACTGCGGCAAAGGGAACATGGCGAGAGCTGACCAGTGAAATCAGGCCGACCATGGATTGGAAATTTGAAGTTTTCTCATACAAAAGTTGTGCAATCTCTTTAATCAAATTAGTATCATTGAGGAAAATGGATAAACTTTATATTTCACGGTCCTCATCGGCGCAATTGGTTGTTGATGACATTAAAAAATCGCTTCAAAAACTTTGAAACGCTGTAACTTTTCTCATAGACAACGTAGAAACTTCGAGGAAACTCTCACGTGATCTCTGTCCATTCATCTCTCCTAATCACATGGTTTTGGGAACCAATAACGAGTTTCATCATTGGAAAATTCCATTCAAACAACGCCACCATACATAACACAGTATGCGCAAGCTGTGATTTCGGGTGCCACGGCGAGGCAGACAGTCCGGCGCCTACCCCATGGTCCTTTAGCTGGGATTTTTACGATGTTTTACGCAATGAGATGTAATGTTCTTGATATGAAACTGACGGGGAAAGGCTGAGCTTTTCATTGATGCTAAATTTATGCAGATAGACCGAATAGTCATTGAGTAATTGGTGTGTGAAGTCAGAGAAAGCGGTGTGCGTGTCGAGTTCGCCGGTCTAGCCTATGCGCGTGGTACCCCCTACTTAGAAGTGTCAGCTTAGTCGGTCATGGGTGACTTTATACAGGGCTTTTCCTGACGGTCATTAGGAGCAGGCGGGAGCAAGACTATCCGTTGTGTATTCTGTGTTTGAGATTTTAAGTCATTTCTGACTGGCTAAAACAGTGATGCTAAGCCATACCCCGAAAGAAGAGTAGCATACAAAAGCCTGTATTGTGAAGTAATGTCAATATATTGCATTTTGGTAGGAATGGCCAAGCCTGCTAACACAGGTCTCAATTCCATGCCCAGATATAACTAGTTAGTGTGACTTTGTCACCTGTTAATCCAGATCACCCAAAATTACCGGAAACAAACTATGATATCTTGGAACAAGCATGTGCTCAACAAAAATTTAGCTGAAGACTTGAAACTGGGCTTTAAGTTAAACTTATGGCCATATGTACCAGAATCATGATTTTACTGGGATTGCAGCCGAGCATAATACAGTGAACCTCTAATACAATTAGCTTGGATCCAGCGAGACCTCACATTCAACGAGGGAAATGAAAATCCCTGGGTTTTTTTATCCTTATTTGTAAGAGTAAATGTACCTCTGATCCAACGAATACAAAATTCTAGAAACCTCGACTCTAATAAGGTCATCGACCTGAAGTTAGGCTGTCTCACATCCTTTTCACCCACAATAAAACTGTCAACAGTGAACAACTCCCGAAGGTTTACATAACAATTGCTAACAGTCTACAAGACTGAGTCAGCATGAAAGTTTACCAGTAATAATTGCATGTGCGAAGGAGCAGAGTAGGGAGGGAGAGGATGGAGGAAAGAGATAGGACCATTTGGGCCATCAGTGGAAAAGTAATTGAAACCTTTGAGGTCTCTGCAATGCAAGGGTTAGGGGAAGGGAAGGGAATGGACAATGGAACAATCAAAAAATATGATTGGCCAAGCCTTTTGTTTGGACCAGTCATTGTGCTAGTCGAAACTCGGTGATTGAAATCACTCATTTCTCAACATTTACACTGCTTTGTGTCGTGTCGTGTTCTCCTCTCCCCCCCCCCCAAATAGTTTTTATAAAAAAAAATCGGTGTGTGTATCAGCTTGCTATGTTGTCATACTGATGGTGTTTGTAGTCAAGGGAAGCAACCAGCGATATTTCTTGGAGTGCAAAGTTAAGTACCCTTATAGCTAAAGGTCATTGACACCTATTGTTTGTTCTTCTTTTAGCCTTATTAACATTTTGTGTTATTCTACATATACCACTGTGATTTGGGGAAATTTCTTCCATGGAGGTTAAAGTACTTCTTTTGCCCGATCTTTTAACGGGAAGAAAAGGGGGGGTCAACGCCCAAATTTTTTCACAAATGTCTTTCGAAAAAGATCAACTCAAATTCTGATTTGGTCCCCAATTTTTCATTTGGCTGGTTTTGACCGCGTGCGAATACATAGGTCTACATATTTTATTTTTTTATCTAGAAGGCTCAAATTGTACCTGAAACTTTAAAATTGGATGCTTTACTTAGATCACAGGTCATTTTACATATTTCTACACCCTAACGCGGTCTGGCAGGGCCCCAAAAAGGGGGGATTTTATATATTAGTGGATTAATTGGCTTGTACACAATCAGTGATTTGCCCTTCTAATAGGTGTCACAAACCTAAAGATTCTCACTAGAGATAGACCAGTTTTCACATGACTTGCAGAGCCTTGCGTTGAAGGAGGACTTAAAGTTGGTCCCGGTGACCTCGTTGAATCCAAGGTTCACTATATATGAAAAAAATGTGATTTCAGTCAGCCATTTCCCTCAAACATGCAGACAAATCTTCCAAGAACACTATCCATCATTGATTAATGTGTACTCTTCAATGGGAAAGTTGTTCATGATCACTGACCTTAGGACTCATGAATACGGATCACACAAGTCTTGTAATTATATCAGCCTACATCAACCATGCCACACTTGCTTTCATGATGAGGCAGAACGGAGTAATATATAAGTACTGGTGCCTACTTTTCTACCAGGAAAATGAGCAAGAAAAGAGCCAAATCTGAATAAATAATTTGGCTAAGGGTTAGTGTCTCTTATGGGACGTGAAAAGGAAAGGTTGTGATCACATTAAGATGAATGAATGGTTGATGAGAAAAATGGCGTCATAAAAGCTGAAGAGGTTCAGTTTCTTTTCGGTATAAGTCTTAACATGCTAGCACAGTGACGATATGCATTGCTTAAGAATGACTGCCTTTGCACCTGCCTTAGGCATGACAAGTATAAGTGATGAGCAAGCTTTTTGATATCTCTTGCCATCAGTCACAAGCAGCAGCACAGCAAATTATTGCTGTTTCGCCCCTTGCAGACTGTCACTTACATTTGGGGAAAATTACATGGGTGTCAAGAAGTCAGGATTTTGAATCAAGATCAATCACAATTAACCTAGCATACAGTATTGTATTTATGAGCTTCTCCCAGCTGCACCTTATTATGAGAATGTGTTGAAAATAACTTTGATCATAATTATATTTATTATTTATATGTTTTTTTCCTTCTGTCTGACAGAAATACAGCAGAAGGAAGCGCGTATGCCAATCCAAGTTCCCTATCCGTCAGTGGAGGAAGCATAAGCGCAGGAGTGGTTGTTGCTAGCAACCAGATTTCTACAACCACCAACTCTCACAGTACCTCCCAGCCCCCATCTTTCAGCTTCGCAGAAAAATTGTCCTAGTCATGGCATTATACGACTTAGATTATTTTTTTGTTTTCTCCCACTGGAGACTTAAGACTGCGGCTGGGTGCTTTCAGTACAATTTTGTTATCTTTAGCAAACTTTCATGGAGTCAAAAGAAACTGTTCAATATCAGGACTGACACTGTCTGTGACAGTGGGTGACATTTGATGTTTGACAATAATCTCTGATTCCTGTGTGTATAATTATTTCTTTGTGGCAGGAGTAACATCTACCAGCTATTGATTGCCTCACTTCCACACAGAAAAGGCGTTTGCAGGAAACTGACTCATACGCTGTGCTGTGTTCTCATTTTCTCCAAGGACCTTGTGTACAGATAAACATGATTGGGATTATGTTCCCTTTTCAAATAACAGAAGTGTTGTGAATGGAGCATACTTTCCATCAAGACATTTTAGTTTCTCACAGGAAGATGAAAACAGCAGTGGGCATTTTTTCAATAGCATATGGTAATTCTTCTTAATTAGTGCTCAGCAATGGTGACAAGGCAATAATATTTAACAAGCAAATATTCCTGGGCTAAGGTTTCTTCAAACTCAAGAAAACAAAGCTCGTTGTGGTAGAAAACAGTAATTGTTTACATAAGATTAAGTGCTATATAGATCCAGCAACATCTATTACCATCATGTGGTGCAGTAATTTTGTATCTGCTTTTTTTTTTCTTTTTTCTTCAGAGTTGTTCTTCAGTACCACTAATATTTCATATATTTTTTACATGGGC
Organism: Ellobium chinense; assembly: GCA_033807755.1. Taxonomy (NCBI): domain Eukaryota; kingdom Metazoa; phylum Mollusca; class Gastropoda; order Ellobiida; family Ellobiidae; genus Ellobium; species Ellobium chinense. The sequence continues at coordinate 2,800,132 of JAWQUT010000001.1, forward strand.
AAGCCTGTCAGAACCTGAAAGTTTTTGCACTAGTATCATAGCTGCACAAACTCTTTGAGGTTGGTACAAGGGTGGCATGCATTAAGAAACGGTTCCTACACTATCTGGTAAAGTCTGAAATTTGTAAGCTACAGGGTTAATGCACTGAGACGATGATATGATCAAAGTAATATTGCTCACAAAGTAGAAATGCAGCAAAGCGTAATGTATCGGTATCACGTAAAGATGAAAGCTGGGCAAAGTTGTTGTTGAAGGCAGAGATTACCTTTTAAAGACTATTTTAGAAGAATGGATGGGAGTTGATCTGTTCACTGGTAATTATTCTTTGAACTCCTCCCTCTCCCATTAGCGTTGTTGGTTTGTTTCATGTGTTAATAACTTTGCTATAAAGATACATGATCCCCAGAATTCAGATATTATTTCTACTTTTCTCCCTTTTTAGAGGTTCTGGATTTTGCACTTTTTACAAAGTCATGATGAAAATATGTGAGAGACTTGCACATTTGAAAATGTTCACCCACCTTTATTATTCACATTACAAGGAAATGGGTCATCGGTTGAAGAGCACTGATTTGGTTGTATACAGGGATGCCAATTTTCCGGATAAATCCGGGTTTCCGGATTTTTCGACATTTTTAGCGGCGGGAAAGAAAATCTGGATATTCCGGCGTTTTGAGTGACGGAGAAAAAAAATCCAGCGTTATCCGGATAACATTCATGAAAATGAAATACGCGAAGGACGAATCGCACGAAAACCGGAAGTTAGATGTTTTACAAACTTCCGGAATGCGCGCGCATGCCTCTAACGAGGTCAGAGGGATACCGGTGCTATATTTAGCACTAGAACTCGCGGAAAGTGTAAACAGTGCGCTCGGTCATCAATCAAGAAAGGACAGTGATGTAAAATGAATAGTCCTACTCAGAATCCATTGTTTTCTATAAATTATATTTATTATTATAAATCTGATTACATCCGTAAGCTGAAAGAAGATGGATACGTGTGGTGCATACTGTGCAGTTATAAACTATGGCACACTGGGAAAGAAGGCACTAAGCTCTACGCTTCAAGGAATGGTCACATCGTAACACTAACAGTAGGATTCCGGCCAGTTTCAAGGACATTAAAGAGAAAGAGAATGCAGCCAAGCTTTCAGCAGCTTTTTTGTGTCAAAGCACTACTCATTTTTGCATATTTTATCAGGACCAAATAAGAGATTACAAATATAAGTTATGGGTAAAGAGATGGTTAAAGGAAAATAAAGTGCACCTTGTTTGTTTAAATTTCACAGTGATGTATTCAGAAGTGAAATTATGAAAGGAAATATTAGATTTTTATCCTAAGTGACAGTTTGCAGTTCCCACTCACCCCTGATATGGCTATTCCTTGCTGTGTTTAGATATATTAATTTCTATACTTTTATCTGTGCAGAAGCAATTTAGGCCTTAAGTTATGTGGACACAATTCTAAAATTGACTTTTCTTTAACCTTTATGTGGTTTTAATGTTTACTTTAATGCCTTATAATTGTGGAAAATGATTCAGAATTAAAAGCACAATGGTTGGGTTGGTTTCCATCGAATATGTCGATATGCCGCGCGCTCTAGCAATTTTCAGGATTTTTTTGGGTCAGGCATTGGCATCCCTGTGTATAGCATGACCTAAACCAAATAATATAAGTGCAATACATAAGAGTAATGCTTGATCTTCATGTATAGTCAGGGATAAAATATTCTTTCAACAACACCACAGCACCATGTTTGTTATGTGCTTATCTGTGCCTCACATAAAAACATGGAATTTGACTGAAAATGGTTGCCTGCTTTCCTTCAGTGCTGTGATTTTAAATTTTTGAGCTACAGACAATGGTTGCACAACATTGCAGCCCCATGGCACATGGAAGCATGTTAGCTTACTAGTCTTTGAGAGGGACGTGACAGTGTCTTGTCTGGAAAATTGCTGTAGTTGAATCATCACAATGTACAATCAACAAAAATGTTAAAGGATTGGTGCCATGTGTGACACAGTAACATATATATTACTAATAGCTTATGATTTGTCAGCTGCAATCTTGACAAGATCATTCTCACGTTGCTTCCACCTGAGGCACCATCCCATGTAAGGTTCCACAAACTTCAGTCCTCTGACATATCACTCGTATTTTGATATTTATTACTCTCGTGACAGACGTTAAGTAGCGTAAATCTGATGTCCTACCCTCCTTTGAGGGCAAATAATTTTAAAGGTCAGTGGAATGGCTTCACCAGTTTTTAAATTTATCTTCCTGTTCAAAGAAATTTGTTCTTTTGTTTTCTCTTTTCATTAATTTCTCTTCTGCAGTAAATTGTCAGCTTAGCTAGTAAGAAATTCCTCCATGCCTTCTTTTTTTTAAGCATATTTTTGCTCGGTGATAAATTGGATCACTTTGAATTGCTGAACAACATGCTTATGTGAATCATGTCCTCGTATAGTTGTATTTGTTAATCTGAATTCATCCCCTAATTCATTAGTAATGATGGCTAAGAAATGAGGACTATGCAGTTTTAACTGTAGCACAACCATTTTGATTCCTTGTAGCAACCCTTCCCTAACATGTATCTCAATAGACTTTTCAACAGTTCATAATATAAATGACTGAACATTTGCCAAAGTCATTTGAAGGCAGACAGATAAACAAGACTAAACAACTCAACTAAAACTAAGACAAAGCTGTTGCAATGAGCTGGCACCATTTCTGCTTAGGGATCTTGGAGTGTTGAAGAGATTTTAGATCATTATTACATTTTTGTAATGTTTGTGAATGGGAACATTGCAGCAAGATTTCATTTAATATAATTTTTAGCCTGTTAGAAACAAGAGATTAAATTCCCGGTTTTAAAATCAGAACAGATGAATATGCAGCAGTAGAAGCAATAAATGGGAATACAGTAATTCAATCACTACCAGCCACAGTAATTTGGTAACGACCAGGCTTTTAGTTCTCAACAACCCTGGCTTCCCAATAGTATTTTGATGTAGGAAATGTAGGATAAAATATGATCTGGAGATTGCAGGTGCATCAGAGATGTTTGGACTGACTTACCACTTCTATTGAGCATTGGGGGGGGTGGTGTCATGCAGCAAGAGCACCAGTTACTTTACTGCAGTCATGTTATTAACACAATAGGTATGTTTTTACAAGTATTTCAATTGCATATAATCTTAAAAAACTAACCAAAAGCCATATCGAGCTTCAAGAAAAAAATTCAAGGAGTTATGCTTGATGGAACCCGGTCTTAAGAGTTTAAATGGAAGTTTTGGAAAACCAGGAATGTTTCAGGGTGCCGTAGTGAGATAATAAAAGTAGACCATGAATGAAAGCAGACCGTCATTATATCACAGATATGCATGAGGTGTTCTGAAATCAGCTATTCAATCAAAAGGGCTACATATTTCAAATTGTAAGACTCAATTTCCTCCTGCGCTATAGCCTGTGTTGGTTGTTGGTGGAACAAACTCATCTTTCCCACTGTAAAGTTCATGTCGTGCTGAGTGAATACCTGATGATCAGAAGTGGGAATAACGAGTTCATTATTTATTGGAATTAGTTAAAATGTTCAGTTACAGAGGTTTTGGGGGGAGGTTTTTTACCTTTTTTTTTTCTTAGTGCTATTTTATCATTCATATTCATGTTGTTGGATGTAAATCATTTCATTTTTGTCTCATCAATCAAACTTCATTACTTCCTAGAAGTAAATATTTCACTGAGCTGTAGTTGCAAATGTTTTCCTATCAGTATTTCTGTTTGTGAAGTTTGAATTTTGACTGTAAATTAAAACAAGTACTTCATGCCTGGAAATGATGCCTGATTCATGAGACTGCCTGTATAATGCCAAATAATGTGAATGAAGTCTAGAAAACATGGGAGGTGAGTCTGGTGAGGACATCTGGGTCTACAGTGGAAGGTGTAGCTCAAGTGCAACCTTGTCACAATATGCCAGTTCTTAGATAATGATCCCAAGGTGGTGAAACTTCAAAATCGTCTTATATAAAAGAGTAATGAGATCTCTTCATGTTGGGATCGATTATCATTCCAGCATTGGCAGAATGCCAAAAATTTTCAGAAAATAAATCTATAAAGAAGACATTGTAACAAGCAAATGGATTTAAAAAAGTGAGAAACGAACTTCTGTAGTTTGATGAGAGACCCTGTGTACATCTTAATGTCCAAAAATTTTATCCATGAGTTACTGTCATTCACGATAATATGCCATTTAGTGACATACTGTAGCTATCAGCATAGCAGGGTGAGCCTCCGTTGAGCTTGAGTTACTCCTTGCAATTTTTTTTTTTAATTTTGAAAAGTGTAAATACTTGCATGCCTGCCTTTGGAGCATTGACATGTGGTTTGTTTGTGTGGTTTGCTTGTTTGTAAGTTACAGATAAACTTGGGTCAGATGGAATCCTTGAGGTGATTGTAAGAGGAATGAACTGTCATGTATGTAAGTGTGATTTTCTTTGTGGAAGAGTAAAGCTGCAAATAGAACAAATTAGAATTGCTTGTGTGTCTTTTATGTACGAATTTACTGTTAGTCTTAGTTTGTATGTGTATGATTGCGTGCCAGAAGTCGCAGATGACAGCTGTATGCAGAACGTTATAGCTGCTTATGCTTTGAGAATATGGACTGCTAGACTGTGGCTTGCCCATTACAAAACTTATTATGTGAAGTTTGTAAATAGTATAATGTCTGTACAGAAATGATAAATATAAGAGGTGGCTTGTATGGGCAGGAAGAACAAGGAGAAAAGTCTTGTGACATTCTTTTGGTGGGTGCTCCCTGCTGGACTTCAATTTCCTGCATTTGTGTTATATGTCATGTGTGGAGCAGATGATAGCGGCTGTGTGCTGATATAGTCTTGGGTATAAGGAAAGTGCATACTCTTTATCAATAACGCTTTCTTCCTCTTGCCATCTTGCCCATTTCCATCCACAGACACCCACAATGGCCAGGCTCATCTCATGACTATATAAGACTTGGCTTATACAAGTATGTCTCTGTTAAGTGGTGTCAGATTGAACTTTTTTTTTTCTTGTTGAAATCTGCTACAAGACTTTTTTTACTTGATGCAAATTTTGCCCAAAGTTTTGCTCAGTGCTCAGATTTCGTTGCAACAGGAAGATGCCTGAATGAGAAATTTAGTACTCTGCGTTCCATATGTGAGTTTGCATTTTTTTGGGAGGGGTGGGGNTTTTTTTTTTTTTTTTTTTGAGAGATATTCTTTTTTTTTTTCTTTTTGGGGACATATCTTTTTTTTTCTTTTCTTTCATGAAAGTGTTTCTGGCATCTACTGACACCCTGAACGCTGTTTCTTTATTCTGAATTCATCTCTTTCATGTCTTTTCATGGCAGTTTCTGATGTGTTCATTTCCTGTTTCCTTCTTTCATTTGTTTCATTCTGCTGTCATACACCATGTCCATTGAGTGATAGTCCTGGGATGCATCTCCTGTGGACATTTTCTGATTTCAGTCTATTGAAGTTCTTATTATTTTCAACGTGTTTCTCGCCTCCTGAGAATGTTTTCAGGAAATTCATGCTATTCAGGTGACACATCTGGGAACTGGGTGAAATAGAACAGTCACATTTGTGTTTGACAACAACAAAAATGACCCTATCTCAGTGACCTCTGAATGAGGTCAGTTTGCCTTAGGGGATGTTTCACACATGCAGATCAAACAGGCAGATCTCAGTGACAAGCAAAGACAAATGATTGTCATAAAGATGGCATTTGTGTAGTGGAATACTGAAATGACCCCAATATAATGGTCCATGAAAGGCAGTCTTAAAGCCAGACTTGACTTGTTTCATTTCACCAAAGCCAAGCTCTGAGTAACTAGCAGAACTGCTGATATAGCTGTCATCTGAAAAAGGATCCTTTTACAACAAACGTTGTCATTGTAGTAACTAGGCCAGAGCCTTGCGTTTCCTAATGCTTGTACAAAGTTGATAATGCACATTGCACATGTCATTTTGATGGCTTTGATTTTGTGATTCTGTCTCACTGAGATCTACCAACAACTTTGATTGGGCAGATGGTCTGATAGCTCTTCTGCAGAGGCAAGATCCGACTACAATGGTGGTGTTTGAACTAGATCTTCATAATTAAAGTTGGAACCAAAGACAAGTTTATCAATAAGACTGGACAGTTGCTTTGATTGTGATACCAATTTTTGTATGCAGGGTGGGCAGGTTAACCTCCCCCCACTTTCAGTGAGCTCACAGTTGCTATCCATGCCACTAATGGTGTGCAGGGGTGCTGATGGCTTGTGTCTGCTCAGAAATTTACTTTGTGGGCTTTATCCTTCAGAGGTAAGCTTTCTTATCTGCTTATCACTATGTTGTATTGAGGCCAAGAAGAAAGGTAAAAGTGTGAAAGTATGGTTTTTTGCAAATATTACAGCACATTCTTAATATTTTGTTTGTTAAAGCATATTCTGCATTATCCATTTTCCATTATAAGGAAAAACAGTCTGTGAAGAAGAGGACATTTATGTTTCTATCCACACAACTGCCAGCTTGCTTCACAAAGAATTACCTATTAGAGACAAGTAAGGGATCACACTTTTGTTGGGGATTTGTTGTTTAAAACAATGAGAGAGATTTTCATTTAATAGAAAAGGAAACGAAAAAAAAAAGGAATAATGTGATAGGGTACTCTGGAATGCATTTTGAGAGCTATTATTTATATAAACGCAGGGTCTAATTTGTAATAGGCACGTTATAAAAATGCATGGGGACTTACAAAATATTAATTGTAAACTGCTAGTTTTATGTCATCAAAAGTTACAATTTATTAAATTCTTTCGTATTTTGTGGTATAAAGATGTCCACATTTTATCTAGGTATATGTCCATGCTGGCCACTAGAGGGTGCTGGTGCTAAATAGATGTGCTGTTCAATCTTATTGATTACATCGCTGGTGGATAGGAAAACTATTCTAACTGACATCTAACTGACTGTCAGAATAGTTTTCCTATCCACTCGCGACATTATCTTTGGTTGTACTTGGAGTTAGCAGTGTAGCATTTCATCATGTTTTCCCAATGATTTTTGTTATTGCATAGCATGCATACAAGGTCTGAACTGTATATAAAGGGCCTGGGGTCTCCCTCCACCTACTCTCTCCAATTTGAAATAATGTGACAACTCTGAATTGTTGCGCGATTTTGGGGAAGGAAAGGGGCATAATTAATGACACTTGTCTCCTTTCCCGCTGAGCTAGCTTAAGGGGAGACACGGCCTTTTTTTCAGAGTGTGTATTGCAGAAAACATGGGACACAACTCACCACAAGTATGTTGGAGTTTCTTAGCAAAATCACACACCAATATGCTGAAAGGTGCATTTTCTTCCCATAATTGTGATGAACTTCGGATATTTGTCATTTGAAACAGCATCAGTTTGACGCCAGACTTTACCTATGTCTTTTAGATACCTTAATGCATAATCTTATGTGGGCTTTTCTGGATTTTCTGTTTTGAAATTCTGTGTCAAGGCAGAGAATCCAAAAATGCCCACGCTCATGCATTAAAGTATCTAAGAGACATGGGTGAAATCTGTTGTCAAACAACTGGTGCTGTTGGTAACAACAGATGTCCTAACATCATCACCTTTAATAAAGAAAAAAAAAATACCATTGAGCACCTTGGCGTGTAATTTTGTATAGAATCTCCAATGGACTTACACTGATGAGTTGCACACCCTGTTTCCTGCACTATAACACTTTACAACCTCAGGGAAGGGCCTTGTCTTCCCTTTCCCTGAAGGTACTCTGTGCCTTGAGTACTTGATGAAAGGTCACAGAATGGATACCCATAACAAGTAAATTTAATGTACATCTTATAAGGGCCAGTATAGTGGGGTTGCAGCCTGTCTGCATATCATTTTACTTCAACAAGCATAAAATGATTTGCATTACAAGACTTAACTAGATTTGCAAGTATGTAAGGTCCTATGGAAGGGATTTGAACCATGCAAGTTGATAGGGAGTCTTCAAGACAGCTGTAACTTACTGACTGAAATTACTAGACTGACAAAGTAGGTTGGTGCACGTGTATATTGATTTGGTGAATATAGTGCCACTTGAACAGATCTGTCATATGTGTCTTGAGAGATCCTGTGATGTGACAGTAATTCTCCAACGCTAGAAATGGAGATAGTTGTTTGATATACATGTCCACACACAGAAATATGCCTGTCATGTAGCTGAGGGGAATTCTGCTATTATCTTTGCTTAATGTGTGCAGATTAATTATGGGACATTTGTTTGAGGTTTCAAAGCTTGATTTGGGCTAATTGTAAACATGAAAATCACTTTTTGTGAGACAGACACATAGACTTCTTGAATCATTTTCAATTTTTTTAAGATGACTTAAGATGACCTGCAGATTTATTTACTTGAACAAAGAAAATGTGTAAACCATAAAGTTATAGATTCCTCAGCCACATTTGAATCTGTCACATAGAACTACATTGCCAGAATAGGTGTTGCAGCAGAAGTCCATCTTGTAAATGCTATGACAGCTGGTTTCATGACATTATATTCTTTGTGATTTTGCCAAGTATTGTTTGAGATGCAGCCTTCAAGGAAATCATATTTATTTGTTCTTTTGATAAAGAAAATTGGTGAAATGTGGAACTTTTTTTTTTTTAAGATTCATCCTGTGTATGACTGCAGAGTTCAAAATAATTCCATTGTGCTCATATTTTTGTAATAAATTATATGTATCATGTAATACCAAATTACATGAAAATTTCAGATAATACAGTTTCATACCAACAGAATGCTGGGTCTCTTTTTATTGCTCATAAATTCTGCTTGATTGTATTGTCATTTTGAAAAACTAAAGTAGACCCCAACAGGATAAATTTTCATACCTACTAATAGTTTATCCCAGATTTCAGTTTTGAGAGGTTGGCAGATCCATGTAGATGGATGCATTGCAAATAGTCCATTTTACTTTAGATGGCATTTTTCACCTCTGCACATCAGGCCTCTTTGATTTTTCATATTTCTACACCTTTGATGAATAATCTTTTGCAGATACTGACCGCCACAAAGCAGTTTAGACATGTATTATGTAGTAACACTAGAGTGGTGACTATGTATTTTGTAGTCTTGTAATAGCTTGCACAAAAACAAGGCCTGCTCATTAGATGCAAGGTCTTGATTTTTATTCTTGTCTTTGTTGATGCCCCAGCAGTCCAGCTCTGAAATGACATTACAATGTAGTTAGCCTCTCATCCTGTTGTATGCTGGGTGGTAGAAATGTAGTTTTGTCTCCAACTCTTGCGTGTACTGAGTTCTCATATTTATTTTTATTTTCATATGCTCAAGCTGAATTATTTACAGCATCATTGTAAGATGGGTATGGCATTCACATAAATTCAACAATGGTTTCATTAAAGAGAAATATTTATTTCATTACAATATTTACGGTGTTCTTAGATAGGGAGGTAATGATAAGAAAACGGCAACTGCAGCACTGACATTGTTAATATTCCAGAAAACAGACGGTTCAGGGGTCAGGAATAGTAAATTTACTAAGTATGAAATGTTGAGCATTGGCTTACTTCTACTACATATTATATTCCACAGCCGTGACTGCAACCAACTCTTCTTATCCATTACATCATCACATAAATTGTTTTAAACTGAATTCAGTCTTTGAACCAGTCCATGACACAAACAGTAATGGATTGATAATTTAATGTATTTTGATTCTGTATGCTGAAATATACAAGGATTTGTACAGTCAGACTAGAAGCCATGCAGAGCACTTTAAAAGTGCTAAGGAGATAGCAAAGCTTCAATATGGAGAAAGCAGTCTTAATCTTCTTTACCCGCTGTACCAGTAACCCCATTGTCTTCTAAACATGCTTTCTTTTGTTGATTTCACAGCGGGATGATTATTCCATTTCCAGAGCTCATCACTATCTTTGCATTGCAAAGACGGATTTTGCACACAAAACGGCAAAGCTTCAAAATCTAGTTGCAGGTTTTGGTTGTAACAGTAACAATCACTCTTCACAGAGACTTGCCGAAAGTAATTAATAATCCTTCCATGTTGATGTTTAAGACTGTATGCCCCTCTTCGAGACATGTGGAATACAAACTAAGACCTCAACATGGATTTTAAAATATTTGGACAGAAATTAATGAACAAATCAAAATGATTTGTTATGAGACTAGATGAACAATTCTACACCTTCACATTCGCACCCTTTCTGGTTTCCACTTTACATTTATGACTAAGTAAGCTGTCTGGCAGGCAGTGGGGTGTCTGGCATGTTGTTGTATTGTTTGTACAGAATACCATTCTGATGTTGTGAGAACTTTACTGCGTACACTCGTTTCTTTGAGCATGGTAATTTTTTTTTTGTTGCCAAAAAATGCACTATGCCATGCACAGGTTACTTGTATGCGGCGCAGTAAGTGTCGAACTTGATGTAAAGTAAGTCACATGATCATGTTCAGTAATTCCATGAAGTTAAATAAGAAATGGGATGTATATCTGTACATGTGTGTGTGTGAGTGTTTATGCTTGCAAGACTGACTGCTTGCTGTGATGGAATGGGGAATGCTGAGAAAGAAAACACAGATAATAAAAAAAAAAAAAAAAGTCATGTCCACATACTTGAGGATATTATGCATTTCTGTATAGTCAATAAAATGAATTGTCTTGTTAAAAGCATATCTTTTTGCATATTTGTGTTATTTCTTCCCATGAATAATGTTATTATTTTCAAAAACATATTGGGTGGACCAAATAAATGTTTGTTTAATTCAAAGTTCAAGAACTCCAAGAGTTAGGAAGAAACTGGGATTAAATTTTAAGCACATCAATGAACAGAGATAACCTATAATTATTCAAGTTTCTTTGATATCAGTGCTACACCTTTATTACAGCAGAAAAATTCAAATGTAAAAATATGAAGAGCTGGGGGCCAATATGTCGGATGCACATGCTATGGTTAGACAGGTGTTTTCATTTCATCAGCTGTAGTTTAACCACAGCATTTAAAGATTTGAAATTTGCAGCATTAACAAATATCTACAGTATTTGTTAATGTATGTCGAATTTCAGCTGTAGAAAATTTGAATCCTTAAACTTTGAGATTAAATAAACTTTATTGGGGCGCTCCAGACATATGTTAATACTCATCTCTGCATATATGAGGACTTCACTTCTCATAAAGAACATTTAGGGAGCTGAAAACGCTTTACTGCATTTCTAATTGTTGAGGGTATTTGCTTTCAGCGTCATTAGTTTTGCCATTGTCTTCCCTTGTCATTGAGCATCAGCTCTTGTAATGGGATGCCAAAGTGTAGCAGATTGAGGTTTTGCGTAGCTGAGAAACTGTGAAGAACTTTCTGAAAAACTTTCTTCAAGACAGTCTTCTGTCATTTGTTTTTAGTTTTACATTTGGAATTTTGGCCATAAGAGGAATACAAAAGTAAACAATATGATCAGATAAGTTATTTCTCAGTTGTAGTTTTACATTATGGCACTGAGGCTTCTTGCAATCAAATTTATTAAATCATGAAATAGACTGTGCTCAGCTCTATACTTCTGCATAACAGATGATGAGATTTTGATGTGCCAACATTCTAATGGATTTCAACATTCAGAATTGACCACATTACATACAAAAACAGTGGAGATCAGGAATCACATTTGGAATTGGGGCTGTCAAGAACACTGGGGTATGGGATGATAAATTCTCAGTTTTTTTTATAGTACCCCACAGAAGCAATTTGAGATGTTTAATTACTTAGACTTACACAGTATGTGGCCCACTGTATCTTTGAGTAGAACTTTTTTTTTTTCAGAGCTTATTTTACATTGTCAGGCACCTCAAATCAGTGATGTCATTTGGAACTCGCAGAGAGCTCAAAATAAGGATAATTAATTGTAATAAGACAAATAAGATATTTTATCATTATTTCCTATTTTTAAAGAATGATAAACATAGAAGGAAATACCCTTGAGTAATCTTCAGCGACAACATCTTTTTCATACAGTGGAGATCAGTTACACAGAACAGTTAGTCCAATACCACTTGATCCAAAACATTTTCAAAGTTGAATTTTGTATGTGTTTTTTTATACGTTCATTCCATTCTGTATGAAATGGAAATAACTTGAATACCTTTTGATGCTTTTTTCTCAAGGTTTTCTACTTTCAGTCATCTGATATGTGCCCATCATGGCCATATCCCATTTGAGACAAATCGGGAACAAAAGTTAGTGTGGGTATTTTTTCTTAGGGTAGGGATAGTGTCCACCAAGAGGAAGAAAAAAAGTAATTATGTTTGTTTATGCTATTTTAAGTGGGCTCTTCCTTGTAGGGAAACTATGCAATGGTTTTAGTCTGTTGATGGTGTTGCGTTGAATGTAAAGAATTTTGTTTCCTGACAGCGTGGGAAAAGCTCATGAAAAGCACAACCAGGAGTTCTCTTTTTCTATTTCCGGCTGTAACTCTTCACCCAGTGGCACCATCTGCTTCGTGTTTCAATATTATAGAAGCACCCTTTTTTCCCGTTTTCAACCTATAAATTGCTGCTCCATGCATCATAACTCTGCACACAATGTACTCACATTCACACTGCACGCTTTTTTTTTTTTTTTGGTATTCTGCAGTGCTGATGTTGTTTGTTTTCAGCACCAATAAATTGTTGGTCCATGCATATCTCTGCAACCAGAATAGTTGTAACTGATCCTGTACATCTGTACCACACTATCTTTTTTTTCATTTTTACCAGCGACAAAGGGGGGGGGGTGAGGTCTGCCGTACTGCTGTTGTGTAAATGGGCATTACTTTACATCCTAAATGCAAGTACTTAATCCTAGAAGGTTTGTGTGGCCCCTGTAATTTTGGTTTAATTGACCTCCGCAGTAGTCATGACAGTATTCTGCACACTGACACTTTGACAGTGAAACACACGCAACATCAGTGAATACAGAACAAAATCATTCAACAGTTGTAACAATGCAAGGGCCACCAAAGAAAGCACAGCAAGACCGAATCAGCTTATTCAACAAATTTATTTTGTCTAAGGTTTCAGATGACTGTCAAATTGAACATTGAACATAGGTCCACACACCAAAATAGGCTTATTCAGTTTTGTTTTTATTTTTTACTCCCCGTCTCCTTTGCAGTAGGGGTTGGCATTCCTAAATGGCAATCAGAATCATTGTTAGCTTGCTAAGTTTGTGTTTAAATCCTGGTGTTTTGAGCTTCCAGGCTGAACTGTTCAGACTGTCATCAGTTCTAATTTACCTATTTCTTTTCACATAGTTCAAAGAAGTATTCCCTACCCATGAAGAATAAGTTGACCATGACACATGGTAATTTGATGCTGTGTTTACAAAAGTAGCTGTCTGCATTTAATCTCGGTTTCTCTCTCTCTTTATTTCTGTAAATATTATGGTAACGGTCTTAATATTCCTCGACATCATCCTGGTCTTCAACCTCAGCAGAGTCAACGCCCACTTCTTCGTAATCTTTCTCCAGAGCAGCCAGATCCTCACGGGCCTCAGAGAATTCTCCTTCCTCCATGCCCTCTCCCACGTACCTAGAAGGAAGATTTTAATGCAAATATTTTAAGGACTAATGGCATTGTCATTCTGAAAATATTGTATCATAGGAAGTAAAAAAAAGGCTCATAAAATTGAGCCACCTCAGACATAGTTACAAACTGACGGAAGAGGGGGAGTAGACTTTACTAAGATTGTGTGCTGGCCAAACAAGTTTTCTGTTTTAAGGTTCAGGTCTTCATCTCCCATTGTAACGATATTGCAAAACAAGCAGTTTCACAGCTGCTATAGGAGACGGTAATCACAGTACCAGTTTCGCGTCTACAGTTTTTACAACAAGCAATAACAAGATGTGACATTAAGTTCCAAGTCCCGACCACCGACCACCGAAGCAATACATGAGCAAGAAAGAATGTAAACCATTGAGCTTGATGGCATGAACATACATAATGTAATCCAAATGTAGTCAGTATCTCCGCACAGATCCGTCAAAATTGTCGGATGAAGCATGCCAGTGGGATTTTTTACTTGTTATTTGGAGAGAGAACAGGCTAGAAGGATCAACGTTTATCTATCTTGGTATTCATCCCTCTTGCCATAAGCGTTTCGTTATGAGCTGGTCTCGTAAATCTTACCAGTGGACGAAGGCCCGCTTGGCATACATCAAGTCAAACTTGTGATCGAGTCGAGCCCAAGCTTCGGCAATTGCAGTGGTGTTACTCAGCATGCACACTGCACGCTGGACTTTTGCCAGGTCTCCTCCAGGGACAACCGTTGGGGGCTGGTAGTTGATGCCAACCTATTAAAGATACACGTATACATAAGAACGATGCAGAATATGTACATCTTTCCACGCGTGGACATTAAAACGGTACAGTACATTTTTATGCCTCGCCGCGCTTGGGCAATAGAACGGTACAGCACACGTCTCACCACGCGTGAACATTAAAACGTACATTATAATGTATGTCTTAGGCCACATTGTTTTACCTAGTTGTGATGAGCCATGATTTGCGGACGATTTTTGCCTTAATGCTTCTCTTTGTAAGCATGTTGCCGATTTTCATAATAAAGTAGACAGATCGTTTAATGGGAACGTAACACCTTTTTTTTTTTTTTTTAAGAACAGAAGTGGATGGTGAGCCGACACAAAACAGATTTTCTCACAGCGCAGAGAAAGGGGATGACGTGCTCAAGAGACAAAAATGCAGAGAGAACATGAGAGAAAGAAAGAAAAACTATATAAATTAACGTTCTTGCTTGTTCATATTACGTGGACAGACATAGGATGGCCTTTGATTTTTATCCAGCCATTAAGTTAATACACAAAATGAAAGAAAGAATGTGATGCAACAGGACTCGAATCCGCGATTTCTGCATCAGCACTCTCTACCTTGCTGTCACTTGGTATTTGCCTCTTTGAGTACTGTTCTTACTCTGCTCGTTGAGCATCTGTTTGTGTGTCCTCACTCCCCTCTCCTCTTCTAACATTGGATTCAGTTTCCATCTCATACTACACCAATGGCTTTCATGATGCATCGCCAGCTAAGCTGGTTAACCTTCACTCAAGTGCCTAGTCATATGGGTAATCTGCAAAACGAGATGTCTACCTGAGTAGCACTTCAGTAGTTTGTTAGGAGTTGTTTAATTGCAGGTCTTGAATGTTTGGGTTATTTTGGACAAAATGCAAAACGAGATATCTACCACTGCATAATTTAAGTGGTTCTTTTGGGAGTAGGTTAGCCTCAGCTCTTGGATGTATGGTTGGTTGTAGACTACAGTGTATCTTTAGGACAATATGCATCTTTTAGTATTGGAGAAGTTTGAAGTGGCTAATGGTGGGGTGGGGGGAGGGGTTCTGTTGTCCATATCACCCTCTCCGGAACCACTGCATGAGGTGCGTGCAAATGTTTTGATATGATACTGCAATAGTAACGAGAATGCCATATGGTTTCAAAATGTTACCTTGAATCCAGTGGGACACCAGTCCACAAACTGAATGGTACGCTTAGTCTTGATAGTGGCAATGGCAGCATTGACGTCCTTGGGGACCACGTCGCCTCTGAAGAGGAGGCAGCAGGCCATGTACTTGCCGTGGCGCGGGTCACATTTCACCATCTGGTTGCACGGCTCGAAACAGGCATTGGTAATTTCAGCAACGGACAGCTGCTCGTGATAGGCCTGGAAAAAAGGACAGCTGTGAAGTCATTGCGTACTGGCTTCTTAGTACCTATATATTCATTGCTGGTCATGTATATAACGATGATGGATGTATCGTTGTGTTAAGTATAGTATAATATTACAAGTTTGCAGCTTGCATTTAGAGACTGGGTATTTCACTTATGCTCTGGGTTGCTGCTAGCAGTAAGTCACTCAAATCCTGTTGCAGCAGTTGGCGAAAGACTAGCTCAGTGTGAAACTTTAGGAACCTGTGGTATCTTTAAGCCTTTCATTCCCCAAATTACTCAAACAGCCAGCCATTGCTCTTGATCACCTTCCGTTTACCATGCACGCCCGCTCATTCACCTTCACCACAACCATTTCACAAAGCAATAAATTTCTGTGTTAATTTCATCACAAACCCATTAAGAATTCGACTTCCCATTCAGGTCCTACCTTCTCAGCTGAAATGACTGGTGCGTATGTTACCAACGGGAAATGGATGCGTGGATAGGGCACCAAGTTGGTTTGGAACTCTGTCAGATCCACGTTCAGTGCGCCGTCAAATCTGTGTGGACACAATAAAAGAAAACAAAAAATTACTGTAGTAGTTATCATAGTTACTATAATATCATCCCATCCTCCACCCGCAAAATCATCGCCTGGTGGGAAGGGGTGGGGGCTCATTTACTCTTGTGTTCTTTTCTTGTTATTCTATTCTTTTCCACCCCTCATAGGAGCGCCCCTGATTCTCGGACAACCCCCACCCCCATCCCTCATTAATTGCAAAGGGCAGCGGGGTTGCTAGTTATTAGTAGTTACACGGCCCTAGACCATAGGGCAGATGGGGTGATTGCCCCGATCTGCGAGGACTAGGGGGCCACGTGCCAGTTTTGGACATAAGGGGTCCCACGGCATTTGTTGCCTTGCACCAACCGTATTAATCCGGTCTTAAGTACACATGACAATTCACACGTAGGTTAATTCTTACTTTGTACCTGATGTAAAATCACGTACGTTCAAAATGCAGTTGGAACTTAGTGCGTTAGAGAGGAAGAACGTCTACTGCTCGTAAATGGAATTGTATAGGCCTATCTTCCGTGGGACAAACGTTAATTTAGCTTCTCACCTGAGTGACGCAGTGATTGATGAGACAACTTGGCCAATCAGGCGGTTGAGGTTGGTGTAGCTGGGACGCTCAATGTCCAGATTTCTACGGCAAATATCATAGATCGCCTCGTTGTCCACCATGAAGGCACAGTCAGAATGCTCCAGTGTGGTGTGGGTTGTCAAGATGGAGTTGTATGGTTCGACAACAGCAGTGGACACCTACAAGGAATTGAAGGATACAGCAATGAGTATTTCAGATTATTTCTTGCACTTGTAGCAATTTACCGTACATCTTGTATGCTGGGATCATTACAGTGTAAATATATCTTAACATTGTGCGCTAGACTTGGTTGACACACTCAGTGGGTATAAAGGATAGGGGTCATTCCAGCAGAATGCCATTTACTTTACAGCGTGTAGTTACTCCTAACAGGTGTTACTGTTAGTCTTTAAATATAAACTGGAAGGACTGCTGTAAAGTCACTTTTTGCTGTTTTCCTCGGAAATTAGCATAACTGAAATGGCATTCAGCTGGCATTGCTCGTAACTGTCTTTTTATGACTGACAAGGGTGCTTGTAGTCGTCAGTGTGTACAACGCTTCTATAAAAGTAAACTGGAGACCCGAGTTAAAAAAAAAAAGGATCTAAGTAATCTGACATAGTCAACAAAAAAGGGGAAAACACTTTGGTTCGAGGAGTGTATCATATTTTATATTATTAGCACTTGCAGTACTTTACCCTCTCTGTCTCAGATCAGTGATCAATAATGTTGAATGTTAGTTACCTGTGGGGCTGGGTAGATAGAAAATTCCAGCTTGGATTTCTTGCCGTAATCTACAGAAAGACGCTCCATCAACAGGGAGGTGAATCCAGAGCCTGTACCGCCTCCGAATGAATGAAAGATCAGAAAACCTTGAAGCCCTGTACATTGGTCGGCTAGTTTCCTGGAAAAGAGGAGAACAGAGCGTTGTATTTTAAAAAAAATGCTCACCCAGGTTTCTGCTTGTCAAGCTTCAGAAAAGTTGAGAGCTAGGTCAGACAAATTAATGAGGATAAAAAAGAAGCTCTCCCCGATAACAGGTGAAGTATACGCACGTGGTAGATCATAATTATATCCTGCCGGGACTATCCCCTGCTGCAAAACGTTGTGCATGATGACATTGCCGAACATCCAGAACACAGTGTGAAGACTATAAAAATTATAATAGCATGTCTACATGATATCCATTCATTTAGGCCAGCATTCGGGTTTACAGGTTTGAACGCAACAGACCTAGGCAAGTGTAAATGTCGGTGCTCTGTTGGATGCTTTCTCTTTTCCTTTCTCCAACTCCCCCCCCCCNCACATGTACACACATACACACACACGCATACACACGTGGGAGGGGAGAGGAGGAGGGAGGGTACATACAATGATCACCTCACCTTATGCGGTCCAGCACCAAGTCAACGATCTCTTTGCCAATGGTATAATGACCGCGAGCATAGTTATTGGCTGCATCCTCCTTTCCAGTGATCAGCTGCTCCGGATGGAACAAACGTCGGTAGGCGCCTTGGCGGACTTCATCTACAGATGTTGTAATGTAAAAGGATAAACTTATGATTTTTTGAATAAACGTGGAGCAAAAAAAAAGAAAAAGTAGCCCCACCTGGCTTTTAACCCCCAAAACTCTTGCCACTGACCCGCTCACTGCTTCGTGCAAGACTTATGCCACTATGACAAATGAGGCCAAACTCACACAATTGTTCATACTGTTATCATATGCTTGTATTTGTGAGAAAGGTAATACAAGTTATAAGTGGTAGCATTTTTATGGTAAGTACTACCGTAATTCTTTGGCTCCATCACGTTCTGATGAGGTGTTAGCATGCTCCCCACCCTTTCCTTCAATCTTCAACAAAGTTGTAGAATGATTTCAGCTTCGCTAAATGATGTCCGTCAAATTTATATAAAAAGATGGAAGTTAACACAAAATAAAGATTTCATGACTACTGTCACCGTTACCAGTTTGAAAGACTATGATTAAAAGCTGACACTTTGAAGGTCAATGGTCACAAAGGGACATGATAGCAATGTACAGAAAATTAAGAGAAATCCTGATAACCCTACATGGTCATTATCCAGTATTGGCAATAATAATATGATCAAAACTTTGGAGCAGCGCTATCTGGTTCAAGATCATCTGCTGCAGAGTCCCCGCAAGAGCGACCCACGTTAACTTTTGTTTTTGTTTTGTTTTGTTTTAATTCGTCTCTGTTCACTGGGCAGGCATGGGTCAGAGGCCCATCCCATGTCTGTCCAACAATCGAAAAACTCTCGCCTGAAAATGGAAATACATTATATACATGAGGCTTCATCGCCCTTCGTCATGATACCCAGGAGTGATCTGGATAACTCACCTACTACAGTTGGTTCCAAGTCCACGAAGACAGCGCGAGGCACATGCTTGCCTCCACCTGTCTCACTGAAGAATGTGTTGAAAGAATCGTCTCCGCCCCCAAAGGTTTTGTCAGAGGGCATGACCCCGTCCGGCTGGATACCATGTTCCAGACAGTACAGTTCCCAGCAGGCATTGCCGATCTGAACGCCGGCCTGACCAACATGGATGGAGATGCACTCTCTCTGATGGATGCGAAGATACAGTTAAGTGCGTGAAAGAATGCTCGTTAATGGACGAAGAGAGGATATATATATGGATGGGTATGCACTCTCTGATGGATGTGAAGATTCACTTCAGGGCGTGAGAGGATGCTCGTTAGTGGAAGAGGAGAGGAGATATGGATGGAGATGCAATCTGTTTCATGGGTATAAAGATACAATTCAAAGTGTGAGAGAATGCACGATAGTGAAGGAGCAGAAGTGGAAAGAGTCATCCTTGTGGACACAAACGGTGGAACCTCGATATTTGGTATACTTTGGTGCATGGATACAAGTATATTTATCACTAAAGATGTACCTGTGATCTAGATCTATTTAAATTATAAAACGATAGAATAATTATGAATATGTGCTTTGAAATTCATATTTAATGTGTACTCATAAACTTTATAGGAAGATTCATAATGAGGTTCCACTGTGGTATCTTATTTCACGAAAGAGACAAAAATGGGGCGAGGAGAAAAAGCGATATATCGTACAATCTCTTTATTACTTGAAACATGAATATACCAGATTCCCAGTACTGCCATCAAACCTGGCGTGAAATAATTCCACTTAATGTCCATAAGCTAATTCCTGGCCTACGATCATATTCGTTAACATGGACAAATTGTAAGATAGACGAGCCTACGAAGCATATACGGAACATAATAATATCCGTGTAGGAATACTTGTGGACAGATAGACAGAACCAGATTTACATTTCATTTCACCGTGATAGTGGAAAATTTTGTGTATTATGCAGACCCGTTGTGATGGAAAATAACTGACTTCCTGACATATGTAAGGGTACTCTATGATATGAACACAACAGGGTCGTTCACTAAGAGGGAGGCCATGAGGTAAAAGTGCTCACGCGAGCACCTGTTTGGCTTGTGGAAGCGTGTGTGCGTGCTGGCATGCCGTTGCGCGGATTGCGCACCTGTGTGTTTGTATGCACACATTCGTTACTATCAGATACAAGGATCAGGGTCTGTGAACATAACTTGCAAGTTATTGTACTCAGTCAAGAGAAAGCGCCGGTAGACATGTTTCTCATTATCATATGTCTGACAATACAATACTATGCATACAGCTGTTTCCCTTATCTTCAACGACTTTGCCCAACAAAGGCGGGTAGGCGGTAAAAACAACAACAGGTTAGATTGTACCTGTATCAGAACCACCGGGGTGACTCACACTTACCCTACTTCCACGTTGTTCAGGTATGCGTTACGTGCGAGGTCTACTCACAGGATGCTATTCAGGATTTCCATGTGACTGCTACGCGCAACCTACGTATATGTACATACGTTACATTCTCTATAGACTTTCAAGTGTAGGCAAGATTAGACCGTCCTTAAAGAAAACGTAACCGAAAGTGTTCGAGATTCCCGCGGCAACCATCTTAAATGTTGGTTTGTTTGTACGATTGCATACACGTTTAAAACTAAAGCAAAACATCTGTCTCTTTTTTATTACGTATCTTGGCCTTCTCAGAAAGGCGAAGGCGCATATGCCTTCGGCAAACAACGACAACCATCTTTAATTTCGTTGTTTTTTTTTTTGTATGCTTATTCAAAACGAAAATAAAACATCGCGCTATATATTTTTGCTGCGTCTCTCTTTTATGTATTTTGGCCATCTCAAATAGGCCAAGTTGCATTAGCATTTGGCAACATCCCATCTCTACACAAAGAAATAAAACGACGAATATAATCTGCCATATGTTATCTTCGGGGAATTTTTTGTTGTTTTTTTTTGTTCTTTTTTCGCGAATTAATCTTATCAACAATCATACTGTGATATTGGACAAGAACTCAGAGTACACGAGTTCTGACTGCAGTCAGACTACAGCAAACATCCACCGTCTTATCACGAAAAGGCACATTTGCACATAATTTATAGTGCATAATTATGTGCCATTTTATCATAAAAGCCATGAAGTGCCCACGCGAGCATCATAAAATGTCAGGGCTCAAAGTAGTGCACCACCATTCTACAGTACCCAATGTAGACGTACACCGTTGAGGTGAATATGCATACAGGTAGAAACCTATTAAATTTTGACTGACATTTGTAATGATTATTTAGGTGATGACCGAACGGTTGACAATGTCAGATTCATCACACAGACAGTCCCCAAGTGACAGACCAACTTAGACAGCATGTACGTCGAGAGGGAAGGGCACGATATTGACCAACTTATAACTATTGTCTATCCAGCCCCTCACTGCAAACCAGCCGACGTGTTAATGCCAATTTCCGACAGGTTGTCGAGTTGTGATATATGATATTATACTACACATATATATGCGCAGTTAACACCCCTCCTCCCTACACCCTATCCATTTAGCATAACCTTGACTTGTCACAGTATCCATGGTGCGCCATGTCAGTTGAGCAGACAATGCATTTGTATTATTATATAAATATTTATGCTCGCATCTGGAAGAATGATGAAACACGACCCTTATCACCCAGAGGTTATCTCACTGCAGTAGGCCTAGTCCGTTTTTGTTTTTATTACATGCTACTAAAAATCTGTCTTGGACTAGCGACCAGATCAAAATGTTGCATGCTACACTCGCTGAGAATTTCTGGGCGACCCAAGATTGAAAGAGATAGATACCTGGCAAAGTTATCCGAAGGTCATGTAACATAGCGTAACTGTGAGTATACTCACCATGATTGAAGCTCAGTAAAAATCTTGAAATCTCGATGAAAGGAGGAAAGTACTAGAACAAAAACCACTGTTCACACAATTCCTCACGCAAGCAGAAGGCGCCTGATGTGAGATGCTGTGAAGAACCAACAACTGGCACTGGGTAAATGTGGTGCCAATTCGCCGCCTTTATAGAAGACAGAATGCGGTGCCACGGCAACCAAAAATATCTCATCCCTGCGCGCGCTCTGACTGGCTGAAGCGCTAAGAAATAAGGCAGTACCGGAAACTGCGCCTCACCTTGGCTGTGGTACTCACAGGAAGGGTCGCACAAGAGATGTGGAGCACGTGAGCGACACGATGTTGATAATCCTTGAAAATAAAATAGTAGTAACATGCTGTATATTAACAAAGGATATTTGTCTTCGTATGGCAGAACGTGATATTTTCGTTCTGACCCTGTCCTCATTTATACATTGTTAATAATTTAACTGCACTCTACCTTCAGTTTCATAAGCGATGCTAGGGGAGGATATATGTGTGTGTGTGCGTGCGCGCGCGCGCGCGCGTGTGTGTGTGTGTGTGTGTGTGTGTGTGTGTGTGTGTGTGTGAGAGAGAGAGAGAGAGAGAGAGAGAGAGAGAGAGAGAAATAGGGCATAAGAATCTACAGAAAACAGGTCTGACTAGACCTTCAACTCACCAACCTCAGAGAGAGAGAGAAAGAGAGAGAGAGCAGGAGAGAGAGAGAGAGAGAGAGAGAGAGAGAGAGAGAGAGAGAGAGAATGAGAGAAAAAAAGGGCAAAAGAGAGGATCTAAAGAAAACAGGTCCGACAGGACCTTCAACTCACCAACCTCAGAGAGAGAGAGAGAGAGAGTGAGAGAGAGAGAAAGAAAGGGCAAATGGGAGGATCTAAAGAAAACAGGTGTGACAGGACCTTCAACACCAACCTTAGAGAGAGAGAGAGAGAGAGAGAGAGAGAGAGAGAGAGAGAGAAAGAGAGAGAGCAAAAGAGAGGATCTAAAGAAAACCGGTCTGACAGGACCTTCAACCCACCAACCCCTTCGCCACGTCATCTTTTTCATCTGCTCAGAAGTTTGTGCAGAGGGGCTGTTCATCATAATATATCTAGGAAAAAGGACGTATTGTATGCCGGAAATGACTCGGTACTGCTTTTTTGTGGATGTCATATAAATTATTGCGAAGGGGTTAAAGTATGAAGATGCCAACAGTACCTAGCAATAACGGTATGCAATTTTAACAGTCCCTATAAAATCAGAAAACTGGCCATAAAGAGAAAGAAAAGGAGCATGATTTGAATTTTAACAGCTTTGATAGGTGCCAATACCTTTGTGTATCCAGAATAGGTGAGGTTTTGCCTCTCAAGTATAATCTGTGTGGTTGTTGCTGGGTGGCTATTACTTTGTGTGAAAAGGTCTAAAATATTGGGTAGCCTGATTCAACGCCAAAGTTCCAAAGTTCTCAAAATCTAATTGGTCTCGAGGTATTTTTCTGGGTATCAAAAATTGGGGGAAGAGTTAAACAACGCGTGGAAAGTATTTTGGCATGGGACCCTTTAACAGGTTAATGTAGCATATAAAAACCTTGTATAATCAACACCTGAAAAAATATTGGCTTCTCCATACCTTAAGAGAGAAAACTAGATGTACAATAATTCTGAATAATCAATGACAACAGTATAGCAACACAATTATCTGATTTAAATTTAATAAAATATCTCGCCACAAAAAGGGTGAATCACTGTGAATTCAAAACAGAATGCAAAAGACAAATAACAACCGGAGTGCTTGATTTCGCCGCATCTCAATCCCTTCCCACCTTCTGTTTCTTTGCTAAAACACCAACAAACACTCATTTGCACACAGTGAAATCAAGCTCATCCAAAACACCAATCTCACATCTTTGAACTTCAGAAACCAGTGCCTTAACAGAGGAAGAAAATGTTCCCTAAAAAAAAACCCCAAAAGCCTGCAGCTGAAATTGTTTAATTAAAATTGCAAGTAGCTAGCAAATTTTGTTCATAAAGACCAATACCAATGCAGTCATTGTTTCAAGGACAGCAACAGAGGTGGCATGTGACCCCCAAAAATACCTGTGCAACCTCCCTCTACCTTAACTCCTTTTGTAGACAAAACAAATTGCAAATAAAGTCTACATTGACTGGGCCAGTGAGGGTACATTTGATTGTAATAATACCATAGTGTAAAAGTTATCACAATTTGAATGCACACGACAAAGCAAAATCAAGACACTGTATCTGGATTTAGCTTGGCCGCTGTACCTTTTTTTAACCAGTTTCTATTTTTTCTTAGATAACTAGCACTGAACAGCCTGCACTTAATGTCAAACCGCCATGTCATGTGAACCCCCACCTAAGCTCACTCTCTGACCGTCATTTGGTAATCACTCACTATTGCTCAAAATAATGAACAGGAGCAATATATACAATGCCTAAGAATGCCAAAAAATAGGGATGGCAGCAACCCATGGCAAAATGTTTGGACTCCTTGATTAACGAGGTTTCTGTTCACAACTGAAATTGTTCTATTTGCTCATAGATTACTCTTCCGATTTGTTCATGGACTAAAATGTACTATTTTTCAGGTTTTATTTTCAATGTTTGGAAAATGTTTGGTATTCTGCCATTCCTGAAGAAAAGAACACTGAAAAAGCTCTGTTTCAGTCACTTATTGCGCTAAACCCAAAACCATAGATCATTAGAAATAAAGAATGTGGAAAATGAAACATGGATTATTTCATATATATGGACAAGTGCTGTGCGAGCCAGGAATGCTGACAGATGAATGAAATACAGGCTTTGCATCAACACATCAGTAGAAGGTTGCATTTTTGCACATGGCATTATATCAAGATGTCATTGCTTAGAGTCTGATTTAGAGTTGTGGGCAAGGTTAGACATTATCACTGTCTAGGAACTCTCTCCTATGTGCTCTCTCCTTTCTAACCCTGTCCCTAACCATACACTAAACTCTTGGCAAGATAATACTGTGCATAGAGGAAGTCAAATAGTCAGATGTGTCAGGCAGCCTAAATTTGCTTCAAGTTAAAATTTAGGGTTTGCATGAGTTAAGGGCAATATCATGACACTCCCCTAAAGGCCTATGTCCAGATATCCGGCAAATTTTGTAAACAAAGTAAGGAAGCTGACACTCCCAAATTTATGCATACTAATTAGTGGGAAGAGATAATGTGCCGTGTGCATATGCAACTCTCTATTATATAAGGCAAACTGAAACCACACATAAATGTCAGACTGATCAATGTCACCCCATATCCACTTAATGCGAAGGCATAACACAGACGTGCAAACGTGCAAGGCGCCACAAGTGTCCTGATAACTAGTGGTAATCTGAAACCTGATCAACTCAACTGACTGGTAATACCATAAACAGTCATAAGGATTCTGCATAACTGAACCACCGAACCACCCAAGAAAGTTTTCTATGACTCTGCAAGTATATAAATTTTACAAGTTAGTTTGCTGAGTTCTAATCATCCAATCCTCTTCAACTCTTAAGCATGTATACATGTACATACATGTTTATAAAATCAAGACTTTGGCACATAAACTGCTCAGTTTAAGGAAAATTCAACCGAGCACATTTGAATTAGGAAAATATGACTGCCTCTTTATAAAATATTTGATGGGCTATCAATGTGTGAATGAGAAGTCTGAACCATCTTCTCTACAGGATAGCTGGGAGTATCGCATGTTCAACTGTATTAAGATAATGATATGAGTGAAGTTTTGTTCTTATTTAGAGTGATCTTATTTTTGGTAAAATTCTGCTATTAAAAGTTTGAACAAGAAAGGAGATTTAGACTGGAAGGGAAAAAGGAACTCTGAAACTGCAATAACTGTGCCTTTCAATCAGACATGTGAGCCTGAAGGGGCTATCACTGTTGACTGCTTGGAATCAACATTAAACTTCCCCTGCCAAATACCCACAAATATGTGTACTATACAGTAAGTTCTAAATGGACATGCTTTCTCAGTCGAATCATACGTTCCTCTAAGCCTCTAAAACATACTTCTACAATTACTGAGTGGCTAATCTGTATCATTCATGTTGATGTATACTATCGCATTCCACAAATTTAATGAAATACAAGTTTTGATACCATTTAAGCTGTAATTTTATGCTAACCCTGATGACAGTATACTGGACTCAAATTCAGATAAAAAAATTTAAGCTCATAGCCATTTTATGATAAATTTAGTCTCTTCATGGGGTTTGCTTAAAACTTTGTTTATATGGAACACAATATTACATTGGCTTATTTTTCAAACATGTGCAGCAATAACAGAGTAGTTATACCGGTAGTCGAATACTTCTTGACACATATCAATTACAAAATAAATTAGATGCCTTGGTGCCACCAAAATGCTTCAAATGATGTTATTTTTCTTCAAACTTTGTTCATATGGAACACAATGTTATACAGGCTTAGTTTAAAACATATGCAGCTGTAACACTTACAGTAGTTATAGTCAAATGTTACTGGACAAATGCACACTCACACAAACGTGAACACACTCACTCAGGTACAAAAGCACAAGAAAATATATGGCATACATGTATATCAAGCATGTTTACAGAGATTCTCGGGTGAAAAAATAAAATGAATCCATGATACAAATGCATTTTGTGTTCAAAAGGATTTGTATTATGCAACTGGAGATCCTTAAAGTGCTGTGGGTATACTATGTATTAATGAAACACTCGCATGGTACAGCCCTGACTTGGAACACCACTGTTGTACTATGCATCACTGGAGATGGGATAATGTAGTGGAATGTGACTCAGTGACAATGACATCAGTTACAGCAACAATCCCATAGAGAAGTCCATCACTGTCTTTTGGGGTGGGAAAACTGGCATCCAGTCTTCTTGAATAAGGACAAAAAATATGGACACTGTATGCACACTGTGCATGTCAACAATCCCTTAGCAGTTTTGAAATTGTAGTAGAATAGCAAAATGGACGGGTAAATTCTACCTGGTAATTTGGTGTTAAAACCAGTAAGATGCAATATAGCTGTAATTGTGTTGAAGCACTATAAGACCCTAACTGAAGCAAACACAAGCAAAGCTCTGCATCTGAAAATACATGTACAGTGGCACCTCACAAACTTGATCTCCAGGATGCCATTCCATAAGACAAGAGTTTGTGATATGCTTGAGGCAGTGAGTAAAATGTGAATATACAGAAACCAGAGACTTTTGTCAGTGCACTAGAATGAGCATGGAAGTTTTTTGAGTTCTTGTAAGGTTTGAAGTTGGGGGGATGGATTAACATGGTGCTAGGCCTTGGGGTAACAAATTGCAGTGGAGTCCAATTATGATAGATCAGTGACAAGCGGTGATAGATCCCTGTGATGCAAAAGGTCTGTAAGTCTCACTAAAGGTGTGAGGCTCAAGGGTAATCATCCCATCTGCCGCAGGATTAATCTGAACTCGCTTACATAATAAAATGAATGGAACTAGATGTGAACATTTCACGCCATGCTTGGCTCTGTTTGTATGGCTCCTAAACTTAGACACCGTGCCCATAAACAGCTGAAGCAGCTGGTACAAGAATAAGTAAAATTATATTCTGTACTATTCTAACCGTCAAAGCCAGCATCTGGACTATACAGCTGGTTTCAGTGATCCAATAAACAGCAGATGGGTGAGGGGCAGTCATGTCACCAATGCTAATGTTGCTTTAATAACACTAATACTATTACTACCACCATCACCTCCACCATCAACACGAAAATGCATTGGAGATTCCTTGTTGCATAATCCAACTCCTTCCTGCACATGGAAGATTTCTTTGCATATATACATGATAAAGAATAGTAAATTTGATTCCGGTTTTGACATAACAATCTACTGTATTTCAGTACTTGGTGACACAAGAGCACAAATGATTTAAAGGGAGAATGGGATCAAAACTTATGATACATCATCAAATTGCCTTATCCACCTTCCTGAAAGACAGCTACTGGAGACATGTTTTAATAACTACCAGAATAAGTGAAAGATCTGATAAAGAACACACAAATTAGTATTAGTGTGCAAAAACAACAGCTGGCCAGAAACTGAACACTGCTACTAGTACTAGCTCTCCTGCCCAGTGACACCAAGCACAACTACCAAGCACAACTATTTCTTTTAAGCACATATGATTGATTAAAATTTTCAGAGAAGCCAAGAAAATAATAATAATAATGCGGTTTATAAGTCTCATATCCAGGCTAATGCCCGCTCATGCGACTTCACACTCTCATTACCCCAGCAGGCCTGATCACTATATGATTTTCTTGACTCCCTTGGGAGCATACAGTGCCGCTGCCATTTATAGGCGCTGATCACTAGCATTCTGACAATTAAAAGGTAAACATTCCAAGGGTTAGCAGGGGTTTTCTTTGCGTAATGATTTGACAGCCAAGAAACAAGGTCAGTCAACAGATGTAGGCTTACTACAGTGACAGTACTTAAGTAGTACTGCGCAGTCAGTGACATCCTGTCTACTGCATCTTCAGGTTATTACTTGCTTAATCTTAGTCTACGGTTTGGAGATGCAGTGAAGGGCAGTGAGACCGCAAATATACTAGTACTTATACGTCAGAAGCTCGATTCTTTACGTTTGTTAGATTTCATTATTTTCCATCCCTGGACTCGCTGAATTATTCAAAATTATATTATGGGCAGGATGTAATCACTTCAGTGTTTTCATTCGACAATTCAATAAATTTGTGTATTCAGAGGCAGTATGCTGCCATAAACATTTTGAGGAACAATTATCATGAGGGAGTACAAGACTTTTGACTGAATTTGTCACTAGCTTTGAGCAAAAGTGCAGTTTTATATTCCTGAATACTGAATTTGACATTTCAGAGTTTATTCAGACTTGGAAAGGATTGTAGATCATTTATGCTCTTGAGTCTCATATCATTTCTAATGTTTGTCAATTGATAACAGAATTGCACAAGTATCATTTCCACACCTCAAGGCCCATAGTGCAACACTGTGACATACAACCAACCACCTGTATATATTTCACTAAATATGTCACACTCTTGCAGTATGGATCATATTTGAAAACAAAATGTTTCAGTGAATATAATAAGTATCACACATGTCAAAAATATTCACAGGTACTGATATGAGAATTGCTGGATCCTTCATACTCTGACTTACAAATGCACACCACATCACAGGTGGGCCGAACAGCTTTTACTGAAGTTGACACATAAAATCAGAAGTTAATGTATTATGATGATCAACTTGTTAATGAGAAAATAGCTGACTAACATTACTAACAAGAGAAGTGCATCCAACGTGAAAGGAGCTACCTGTCACTGGATCACACATGACAGATTTTCTAATCATGTATGCTACAGCAAATGCATTACTGTACCTGCAAATACCTCAGTAATGTGTTAAAAGTCCAATCTACCTCTGTCTGTACCAGAAATAAATAAGACATGTTCTGACATGTTGAATGTATGTAGCAAATTTCTTATTACAGATTCACATGGTAATACAATGTATCTTCATATCATTAAGTCATGAAGTATCAAAGTGTATCCCTGTATCAGAACTTCAGACTATAACATTTGTAATTAAAATTTGTGAACACAGACTGAAGTGAGGTACTGCATCAGTATCAAATTACATTAATGGGTTAAAGGATAGATCACTACATGCCCTATCAGTAACTGAAAATATCACAAATTAACACAGAAATATGACTTGTGTACTGCTTGAAACCACATTATTTATCATACCCAAGGTTTGAATGGAACACTGCTGTCATGAAAATCTTGAGATCATGCATAATGAAAAATCTTATTTAGTGAGCATCTGCTGTGACTCAAATCTGTTTTCAACCAAACTCAAAGACAATGTTGTGGTGATGATGGCTGTAATAATAAGGATTGTAGCAGTAACAATTGTAGCAACAGAAAATTATCTTGATAAAGATAGAATCTCTTTTGAGATCATCCCCTGAGTCTCAGCTGCGGTAAAAATTTGAAATATAATAAAGAGCAATGTTCTCATTCCCAAGCCATTGTTATAGGGCCTACTCTGAATGATGTTTGAGAAACTGTCGAGTTTCAGGAACTATGTTTGAGAAACTGTTGGGTTTTAGCCAGTGCATACACTTTCAACAGCAGTGTCTTCATACCATCAATATAAATTAAAACTGTTGTGTGAAAACTGTTCACTTCCATAAGAACACAGTGATAATGGTGTGTAATGTGCAGATAAAAATGTCTCATTACAGCTTTAAATTTTGTTGTGGTGTGCCATACAACAAGATTACTAGACCTTTCTATTTGAATTACAAACTCTCCTTTTGCATGTGTCTTTTGTCTGTAAAGATGTCTGGAATTTTTTATTTTTATCCTGATATCTTCTTGTTGACATGAAATCCCTTTGAAATAATATGAAGACTTAGAGACAGAAAGGGAGTATTTTTCAGGTAATTTCAGTTACACATACCAAATTCCAGTCTGAAATTCAAAAAGCAAGTAGCTGTAGTCTTCATTCAATGTGAATCACGACAAGAGTGGTGCACCATAGGAATCATAATATATCACAGCATAATACAAAATAAAATGTAATTCAGTGTTTACTTTATTCAGTAAAAAGTGAAAACCACAAATGAAAAAAAAAACAACAAAAAAACCCACAAAACTGTACCCCCATTTTTCTTTCTTTGGTATTCATGAACATCCATCTTATGTTCTGGGTGGTGCAAAGTTAACAAAATTCCCACAGGCATATAAACATTTAACAGCGTGCTTCATCAACACTTCACAGTTTTTTCATGGGCAGGTCACCTGACCAGTTGATCTATCATACTGGCTAAGAGATGAACTCAAAGATGTTTTCCCTAGCCAAAGCTGGGCTGACATGTTACAGTCATGCATATTCAAAGCGAATCTTGTTCAGTACTATCACTAACAAACCCTGACCTTAAGATACATGACTAAATATGATTACCTGATCCAACAATTACAAAGTTACATTGACTGGCCACTACTGTCTCATTTATTGTGCTATAAAGCTCCTTTCTAAAATGCTGAGCTCGCCTCCAATCAAACCAACATCACATGCACTTACTCATGTCAATAATAAGTTGTCACATACATGCATAAACCCTTTCTAAAATGCTGAGCTTGCCTCCAATCAAACCAACATCACATGCACTTACTCATGTCAATAATAAGTTGTCACATACATGCATAAACCCTATTTCAATTTATTTCAAACCATACAGAAGAGCTCTTGATCCTTGAAACACAAGCTACCTAAAGTCTTTAAGCTGAAGAACATGTTATGATTTTGTGAGAATGAAGGATGTTCCCTGGAAATCCACAAATGGGACAAATCAGTGAACATGTTTTGGTATCATCTGAAAGTAGATCATGTGTGGTAGGAAAATAATCCATCTGTTATACTTTCCCACAGTGAGGAGGCTGTCTTGACAGCCCTTAAACTCATCTATCATTTCTTCAAACTGCACACCAGTGTTTGTCACAAGCCCCTAACATGATCCTCATTATTTTGAAGACTCAAAGTAAAGAAAATCTGTATAAGAAAGCCCTTTTTAAGTATAATCCAACTTGAATGCAACGCAACACTAGATATACACCTGACATATCAAGGGACGAAGTTTGGTAATATGACATGCTCTTCTTTAGGGTGGTGATTTGGATCACCAGGTATCTGGAAGCAATCTACAGGGAAGACACTGATAGTCTTGTTGTAAATATTGAGGCTCATATCTGTGCAGCCCAGTATCTGACTCTTATGAAGGCCCAGCCGGTCCACTCGATAGGTCATGTTAAAAAAGTGAACACACATATCTGCAACAGTCGGGATGGATCCCATACATAGCAATGGAGGGGCATCAGCTGTAAAAACAATATTAATGTTAATATGTTGAAATATGGCTATAGCACAAAAAAAAAGAAACAACAAACTAACTACATCTCTAGATCAGGATATACAGTATATTTATATATATATACTGTATATTATACACATCAAGATCCAAGAAGTGAAGTGATAAACTTTTTAGTCTTCAATGAACTGCGTATGGCCCAGTTTCCTTCACTGTTTCTAATCCTTTAACACCTTCACTAACCCTTTGATCCAACAGCATTGATGTACAGGTACAATCCATAAGTAGTATTCTCATATCATTCCAGACGAACCCCTATCTTATTTCCTATTTACTAAACTATTCCTCCTACATACAGGAATGTAATCATAATGCATGCTGAAACACCAGAAAATCGTAACTCAAACAAGTCTATGTACAAGCTAATGAGCTTGTGGGAATTTGGAGGTCTTAGCATTTGAAAAACATGACATAAGGAAGGGGTTAAAGTATTTGCCTGCCACATGTACAGCTATATGTATGAAGCATTTTCACACAATGTGCTTTGAATAAGTCTTTGTGAATGAATTACATATTGAATGAATGTTCTATTGCCATCACATTAAGTATGAGTAAGAAAGAACTTTTACCTGAGATAATGCCACTGTAAATTGGACTGCTGTCAATGCTGAAGGTAATATCAAGCTCCTTTTAAGACAAAAGAAAGACATCTATGATCATAATGCATGACATAAACATGAGAACCACTTGATTCTAAAACGGTTGCCCTTCTAGAGCCTTGTTGAGTGTTGTTACATAATAAAAAGCTTTTCACATTAAGAGGTAAGAAGGAATTCATTTATCCTATTGTTTTTATGTCCACTTACATAACTTTTTTCAAAATGTAATTAAGTACAATATGAAAGTTCTAAGAGACACATCAAAGAACTTGAAAAAAAACAACAAACTACTATCAAACTATTATATTACCAATTTGTGCCATTCTTAAATTTGACAGGGACCAATTCATTGGGCAAGTCCCACAGCACAAAACAGTACACCAAACCTGGAATAATATGGATCACTCCATAATAGATTTCATCCCATGTATAAAACCTCCCAGTATTAATATTTTGTTTGCCATATTTGATGCTGTTTCTGTCACTTGAAATGAAAGGTTTCTAAACAACGTTTCTGTTTGCTTAAGATAACCAGAAAAAAACAGCAGTCAGAGTAAAACTTGCCACATTACATGAAATAAAATAAAAGTAAACTTACATGAGATTTGGAAATAAATGTGAAGTTTGCACAGGTTTTGTTGCTGATATGAAGCTGTTTGTTGACCATCTGGACACAACAGAAGCAGTAGCGCTCCCAGCAATCACAGTAACCCATTTTTAGGGGCATGGAGAGACTGAAATTTGCAGTCCTGTTCCTTGTACTTGTTAACATAGGACCACTTAAATTTAGTGGCTTCAGTTTATTGAGGAAAGCAGTGTCTTGCATGATGTTTCCAATATCTTCAAAAGAAACTGTCAAATTCCATCTCTGCTTCACAAATATAACCTTTGGTATTGTTTTTTCACTCTCTTTCCCACCAAGCACTCCCAGCTGTGAAAGAGTTTTATTTTTCACCACTTCTATATCTTCAGTCTGATTCTTCAATGGTTTTTCAGCAATAATAATCACAGTACTGTTCCTGCTGGCATCAGCCTGCTTGCTGTTTTGAATCTCAGCTGGCACTCCCTCTGTTCTTCCTACAGTTGGTGCTTTCTCCTTATTTTCTTCTCTGCCTGAGATATTCTCATTTGTGGCAACTGCTGGAGGATCTAACACATTAAATTTTGGCTCTATTGGGCGCATAGTCATTTCTGGAATGGGAACCACTGGAGAAGTGTCTGAATCTCCTGAAATGAGAAAAATTACGAATTATAAATTCATGAACAAACTGCATCTTATGTAGTTGTAGAGTAGTATTCACTTCTGGCCACTCTGTAATACTGATATAGAACTGAGTGCACCTTGTACAGTTATTGTGCATCCCTGTGATATAAAGGTTTTAAAGCAGTTATGAAGAAGGTGAAATAAAATGAATTGTGAGACAATGTAAAATCAGTGAAAACAGTCCAATTTCTTCAGCTTAACATACAGTCTAAAGCTGGATTGAAGAAAGAGCGTGGAGCAAAAAAACTAATGATGTAGACGCAGTTAAACGTTGAAAGGAGAGTAATGTAAACATTTCAACCCTTCATTTGCAATGCCTTCCTTGAAGGGTCATACCTTTGACCACTTTTCCTATAATCATTCAGTATCAAGCCACTCCCCCAGATTCCTAACTGATCAGAGTATTATCAGTATTATATATGTAATCACACTAGACTGAGAACTTTAAACACAAACATATTTCAGAATGCTTAGAATACAATTAACAGGCTTCAGCTCATATACATTAACAGAATATATCTTTAAATGCAACACTAGTACTTCACAAAATAAACGTCCACTTCTAAAGACATTGTACTTGGCAGTGGCGTAACTACAACAATGCCAAGGCTCCTCAAGTTTGCAAGAAAATCACTGTATGCCGTAAGCAATTTCGATGTGCACTCAGTGCGTGCTCTACTCTAGATCCAGTTTCCCTGTTGGGCATCACTTCTTTTTTTGCACAACCTTTGTTGCCTCTATGGTCACTATCTAAATTGTGATGCACAGATTTGTTACGTTTGCATTTATTAGGTAACCCAAACCTGAAAATTGTGCTTTGGATATACTCCATTAGCTGTTTTTTTCAGATACCAGTACCACGTATTATCAAAGAAATTCGGCAATGTCGAAGGACAGCACTGCAACAATAATGATACAGTTCATTTAGTCATAGACAGGTCATGGACTAGATCGATATTTCGACTAAATTGATGCTGCTGTTAGAGAAGGCCAGAAATTCAACTGAGTTGCTTGTTTGTAGAAGCTCCCTCCATCTGTTTATATTATTCAGTTTAACAGCAAATATGTTTGTCTCAAACAGCTAGTCTACTGAGTTTGAAATTATTCAAAGTGATTAGACTATTTAGATCTACATCTAGACTATAGGCATAGGTTTATTATTTTTTCTTAATTTGGGAACCCTCAACTGAACTTTTTCAATTTTATCAACTGAATATTGCCTGTATGCAATCAAACTGGTCCTGCATACTAAAGATGTGAATGTCCTGGTTATTTTTTGTTTTCCTAAAAACTTTTATAAAAACTAAAAGACCCTTTTTTCTCAAAATTTCTGAGCATCAAAACAAGGCAGGCTTTTGAATTACTACTGCCAGTATTGGACAACTTTTGGTCGTAGTTCTGAGGCTCGTGAGGTATAGAAATCTTACTTAAGACTCTGAAAGGAGGAGCTTGAAATAGCTTAATGGGTACTGTTTTCATAATGGGCTTTCTTGCCATATAAATTCCATAATCAGATTAGATCTTCGCCTGTGATTTGGTGTTAAGATTAGACTATCCGCCACTGCTGCACGATCGTCTAGTCTAGGTCTAGTCAGCCGAATTAGACAAACAACGATACAAACGCACACTGAGAGTGAAACTAAAATTACTTCCTATACCATACGGTTAGTTAATAACAGAGTACTTGCCTAGAAATATTCGAAACCATGATGATGCAAATGCTAAAATCAAACAACAGCTAAAAAATAACAGAAAACAACGTCTTTTTCGCATCACAAAACGCCTCAAGGAGGCCATTGTTGACACGGTCATTGTCGTCAAAAGTAAGAGTTGTCGGACTTATTTTCAAGAAAATGGACGAATATCAATATTTCAGTTAGTAATATCGTGAAAGGACGATTACTGAAGTCAGAGACAGGGAAGTGGAATACACAGAATAAAGAAAGAAAATCCGTGGTGAAATGGGGCAGGTGTAAACTCAGACCAGTGGATGGCACCCAGGCCATGAGTCCTTCTTCCTTTGGGTGCAAGGAGACAGGTATAGAGATAAGGAAGAGAGGGAGGAAGACAAAGACAGTGAGTAGAAAAATGAAAGGCGTGAGCAATTGAATAGTTACGGTACCTTGTTACCTTGTCCCAAGACTGACATGGTGCACGGGATATTCCCATAAGCGCTCCGTCCCCCTTGCCAACAGCCAACGCAGAGTGGAAGAACTGATGNATGAACATGTGAAGTCTGGAGGGCGAGGGCAAGGAAGACAATGCAAGACGTAATTATTGGGTTATTGCCCTTGCTGAATCGGATGGCGCATGGGGGGAAAATCACTACAATAGTAAAAGTACCAGATTGCTTTAAAATTCATCTTCAGTGCTTCTAAATGCCTTCTGACTCTTAAACAGGTCTTGGAGTGGGATCCACGAGGGTTTTGGAGGGGACTTGATGTCCTTACCCCTGTATATTTCCGCTTTTGCGAATACCTATAAAAAATGCTGCCGAATCTCTGTTTTCTCGTTCTTTCTTTACCTTTCTGGTTGATGGGAAGTGATTCTCGGAAAACAATTTATCTTTAAAAATGCTCTGCTAGGAGAAAGAAGCCAACACCAAAGAGCCAAATTTGTCTGAACTAGTACCCCGGGGGTTGGTGAAATAAAAAAAACTGATCTGCTATTGTGACATGGTCCTTCACTTCCAGCCCAACTAGATTATCTGGTATTTTCACAAACATCACTGAGTCGTTCAATAGCCGTTGCAAGATTTGGCCCGCATTATTTTGTCGCTCGTTGGAATGAATAGTAGACCCAAGGTTGATGAGCTCTAATATCATGTGGACTAAGTCACCTCAGGTGATCTGTGCCATCTTCAAGTGTTTTGTGTGGCTGACCAGAGACTAAGCCAAATGAGCTATTCCTTTTCTTCTAGGTCGTCATCAGTATCATAGGGCAACAAGATATCATTTCTTGCTTTGATTGTCAGCATGTGCCGATTGTTAAGATGTGGACATGGGAATACGAGGTTCCAGAAATGTGATCTGTAGACGCTTTGAGAAAATCCGTGCCCCTCCCCCCTCCAAATGCCATGCTTGACGAAGTAAGGGCGCTGGCTCGGTAAAGCTGCTGGGAATCAAATAACTTACAATAGCAAAACGTAAGTAAATAAAGGGTGTAAATCTCTCTACGCCTTCCAAAACCACGTATATTCCTAAACATACGTAAAATAGTTGTTGCTCCTGCTCACGGATATAATACTACTGCTTCACCCTTTGCCGACGTTTCCCACGAGTACCGGTATACCAGACAATCGACTACCACATACATATCGCCAGTCCACAAACTTACACGCGCCAGTCCAACAGTTAGCTCCCTTAGTCATGTATGTTTCTACTTTTGCGGACTGGTCTCCAAGCTGACTCGTAAAAAATAATTTAATACTGTATCCTAACCTTGTAGCACTAAATCACCATTCCACAGACTTATACGCGCCAGTTGAACAGTTAGCTTCCTTAGTCATGTATGTTTCTGCTTTTGCGGGCTGGTCTCCAAGCTGACTTGTAAATAAATACTGTAACGTAAGCCAGGTGTGAACTGTGAATGGCTACCTGTACCAACGTAGAAGTAGGATAATATTGATCGATACCTCTTTAC
Organism: Ellobium chinense; assembly: GCA_033807755.1. Taxonomy (NCBI): domain Eukaryota; kingdom Metazoa; phylum Mollusca; class Gastropoda; order Ellobiida; family Ellobiidae; genus Ellobium; species Ellobium chinense. The sequence goes on from JAWQUT010000001.1 coordinate 2,837,790, forward strand.
TTTCATCGCTACTAGTCTAGACTAGATATAAATCTAAAGCCCGTTTGGAGTCCTGAAAAATATCCCGTCACCGGTGCAGAAGGGATTTCTGCTTCGCGGAGCGGTTTCATTGAAATTAAGTTGCGAAGTGTTGCAAGCAGCTGATCCCGACATTGCTAGCTAGCTAAAATCACGGGGCGTTCTTACGGTATAAAGAGCAGTAACTTATCACACTGATCCAACATCTCAGTGGGCTTTCATAGTGAAGACAGCTTTTAACATATCATGCCACCTAAAGGGAGAAAGAGGAAAACAGAGGACACAAACTCAGGTACCGTGAAGGACAGAAGATAAAAAAGCTTTCTGTGTAAAGTCTATAGCCTAGGGTTGTGAAAGACGGTGACGCTGGACTTAGATATTAGACTTCAGTCACTTATTATTTAGTATAACTTCATGAAGCAATTTACAATAATAAACAGCACAGTATTGTTAATTTTGGGTTGTTTTTTTTTGGGGGTGGGGGTGGGGGGAGGGAGTGGGGAGAAATCAAGAGACCGGATACCATTGGAGAAGTGTAAAAAAGTTTTTTATGTTCAAATTATGATTTTTACTTTCAGTTTCTGCGAAGAAAAGTAAGGCAAAGGCTGCAAAAAAATCCCCATCAGATACACCAATGGCAGCAAGTGGCTCAAGCACAGGGTTATCAAGTCTTGTGACTGACCTTCAATGGCAGAAAGCTTTGGCAACAGAATTTGAGAAAGACTACTTTAAAGAGCTGGAGAAGCAGCTAGGTTCATTCAGACAGTCCAAAATGCAGATCTTCCCACCACAAAACCTTATTTTCAATGCACTTAACCGGACTCCTTTGAAGAAGGTAATATAACGTAGTAAATGAAGAGAAAAGGTTGTTGTAGTGGAGTGTTAATATTAGTGTTGATGAAGATGAAGAGCAGCGGGGAGGCGAGCTTGGCTATGGGCTTTAGCTGAACTCGAGCCTTAACCGACAGCAGTTGTCATGAACAGACGTCAGGAACACAGCCGTGTAGAATGAATGACATCAGAGTTTATTTACATATAATGCAGATAGCATGTTATGGCCTCAGTCGCAGTCTCCAGACTACCAGCCAGCATCATGGGGAGAATGCATGAAGAGCCTCGCAGGAGCCAGATGTGGGCTCGACTGCGCTGAGGCGTAGACTCCAACTAAAACCAGACTCTACCCAACGGGAAATTGGTATGACATATAACATAGTCAACTGACATATCGGAGAGCTTCTATGTCAGAGACCTCTAGCCTCATCTTCTGATGCACCACTTTGGCATCGATATGGGAAAAATGGACAGTGGTTAATAGAGGCTGGCAGGGTAGCTGTACAAGTTACATCAACATGACATACATCAAATTGTAGGGCATAGCAAGATAAATAAGTTGTACAGATTATCCCAAGTCATTAGAAAACTGATAACTAGAAAACATGATCTAAAGGCGCTGAGAGGCAGCTTACCTACTTCTGTTGCATAACATTAAGTGCCAATAACTCAGTGAAGAAATAACTGTATGTTATAAATGATAGTGCAAATGATTTGTCTCAGACAGATGCTTAAAGTAGGACACGCACATCAAAAATAATTTTCCACTTTTCAATACCTTTTCTCTCTAACAATTATCTATGGCGCCCACCGAGTCAATTTTGCGAAGAAAGAGCATTATTCTGTTATCTTGCGCGTATGTAATATGACACAACAAGAAGAGCTAGAGTTACTGGGTTTGGCCCTTAAGTCCAGAATTATTCCCCTTCCCCGATCAGCAGAAGCCCGCGGCAAAAACGCTGACGTCACTTACGTTCCAGCATCTGCAGACACCTCTACCTGACAATGTATTATTCAGCTTTTAATTAAGGTTCTGGTATTCCAAATTCAAATGTAAAGTTTAATAGAGTAAGCCAGAAAAAGTATTCTGCATTTTTATTGCCTCAGCATGATTTTGTTTGGCATATCTACTGTTCACAGAGGAATTAAAACATTCATACCAACATGCTATCACCCGTCCGCACAGCACTGGCTAGACAGCTGGGCCATGTGGCAAGAACGTATTTGACGTAAGCTTATGGCCGCCACGCGCGCAGTGGTTGTAACAATTCGGACTTTGGATAATGCAATCCTGTGGGTTGTCTGGGGCCAGCAGAGGCGTCATATCATTATGACAGACACTTGAAAGACTGTTTTATTGGAATAATAGGGTATCGTATGTTTTAATATAGTCTGTAGGATGGTGCAGTCTTCCTTTAAGTAACATAAGTTTGATGAATGTAGGTTTAGTGGTTACTGAGAAAACTACAGTTGAGTGCTGGCATGAAAGCACAAATTTACTACAGTAAGCACATGAATTGCAGTCTCTGCATACTTTACTACATACATTGTAGTTGAAAAGTCTATGAAAAAATACAGGTTAAAAAAAAATGACATGGTGAGCCCAGTCTTGCCATTGATAAATATATTTTAATTCATGAGGTATGAGATACCCATAGCACCTTGAACATATTTGAAATTTGCTGCATTACCACCCTGATGTTATGTGGAAAAAAAGAAGTAATCTCAGAAAAACTGGAGGAAATTTTAAGCGTATCATCACACTCATTCCACATCATTTGCCTAAGTAATTTTTGTGTTGATTTGAGTTGTTTATGTTTAAATGACTATGCTCTTCCATTTATCTTCTTTTTTGCCTATTAAAACAAAAGTGATTTTGACTCTGTTTTGTATCCCAGTTTTACAAGCTAAACCACATCAGCCTCACTGTTTTGCTGTGAACAACAGATTTAGAGTGGTGCTAAATTTCTCAAAACCTCAAAAAAAGACTGAGGCAAATGTGGAAAGAGCATGACGAAATGAAACGATAGATATAATCTAGAATAACTGTGTTATTAATTTAAGTGCTGTAATTTCATTACCATATAAGAATTTAAAAAAAATACCTGTCAAAAAAAAAAGACATGCTGAGCTCAGACTTGCCATTGTTAAATATATTTTTTAATTCATGAGCTATGAGATACCCACAGCACCTTGAACATATTTGAAAGTTGCCGCATTACCACCTTGACATATCCACCTGCTGGCTGCTAATTAACAGATGCCAAATTTCAGCTGTTGAAGATCTGAATCGTCTTTGACCATCAGATACATATTTTATAGAGATGTATATTTTTTAAAAAAATGCACTTTAGATTTGTACTCTGGTTTTATGGCTAATAAACATGGCATGTGCATTGACTATTATTTTAATACATTTTTAACAGCTTGTGGTGAATTTTCCTCTCATTAAGCATTTTTAGTTTATTCCTTTTTCATTCATTTAAAACTGTCCTGGATTCTGAAGTTAAGGCAGGAGAGGACTGTTGAGAACTTAAATTGTCTTAAAACCATGTTGATGTTATATTCTGTGGTCAACCCAACATGCTTGTTGAAGACGGCTGGGTCAATAGAAAGTGCAATTTTCAGAACATTAAATTACACATGTATTTCAAAAAGTCTTTTGTCAGACTGATGAAAGTCAGCATAGATTTCATGATGTAGAAATTAAAAAAAATATCTCTCCTTTTACTGTCCTCTCACATGTACACAGTTGTACTGTACTGTTGCTCAAAAGACCTCCGTCACATTTGTATTGACACATAAAATAATTATTTCTGTAAAGGATTTGCATTGACTGTAAATGTTGGGAACAAATCTTTTATGTTGATTTGCTGCATGCCTTTCTTCTGTTAAAGTGTCCTTGCAAATCTCTGAGTCATTTCATTCAGTGCAACCCACAATCCACTTACATGGTTCTGCATAGTATGTGTGCTGATTTTGAGACATTTCCAAATGTAGTCACTGATTTCAGATTCCATCTGCACTGTTAATAATTGCATCACACAGTTAAAATTTATCATGAGTATACTTTATATCATGACGTTTGCTGTTGCCAAATTTGAGAAATATCTTTTGGCTGTAATCAAAAGTTATTGCAAACATGGAGCTTGACATCGGTGATCGCATAGACAGATTTATGATGGAATTCACATTATACATAATTATGTAAAAATCTAAACTTTCAGGACTTTTCTTTCACTTTCAGGTGAAGGTGGTTTTGTTGGGACAGGACCCATATCATGATGATGGACAGGTATGTATTACTGTGCAGCATGCCCAGCTGGGTGTGATCAGGATATAAAACATAATAGACTATCACCAGTTGAATTATAGGATGTGAATCATGGTACTTTGGTCATACATGTTAAGGCTAGTTTTAGTTTATGAAGTAAGGAGTGGAAGTTGGTCAACACCAAATCACAGGCATGGGACATCACTTTTTAATTGACATAACATTGGATTAAAAGGAATGTCAGGTTCAATGACAGGAGACAGCTGACGAAACAAAAAAGACCTTTCACATGGCCTGAATGACTAAATGAGTGTAGAGTTGCAGTGCATGGATGGACATAAAAGTTTCCTCCAGTGAGTTTTATTGGTTGTCAGAATAGGTAGAAAAAGGTATATAATATGGTAAAGAACAACAACAGCAACATGCAGTACTGATACCACTGCGTGTTGTCACATTGCTGCTACACAATGGCTGGCGTCATTCATTCCTCCCACATAGTTGTCAACTGAGATGGAGAAATATAAAAGTACCTCATTCCATATCAGTCACGCATTGTAGGTAGGGGTGAAATGGTTGTGATATTTTTTATAAATTTTCGTGCTAGTTTTTTTTTTTTTTTTCAAAATATGTTTTCGTTTTGTTTAGTTTTATTTCAAAATCTAATTTCGTCTTTGTTTCATTTTAGTGTTCTTTCAAAATCTATTTTTGTTTTCGTTTCGTTTTAATTTTAGTTTCAAAATATATTTTCATTTTCATTTCGTTTTAGTTTTAAAATCTGTTTTTGTTTCGTTTTAGTTTCAAAATCTATTTTCGTTTTTGTTTTAGTTCTGTTTAGTTCTTCAAAATCATTTTGTTTTTGTTTTCTATTTTTTTTCAATTTTGAAAATCGTTTCATTTTCGTTCTAGTTTAGTTTTTCTTGATTGTTTCATTTCGTTTTTAATTTTCATTTTCAAAATATAAGTGAGTGTATGACTAAAGACTTAGTGAGTGAGTAGGGGAATGGGGGAAATGTCTATCTGTCTGTCATTCTGTCTGTCTGTCTGTCTGCCTATCTGTCTTTTATGTTTGTGTTCTAATGTATTTCTTAAATTGTTTAGTTTGATTTGATATGAATTAATGGTGTATGGTGTTTCTAGTGGTGAATGGTTTGCAGACAGTAACGATTGCTAGAGCTGAATGTGAGTAGTTTAGTGGGGTATTTTATCATATTAAAGATGATGATCCGAAGCCATGTCAATATAGTTATGAATGACCAGGATTGGCCCGCCTGAAAATAGTTGCAGTGGGGCGGTAGGAGCATGCTGCTTGATGCAAGAGTCTGAAGTGAATAAAAACATTTGTCACCTAGCTAGCTATTTGCCTTCCACCACAAAGCAAGGATTATTATTTAAATATAAATATTCATTCTTTTACAATTTTTTTCTCTGTAGTTAAAAGATCACTGGACGTATTTTTTTTTTTTTGGGGGTAAAATCCAGTCCCATTTGATGCAAACTAAGTGGCTAAGGTTCACACTGAATACCACAAAGTGTGCAGGACGTCCAATACAACAAAATGCGAATAGCCCATACAACAAAGTGCTACAATAAATGGCATTATAAATTAGTGGAGGAATCCAAGGGATTTCTATTGAAAGCACCAGTCCTCTAGGGCCTAATAAGAGTTTGATCAGAGATGTTCAGCGCTTAATTGGCAGCAGATTCAACCGTCATTGTGATTAAGTGTATTACTTTCTGGCATTTTGTTTTTGAATAATAGTATCTGGCATAGACTTTCACTTTGACGATGTTGATTATTTTATGAAAGTGGACAGATAGAAAGACAGACAGGCAGGCAGGCAGGCAGGCAGGCAGGCAGCAGACAGGCAAACTGACTCACAAAATTAATTTTAACGTGTATTAATCTTGCTGACAGTAACTATTTGTGTCATCAGTGGAAGAAAATAATGATCACGATGATGTAACATTGTCTAATAATGTAACAGTTACCTGTGCAGTGCAGTTATTGATCATGGAGTTGAGAGACACTCTTTCTCAAACCTAACCGAAACCAACTTGGCTCGATGGATGAAGGATAAACCGTTAACACATAAAAGGAAAAAAACCCTCAGCCTCCGTGCCTCTAGGCCTAGGGTAATACAGGCAGTATCAACGAATTTCAATAATAGGCACTATCTCATTTAGTATCTCTAATCAGCTGATATGCTGGTTTGGTTTAAGAAGGCATTGAAAGGTGACGACATGTAGTACAGTCGCCGTTTTGTCCCAGCCAGCCCAGTTGTCTTGTCTTGCCTGATCATTACGTCGCACACAGTGTCGCCCCACGCAGTCTCAAAATAGTTTTGAAAAACGATTCTGGTCTCTCACAATAGTTGTGAGTCCCACAATAGTTATTAAACCGAAAACCAAATAACCTTTAGAATAGTTGTGCAAAACGATTCAGGTCTCTCATATTAGCTGAGTCCCACAAAAGTTATAAAAACGAAAACGCTTTGAAAATAGTTTTGAAAAACAAGTTTTGATATTTTCGTTTTAGGTTTAGTTTTTGTTTTAAGTTGCGGATGATATTTCCTTTTTGTTTCGTTTTGATGTTATTATCATCATTTTCGTTTTATTTTGTTGTTCAAAATCGCATTAGTTTTGTTTCGTTTTGAACAAAAGCTTCAAAAAACTATTTTTTTTTTTTGTTTTCGTTTTAGTTTCGTTTTCGGCCCTAATTGTAGGTACAAAGGTGTGTTACCTAAATATAGTAGATATGTATCAGCTGTTGTCCCAAGAGGTAACATCTGAGAGCAGTGCTTTCTTATCTAAATCTAGTGGTTGTCAGAGCTCTATACTGTGATTGGGTGAAGAGATCTGTCCTTAGAAAAGTAAGTGAACAGGTTTAGGACATTATCTACAGTATTTGTAATTAAAGGAGTTTCCCATGAAAATTTATAAATACATATAATATAGGCTAATTGTGTAGACCAGTGGAAAGGCAGGGAGAGCGCAGATGAGGTGGCATGACTTCCTCCATGTGCCAGTGAACTCCAGTCGCAATAGGCGATCCCACACAGGCCAAAAAAAGTGCAGTTCTTGGTGAGGCGAAGAAAGAAGTTGGCTCTCGTGACGACAGTTTGCTGAACCTTCAGTCGATATTCACTAGAAAAGGACACCGCCCTCTCTTGAGCTATTGATTTTGAAGTTTATGTTTTCTACTCCCTTCTTTGTCTCGTTGTTCAGCACAAGAAGTGATACCACACCAGAATTCCCCAGCAATGGTTCAACTCAGTCATTTCTCAGCGCCCCACAATAAGAATTCAGAAATCTCAGGATTATTATGATTCTTTTTTAATCTGGTTTCTTTACAACTGACTTCTGTTGTACAATATATTCTTATAATTATATACCCAAGTTCATGTATCTGTTCCAAGAAACAAAAGTTAGGTTTCATTGCAATTAACATAATATATAACTGTTATATTTTCACATCTTTTATTGTGAAAGGCGATGGGCCTGGCCTTCTCTGTTCCTCCTGGTGTCAAGGTCCCACCATCACTAAACAACATGTACAAAGAACTGTGCACAGATATTCCTGGCTTCAAAGACCCAGGCCATGGATGCCTTGAGAAATGGGCAGACCAAGGAGTGCTTCTTCTAAATACAACCTTGACTGTTGAGTGAGTATTAAACAATGTGGAAATTCTGATATTATTTCAACAATGCAAATGAAGTTTTGATGTTATCTCAGTAGTGTACATTTGAAATAGTGTTTATAGATAAGTAAACGCCTCATATGTGCTCCTTTATAGCAATTACAGCGAGTAGTAGTACTGGTAACAGGATGGTTGGGACTTTCAAAATCTGACTTCTATTTATAAATGTGTGCCAATGTATCTGAACTGAGGCATTATGACATGGGAATCACTACTGATAACATAGGACAGTCTAGGTTGAAAAAAAAAAGAAAATACACAAATGAGCAATGCCTGTCATAGCGAACCCAAGACTGTATTTTTTTCAGAATCATTGCATGCTGTGCAAATAAATCATTTTTTAGCCTGGTTTCATGACACCGCAGTTGTCAAACTACATTAGTCATATTATGGACGAGGCAGTTATACTGTAATAACCGGGATTTTTGCTTACCAGGCCATTATAGTAACTCCATTTTAACAATAACAAGGAAGAGGAGAAAAATGGATTTACATTACCATTGGTATAAAACAGAGTTCCCATTATAACTGATGCCATTATAAATGGGTTCCACTGTATGTAGATATGTTTGATTTTTTTGTTATATTAGCACTTGTTATCCAGACTACACATGGCCATCTCAAATAGGAACAGTTTAATACTTTTTCTGTATAAACTAGCAAGAGGGGTTACTTCTAACGGGGTTGCTGTGCCTGCCCATCAACAAAGCAAACAAATGACAGGTGGACCATAAGACGAAGTGGGATGCAACTTTTGATCCATAAATATTGAGCCAGGGCAAAAACTTTTTTGTCTCAGGACTTTTCAAAAGGACATCTAGTGGTTACACTACACAAACTTTTACAAAGAATTGATTTAAAAAAATAGACAGCCTCCTTGAAAAGAAAATCTAAGACTGCCATGCAACCCAGCATTGACGAACAACAAGGCATGTCAGATTTCGAGAGTGTTAAGGCCACATTGGGAAAAGCTTAAGCTTTACATCTATGCTTTCCCTTACCTTTACTGCAGCATGATGACAGTTTATAGGTTTAGAAAGTAAGATTGCAGAGGATGGTTATTAACTCTCAGTAGTTCTCATCTTAATGAAATATGCAGGCCATTCATTCTCGATGGGAATGAGCAAGATTGTATGACATGAAGTTTTGACAGTAAGAAAGTGCTTTTTATCATCCTTGTCACAGACATAATCAGTTCGCAAAATGAGGCCTGCATTGCTTTTTCTTCTTTTACAGGGCACACAAAGCTAACTCCCACAGCAAACTTGGCTGGCAGACTTTCACAGATCATATCATTAAACTGGTGTCTGATGAGTGTGATGGAGTTGTCTTCATGCTATGGGGCAACTTTTCGCACAAGAAAGAGAAACTGATTGATACAGCCAAACATGCAGTATTGAAAGATGCTCATCCATCACCCCTAAGTTTTGGCAAATTTAAAGGCTGCAGATGTTTCTCTCGTGCCAATGCTGAACTGAAAAATATGAAAAAGCAAGGAGTTGATTGGACGCTATGAGGATGTTTATGTTGTAGACACAGAGACTGTCATTTTCAGCATAGTTCACTATTCTGCATTTACACTTGGATGCAAACATTCCTTAGGATACATATTATGCCATATTGAAAACAATTTTATTGGTGCTAAAATCAAATCACAAAATCATCAGCATACTGTGTTTGGCAAAAATTTCCAGATGATCAGCTCTTCAGATACAGACAAAAGAAGGGTGAGAAACAGTGTAACCACAGAACAGCATTCATTTATTTTACCTTTACTCCAAAGGTAATGTTTACCATGACTATTTGGTGCCCCATCTTTGTATTAATGTAATTTTACTTCACCACTAAACCTGTAAATCTGTAAGTTTCTACTTGCAGCTTTCATATTATGAAATTTTAGTATACAGTATCTGTGATATGTAAGAGCCAAGGCAAATGATATGAAATGAACATTTCTGATATTGGGCAAAGGAATTCTCTTGATAGCAGCCATTGAAAAATCAAGATGGGGAAGCATTATGGATTATATAATTCATACATATCCATATAATCCATAATTATTTTACTTATAGCAGTAAAATAACTGCCATGTCAGTTGAAGTCTGTTCTGCTATAGGAAAATTTGTTGTAAACATTATAACCTTTCTGAACATGGAACTATTGTTTCAAGAAAACTGTAGCATTGGAAACCAATAACTCTGAAATTTTGAAACTACAGTCGAGCACGGAAAACTCGAATTTCTCCGGGATCGAAAAAAGTGTTCGAGATTTCCATAATTCGAGATTCCCGTGACGGCAATATTTTCACAATTATTTACCATTGACTAGAGGGACTGGTAAGGGGAGATAACCACACGACACTAATCTGCTCTGATCTTAACATAATTAGAATTACCACCCTTCCCTGTTTCCGACGTTCCACATAAAATCATGACAAACAAACTGAATTTAATGAACAGAAGACGAAAATCACCTGATTTCGTCAGAGTAGATCGAACTTCGGTGCATAAGTGTAATCCTGATGTGTTCGACGTTATTCGAGGAAAAGAAAGAAATGAGGAGCGGCACTATTGCCAGTCTGCTATTACCTATCGCCCCGCCACGTCACTCTATGCGCATCGCGTCATGTTCGACGCAATAAAATTTATCGCAGCGTGTGTTGACCTAGTCCACCACCCGCCAGGTCGCTCTGCATGCTCAATCACTACACCACCCCCCTCCCGCCATACAAAGCATTGTCTTGATCCCTTGCCCATTACCACGGCACTCCCGCACACCTTTCCCTTATCACTAACACTGGGACGAGCAACGCCAGACAAAGAAAGGCTTTTTCGGTCATTTCGCCGCTTTGAGATCGGGTAGATGATGATGAAATCGTTCGAGAAATGCGTGTTGAGAGTTCGAGAAAATCGTGTTAACAATACAAAGAAAATAGAGGCATTTAAAAGGGGCCGATAACAGCGTTCGACATTTCCGTGAATTCGAGATTAGTGTGTTCGAGTTTTCTGTGCTCGACTGTATGAGTAATGGACCACTATGGTATTGTATATTTGCATATGTTCTGTATTTTCATTTTGCAAGTTTTAATTTTATCTCATGGTTTACACTTTATTGAATGCAATAAGCTGTTATACTTGTGGAAATTTGATTTTAATCATAATCATAATAATATCTTTAATTTGATGAAATTATACATATTTTACACCCTTATTGGACATTTTCATTCATATAATATACTCTCTTTGTGAGTGTAGTGTTGCAGTTTTAATCAGGGAGACACCATTATAATTGTGGTATTGTAAATACATGTATAATGTTTTTCATTGGTATTTTTATATTAAATGTTTTATTTATGTTTAATAGTTCATACTATTAGGAAGAGACCGTCTCTAGAATAAAATTTTTATTTTTCAAATTGTCTCTTACTCCATTATTCTGAGTATAGTTCAATCTTGAATCATAAATATTAAAACTATCTTCTCTAAACATTGTTTGGGAGATGGCACAATAAATACTCTCATAACACCATGTCATTACACAAGAGTGCTTTGTGACCTTTAGCATATAATATGCATAAAAAATTAAGGCACCAGTGAATTTTGTTTGGAAAAAATAAATTTTAAATCGTAATTTTTAAAAGCAGTAATTACTGCTTATGAATAGAATAGAACTTTATTAGGCTCTTGGCCAAACACAGTACATAAATTTCACAATTTAACAATATGCACTCTGACACTCGCACACATCCCTCTCCGCCCCACATCCCTCCTGTCTATCTATCTTCTTTCCCAAGCACAGCACAGCACAGTGTAGTACAGTGGTCATCATAGAATAATATACATCAGGACCCAAAGCCACTATACTATATTAATATAACAATTTTCACATTACCCATTAAACATAGTTACCTATTAAACCGCTCTCCCCTCACCCCTTCCTACTGTTTCTGTCCCTTCCCAGACTCATCTGCTACCTCCCTCAGGCCCATTTACATTCATTCCTTCCTCCCTACATTATTTCCTCCTGGTCATTTCATCTCAAGGTAGATAAAGCAATACTTGAAAGTACATTAAAATTTCATGCAATAAGCAGATAAAATAATACCTCATAGTCATTTCATACTGTACGTAGACTTTGATAGAATAATACCTTATGACACTGTGCATCTTGCTTATATGCCATTATCATGAGAAATGACCCTTTTGAAAAGCATGTGTGGTCAATGAGTGTAGATGAGTGTTGCAAAGGCAGGTAGCAGTAAGTCTTGACTGAAATGTGGCATTGTCACTAAGGTATTTTGTAATTAGTGTGTTCCTGTGCACATAAATTTTAAATTTGGCAGGTATTTCTGTTTTTTTTCTTCACACTGTACATACACTGTATATGGGCTGTGGTAAGTTTGCTTCCAATCACTGACAGAGGGTGATAAGCATATATTGTTGTTCGATTACATTACTCGATAAATGTCACCCCGATGAAATTTGGATTTTGATGTCTTTGGACCTCCAATTTTTAGTCAGGGTGACATTTATTGGGTATTGTATTCGAGCAACAGTATATACTTACCACCCAGTTTTTTGAGAAATATGAGTTTTTTGCGGTTGTAATTTGGATTTTGTGTCTATTTAGGTATTACACGCAAACGACAATATCCCCTCTCAAAGCACAATCTTACTCTTGCAAACACATTTTACAATCAGGTTGTCTTCATGGAGGTCCTATGCACAAACTGAGATAGGTTTGCAAAATCAGTTTCTTACTGTGAACAAAGATGTTTTTTTGTGCATTTGGCAGCATAACTCAACTTGACAGCTTGACCAGACCAGAGAACCAGTGGCACATCAGACATAACCATCATTCCCATGCTAGATTATAACACTCACAAAATTGTTCATTCATTCACTTGCAAAATACACTTCCAAGAATAAAACACCTGTCTCTCTTTGCTAAAAACATTTAATATTCAGCACAGGAAAAATCTAAACTTTGTTAAATGCAGCAATGTCAATAGACTGAACCAAGTCTTCAAATTTTGTGATCTCCTCCTCCAAAAAGTCTGTACTGACCTGAAATCATAAAATAATGAAACAGTCAAAAATTCAATAATACCTGTCAATAACTTGCAAACTATCAGAAAAGCCATTATTGCTGTCAAAATTTCATGATCCCAATCCTGATGGTATTGTGTAATATGGTCAGAGCAGTATTACTGATGTGAGTACCATCAGCGCAAGTGTACCATTCAACACTATGGCATACTAATTTCCATGAAAAACAATAGAGGTTCCCATATCAAGATAAGATCACATTATTCTCAAAGCAGGCTACAAAGCCAGTCAGAGACTGACTGAACTACTGTATGACAAAAAGCTGTGCTATCGATTTTGATATCCTCTTATATTGTAACCCTTTATTTCTAAGAGATCTTGAATGTCTGATTCCCTTCTATGCAGCTTAATTTTTCTATAAAATTAATCTGTTCTGTTAGTGGCTCATAACAACACTTGTTCTGTTTGCTTTTACCCTTGCAAGCTTGAGATCTAAAACTCAAGAACATGTGTAATCACTGGCCAGTAATGTGCAATAATAACCCTATATTCCCTTGCTTCCCCTTAAAATGACATACTTGATTAATTACGGTTTACTTATAATGTAAGCAGACACATTAGGTTCGAATTCTTTGCATTTATGTGAATACTAGTATACCACTCATAATAATGGCTATATTCTTTTAATCAAAAATGCTTCATGTTGGTTATGTAGTTACAAGACAGAGGCTCAACAGGAAAATCTTTATGCATGAAACCTAGCTCTATTCCTAAACGGACCCATTAGAATATGTTTACTATAAATTTGTGATCTACATATACAAGTAGCCAGCTGGTAATATTTCCAGCACAAACTTTACTTACCTTGTCATCTTCCACAACACAGCTGATCTGTAGTTTTCTGATGCCATAACCAACAGGGACAAGTTTGGCTGCAAGTTAAAGGGAAATAATTAAATTAGTTCCAATATCCTAAGTGGCCCATCTAAAACTAAGTTTATTTAATTTATAGCCCACCAATTTCAAAAAAGAGAATTTAAGCACCAAACGCATATATACTATGCTGAAAATTTCATTCATCCAGGTCTTTTGTCATATATTAAAACTTTGATATTACGTACTCACTTAATAAGTATACCTTATTTTTGAGTATGAATTTCACATGCATGCATTTGTTATTATCCCAATACTTCATTATTCAGGTGAACTTCAAATATAAGGACACCTCACTAATAAGCATACCATGGCATACTTTATATTATATTCTACTGTATATCATTACAGACAAATACACTGCATTCCAGGGCTTGGAAAAGCCCCAATATTTTAAAAAAGGAACATTTGAAACTGTCACAAAAACAAGAATGCACCATTAATCTGTTTTATATAAACAGATGTAATAGCTTGCTGAAACTGAAATGACAGAATGACTGCAATCTCCATTGCCCAAACCACCACCATAAGTTATGAGAATAAATGTCTCTAGCTATGTATAATGTGAACATGTATAACTTATGTTTTATTCATAATCATGAATATAATCTGCATTTTTGATGCCCTTGAAAATTTTGTCTCCGAACTATTTCTCTAAACTAAACATTTCAATTGCATATTATCTGAAACTCCTACTACTGTCAACTTTCTGATGGCTTGTATGCCTTTTAGAACCAAAGCATTTGGATAGGGGATGCTCCAACATGGGTTTACATGGATGTCTAGAGATGGCTTATAAATAAATTGCACACCAAGCAGCAGCACAAAAATGCAGCACTCTTTACATATGCAAAGCCATGGATTACGTGGAACACATGGTGTCATAAACATACTCCCTCAATGCTGTATCCATAACCATTAATAAATAGGCACTGCACTATTCCAATCACACTTTCAGAGAGCATAAAAAGCAACTTACAAGCTCCCCACAATAAACCATCTGTTTCTATTGAGCGTACACAGCGTTCCATTTCCTCCATATCTGTTGTGTCTTCCCAAGGCTTCACATCAAGAATGATGTTACTTTTGGCAATCAAAGCTGGTTCTGTAAATGAAATTTTATTCAATGGACATGTCAGCATTTCAGGCTCTTCAATTGAATTAGATCTAAGTAATTTTTAACACCTTGTCACAGATAACTGAGTTGTATCACACTAAATAAAATCATTAACACTGTAGCACTGACCAATGTCTTACAAGTTACAGCCTGGCTTGATATTGGTTATGATTTTGCTAGATATTTACCATGATGAGATTGGCCTGTATTGCAACTAAGTCCCATCAAAATTCACTCTCACACTTATTTGTTCCATCTATCTTCAAACCCATGTTTTCTATCAGGGTTGCACATTTGTGCAAGAATGGTGTCACAGTCTGCATGGTCTTTTTGTCTTATACATATTCAATTAGGCAACCACACCCTTTCATCAGAAACACATCTATAATTATACAAATAATATCCTCCTAGAGAAGAATGTAAGGATATTATTTCCTTATTTTCTAACAAGAAGAACAGAGCAATGGTCTTACTCTTTGATTTCTTTGCTGCATATTCCTCAAGACGTTTAGCTTTCAAAGCTTTTGTTTCCTCATCATCTGATCCAAAGAGATCGTCATCATCATCATCATCATCGTCATCTGCAGCTGGTGCAGGGGCTGAAGCTGGTGCAGCACCAGCGGGGCCATAGGAATCCAATGGTTTCTTGACACCAGGTAAACTAACAACAAATACAAGGAATGGCATCACTAATCTTGTCAGTTTTTCAGAATAATGCATTTTCGGACCCATACAGGTCTATTATGGTGACAAGTGCAAATACTAACACACCGGGTACTCAGAACTACTTAGTTGCATGCTCTTAATATGGCTGGGCAAACCTGTGATCCATTCATCACTTCTGGATGAATTTTGAAATCCCTCAGAGCCTCATAGCTGTGTGACCTAGTCTAATGCTCGCCTGCAGAATTAATTGTTAACTGTTACAATTGTCTTGGGAAAATACACATTTCAAAATTCTTGTGTAGAATTGCTCATAAAAAACTGTATGCAATGCACTTGCAAGGTATGTTAATTTTTCCCCATAATGAGAACTATGGAATGACATACAAATGCAGGCCAAAACCCTCTTTATCTTTATACATTGTTCACTCAGAGACTGGCATTAATTAACCTTATCATTTCCACTCTAAAGTAAACACTCTTGCAAAATAACTCAGCTTTTGTTATATGCAGTATAAAACCTGAGAATCAAAGCAGAACCAGAATCAATACTGGACACAGCCTAAATGTGACAGCAACCATGCCTGTAATTGCAGAGCTCTATTTCATGAAGACATTATTAACTTTAAACTATGGACTATGCAGCTTGGTCACAATGCTTGATATTAAGATATCACATAAAATAAAACAAGATATGATAATAACTGTCTTTCTCATGGAAATGGCAAGCAATCATTACCTGTCCTTCTGACTGGAATAGGACGTTATCTGGTTGTACCAACGAAGAGCATGGGGCAAATTTGCAGGGGGTGCTTTACCAACAGCCTGATAGACCACAATGTCAGCTTGAGATGGAACATATCTGTGAATAGCAAAGTAGGCCTACTGTGAGATTCTAGAGAAAGCTGTGTGCTTTGTAAATATTCATGTGTGATATTCTTTGCTTTAGGTGTTATAACTGGTAGCAAAAACTGAAATCTGATGACCGTTTGTAATTTGAGAAAATGATTCCTAAGATCACCATCTCAGTGCTTGGCACTTTGGTGGATAACTAGTAGGCCCGGGCAAAAAGTAATCGGGTACCCGGGTCCCGAAATATCTATTAGCCGCCGGGACCCGAGATTACTTTTGAAAAACCCGGGTTTAGTAATCGTGTAACCACGGGAGACACTGGATGAAGCGGGCTTAGTAATCTTGTATTCACGAGAAAAGACGCTGGAAAAGTAATCATGCCTTATCAGGCTTGAAACAACAGAATAATGTGTCATCTAATTAACGCACAGGTAAAAAAAAAAGCGTCTAGCGACCAGCGGTTCCTCCCTCAAGTCCCCTTCTCCCTCTCTTCCTCTGTTCTCAGAATTTATTGCCGCCGTTTGATGATCTCTGTATCCTTACCGTAAACAATCTGAAGTTTGCAATTGCGAATGGTTATGGTCTTTTCTATTTATATTACAACATGTAGTTTATATTTTTTCCCTCGGTTTTTATTGTCTTGTCTTCGCATAATATTTCTTTTACAATATCTCTGTGTATTTCGAAGTCTAAAGTTGTACCTACTATAAGATGATGAAACATTGAAAGAAAACAATAAAAAAAATGCATTATTGTGAAGGCAAGAAAAATCCATTTTCACTTTTGGAGAATGGAAGAAAAGAAAAAAAATTGGGAACAATGAATAAAAAGCTAGTCCTCATCACCGCATTTGAGTAGCTAAGGGGATGATGCCTAGGAACGGGAAGGTAAGGGTTGATCTACAATAAACAACATCACGTCGCAAGCACACTGTCACTAACCTCAAACCCGAAACCCAGACGAAGCCCGGGCAGGTAACGATAGGGACCTGGGCGGGTACGATGCCTGGGTTGGGCGGGTAACGAGCTTTACTCATCATAGTGATAAAAGAAGCCATTAACTGCCAATGTATCTCCCCAGCTAGGTAGTAATCGTGAGTAATCGGGTGCCCGAGTTTTGAATATGGCGATTACTATTAGTACTATTACCCGAGATTACTTCTTGGACCGGGTTTGGCACAGGCCTAATAACTAACCAACCAATCCAGATTTGTAGCCATAATTACTTGAAAGTCCTGCTGATGCTTGGTTTGTCAAGATTTAAAAAAAATCTTGGCTGGTCGAGTGATGGCTGAATTTTCCATACAGCATTTAATTAAGGGATGTCACCTGACTACTATCCTTGAAAAGTTGGCAGATGGGTTTCATTTTCAAATAATTTGGAAAGGGTTGACTCATTGGAATGAACTACAAATAGGACTGACCTAATGGCCAATCTATGACTAAATAATCTATATTGATGCAAAAGCCTGGACATTGTCCCTGAAGATAGCTAACTCAATAACACTAAGTATGTTTGGAATGCTATTGCTATTCTGTATCAGTGTGACCACAAAATCAGGACTAAATTTTGGCCTTGATGTTGGATTTGAGTGAATTGCAATTCATGTTTAAAAGCAGGTTGAGAGTGGAAGTGGAATACTTCCGGAGATGTGAAAGATCACGGTTGCACCGCTGGGAGGGGTGAGGGAATATCTTCACTTGAGGGGGATTAAAATGTTAATAATGAGTGCTGATGCAAATCAT
The DNA here is from genome assembly GCA_033807755.1 of Ellobium chinense. NCBI lineage: Eukaryota > Metazoa > Mollusca > Gastropoda > Ellobiida > Ellobiidae > Ellobium > Ellobium chinense. Next base: position 2,855,969 of record JAWQUT010000001.1, read on the forward strand.
AATTGTAGATCTAGACCTGCTTTCTTAATTCACCACTCCTCACTCCTCACCGTCTGAATTTGTCCTACTTGACTCAACACCATGCACTGGTATTTAACATTTTTTTTAGCTCACAGTCACACAGTGTGAAGAACAATCCATTCCACTTGCCTGGTTTTGGGAACAGAAACTATGTTGTATGTTGGCTTTTATTTGGCATCAACATCATTTGCTAAACTGACGACACTATAAATTTTCTTCCTAATATCTTGACTTTCTGCATTCTTATGAATGATACTTTTCAATTTCAAAAAGATGTTTGGATCAGAAAAAATCCACCAGATCTACTATCATTATAAATTTATCTTGTTAGGCCGTCACATCTGAACCAGCACCGGCAGACATCTTGTAACTTCCCAACTATACAAAGTGACCCAACTATACGAAGTGACTTCCCTTTCCTAACAATGCTGGATTTCTAACATGGCCCTTTACTTTGGAAAAGTGCATGAAGCAGTGTTGAATCATCACACTTATGATCTATTTGCGACAATTTTAGACATCATGCAAGAAAACTGCTGGTCTGCAGGAAATTCCCACAAAATGTGGGAAGTTAGTTACAGTGAAACTCGGATATAACGTTGCCATTATCTTTGATCACAACCGAACCAGATAGTCAGTTCGATGTGAAATCCACTGACCATCGGATGCCAGTCCGATGCGAAACCCGCAGACTATTGGATGCCAGGCCGATGCGAAGCGGTTGAAACCCCTGACCACCGTAGATGTGAAATTCACAGAACGGTGATCAAACGCTTGACCAACGGAGAGGAGACGAGGCCACCGCAGATGCGAAAATGGCAGAGCGGTGGTTAAATGTTTGATGAACAGAGAGAAAAACAACACAGCAGCACTGAAATCCCGCGCTGGCTGTCAATCAGAAACGGAGGCGGGCCGAATCTGGCCTATGCTATGAGTGTATCCTCGAAGTGCCGGTAACCGCCGTCTTATTATTTACCGCGATTTCGCGATCAGATTTGCTTCCAGAATCATACCAGACTTTCAGATTTTAAGCAAAGACCATTTTCACGTCAGTTCAGCTGTTTTGAGTGGCAGAAGTCAACCACCGCCTTGAAATAGTTATCAGTTGTTGTCTATGTCGATATTTCACAAAAATCAGGGTCGTGCCGATTACCGCCGCTCTACTTCCGAATCAAGATGCACGACGATGTTGCCACTGGTAAAGATTTTCCCCATAAGGCAGGATAAAATGGCTTTACAAAATGCCATTTTTCTTAGGAAGAAATCGCTCGTAAATTATTGGAAAATAAACTATGAAATTTCGGATCAATGCATAAAATGCTTGGCTTTATTCTGTTTGATTGTAAACTGATAGATTTTTTAAAAATGTCATACCGTGAGTAGGGAAATGGGAAAAAAATAACATCTCGCTATTGGGGAAAAGCACATGGCCAGAGTGTCAACACAGACATGCGGCCCGCTGCTTTAGCGATGTTAGACCTTAATTTTTTCCCCTCATAGAAAGTCATTTCCTTGAGAAACGTTACAAGACAGATGTCA
>JAWQUT010000001.1:2859849-2887349 GCA_033807755.1 Ellobium chinense
CCTTCGATTGGTAGTACTTACCTGAGCATAACTTTGCAAATAATGAACACAATCAAGCAAAAACTGGCAAGTGTGCCTAATTTTTATTGCATTTTATGATGTTTAAACTAGTAATCGCGCGCAAGTCCTGGATTTTGTTTCAGAGCATACGCCGATGACTGGTAGCGTTTGGCCCCAAAATGACCCAGATCGCACTGCTATTCAAAAACGATATTTTAAATAATATCCGTGTAGAAAGAATGCCAATAACCTCACAGTTTTAGGAGTAAGGATTAATACTGTTATAAAATCTAGGGTAAAGATATTCATGTCTTACTCTGTTTGCTGGAGATAAAAAAGAGATGCTAAAATACGCCGATGACTGGTACAGTCACCCTAGACTGACTAGACTAGCCTAATTTCACCTGTGGATCAGGTCTCACCCTTCAATGTAGCTGCGATCTTCCAAGAATTTGTTTAGGGCTCCAAGGCCTGACTGGGATTTAAGATCTCCGAAACCCATTTCCTTGCCGCAGGGAAGAATTGTGTCACAAATGCTTCAGGTAGTGAAACGTGACAACTCGGTCTTAAAACCGGAAATAGAAAAGGCCGGTAAAAGAAGAATACGTTCCCATGTGTCCAAAATTTCTGCCGAGCTCAAGAAAAGATTCAAATATTTTTAACATCTTATCTTCCTGAAAAATCATAACACTCACATGCCAAGAAAATAATTTCCAAGGAATATTATCTCTTAACCCTTTATTTTGGCATTTTAAACCGCAGTATCATGAGCGGTTACACTCAAGGGATGAACGGGGTAATTTCGATTTTAATTTTTATACTTAAGGTCAACGGAAGTGGAGTTTAGGCCGAACAGAAAGGTTAGGAAGTGTTTGGTAACTGGAAATAGAAGGGCAAGACTAATCATTAGTCAAAGCAAGGTAGATTTAGATCTTGTTATTTATTCTTTGCAAACAAATATAGCACTCAGTTGTAGGGAGAATATGCAACGTTCTCCATGCTTTGAAAGGTGGAGCCGATACGGCTAATTAGATCCAGAGATTGTGAAAGCCCGGCTGGGCATTGGCACTGTTGCAGTGTTGCCAAACAGCCCAAAGTGAAAAGCCACTGTCTGATCGTGGTGAGCAGTGTTACTATCGATAGCAGACTGGGCCCCAGTGGCAGTGGGCCCATCTGATGTTGCTGATGAGGATGACTCACTGCCATGTTGAACTGATTTTTTTTATACATTCATACGTGATTACATATGGTCTGCTTCAACTGAAAGATTTTATGGTCCAGGACTGACCAGGCAGGGCCAGGAGACCATAGCAAATGGACCAGTGAGTCCAATGAGTAATGAGGCCAATGCATGAACAGTTAGGTAGTCTTGTGCATGACGCTGTTTGTGCATTGGGCAGTTCGTGCACTGGTCCAGCAAGTTTACACCTGACATTCCCATCTCAGTGTGCAGTAGGGTTAGTAGGGGTCCCACCAGGACTGATACTCAGGTTTGGATGGGCATTTAGGGGTAGGGATTTGCGGACTCGCCTCAATAGGGAGTAGGATTTGGATGAGAATGGTATATTCTCACTGCTTGAATCTCTGCCAAGCTTGAGTTCTTGCTATCCTTTGGGACAACCAGTATAAATCTTATCATTTTCACAAGAGATTTTCGTGTCATATGAGGGAGGAATTCCATATGTGTGCCAGAAAGAATTCCGCATGCAACCCACCGAACCAACAACATACCCTAACCCTAACCCAGGATCAGGGTTACGGTTAAAGTTAAGGTTAGGGTAGGGTTAGGGTATGTTGTTGGTTTGGTGTGTTGCATGAGGAAATCTTTCTGGCACACATATGGAATTCCTCCCTCATTGCATTCTTGTGTGCTACATATTTTGACCGTTTTCAATACACTGCACATTTAGGTGTTCTTGTGCAGGGGCGATAATCAGCAAAATTAGGGGGCTTTTGGTGACAGACCACAAGGAACCTAAAAAGTAGTTCCAGTAGTACTTCTGGTATTTATGGGCAGGAGTTTCTCTCTTATTATAAAGAGCACTTAAGCTAGTAAAGATGTGTACCTCACAGTGCATCCTGGTTCGCCTCACAAAATTCAGGTGCTAAGGAGGTTTAGGCCAATCATATATATGCACATGTATTCAAAAGATTTTGAAGTCACTAATGTTGCTCTCTGTCTGTAGCTGGGCAGCTATTGATTCTGGATTGACTTTAAATGTGGACCTGCATGCCAAAAATAATGTTCAGTTTTCCAGTACTTTTTCCCTATGAAAATTATCTATATAAACACTTAAACAGAGACACTCTGGTGAAGAAAGAGCATCATTCTGTTACCACATGCATGTGTAATGTGACGCAATAAAAGCAGCTTGAGTGACCAGAATTTGCCCATTGCGTCTAGAGTTATTATCCTTCCCCAAACAGCAGTAGCTTGTGGCAAAAATGACGACATCACTGAAGTTCCAGCAACTACGGAAACCTCTATCTGACAATGTATTATTCAACTTTCAAGAATTCGGACTATTCATAATGTAACCCAGTAGGTTGTCTGGGGCAGGTAGAGGCATTATATCATGTTGACAGACACTTGGAAGAAAGTTTTATTGGAACAACAGGGTATCGTATGATTTAACATGATCTGTAGGATGATGCAACCTTCCTTGAAGTCGCTGGGGAGCAATCTGGGATTAAAAATATAGTCCATATGACTAGCACAAAGCAAAAAAATTTTTGCAGCTATCCTTGAATAAAGTATTAAACCTGTTGTCAGTATATAATTTTTACATTCAAGCCAAAAGCTAACAGCAACAAATTTTCAAGAAATGTCCATATAAACAGTAACATTTAAGACTCTTTAGATTTTACCCAGTCAGAGCAACTGGTCCCATTGCCTTTGGGAAATGTTCCTCAAATCCTTTCCTGCAAGGCAAATTATGGCTGTTGCCTTTTCTGCAAAGCAAGGTTATAACTGTTGTCATAATTTATTTACCAATATCAAATCAAAATGATAACAACAGATGTAGTAAGTAGTTTGTGGTTTTGTTTGTTCATGAAGCAAGGAAGACACACAAATATACTTTTTACCCATAATGGAGATAAAATGTTTGGTCCGGAGTTTTCAGTTGGTGACTTGGCAAGTTACATCTAATACCATAGGGATTTCTTTCATCTTCTGCAGTAATGGTTTCATGTTTATTATTCCAGATCCTGGACTAACTTTCAGCCATGTTGCGGCTGTGGCCTCTGCGTCAGGTTGCTCAGCTTAAAAATGTTTTAGGAGCAACACATGTTGGTAAGTAAACAGAAACAACACAAATGACATGTTCTGTGCATAATGCCTTTGTTCTCTCTGTTCTTTGTAAATCTGAACTATTTTCTCCTGTGAAGTGCTGAAAGGTGATGCACGGGCCTTTCCTTGTAGATTATAGTGCAATACTTTGGTGCACACTTCCCTGATTTAGGTCATTATATATTGCATGCAAAATTATAATAAAAAAAACTTGAAGTGCATTTTTTTCTGTTGTTGGTAGTGATACTGTATTCAAATTGCAGTCCTTCCTTCACCCATCAGACTTCACACATATTTCTTAGGTATGTTAATGCATATCATTAATAGAGCAGTGCCCAATATTTATGTCTCAAGAATAAGTTACTTGGGACTGAGGAAAGGGCTGATTCTCAAAGGGATATGATGAGAATTAAACTTCAGAAAGATAAAATGGCTCAGTAACGATATGCATTTATTATATAATAATTAATACTAGCTGAAGTATCCCGGCGCTGCCGGGAAGGNCTTCCATCCACCCCTTCACCCGAAGCATTACAGCAGCTGTGATTCCTGCCTATGAATATTCCAGCGTACGCAAATTTGGATAACGTCATCCGCAGGAGAAATTTTATTTTGTTTTGTCGATCTGGTGTCGGCGTGTGCGTTCAGATTTCCAGTGGCAAGCGAAACGCAATGTCTTTCCGGTACAAAATTTTAAAGTTTTATTTTTGGAGTCGACGAAATGGTAGAATGAATGCTGGAAACAAAGATAAAGAGAAAATTGCGGCATGGACTTTGTAAATTGATTAATCAATCTAGCAATTTCCGTGAGCAGACAGTGATGCTAAACATTGTGTATCGGATATTGTACATGTTGACGTTTTCAGCCGAATTTTACAAACAGCGGTTTTGAAGGTTATGCGTTAGGAAGGGAGTGTGCCACTCCCCCGATCCAGTCTTATAATATAGATATGTTGATTACAGTTTGTCGTAGACATTTGTGTGAAGTCTGGTGGTTGAGTAACAGCTGTATTTTGAGAACAATTATCTAATCTCACCACTAGCAACGGAAAAAAAATGCACTTTGGGATGCAATTTTACTTGCATAATGTGACTTTAAATGTGACATTAAAAAGGGCATTATAATCTACTGTGCCTCCATTTAATGATAATATGCAAGAGTACACACTATTTATTATTTTGCTAGAACAGTTTTGATGCTATTAATCTGATGGTCCTTTCAGCATGCAAATCAAGCCAGCCAGCCCCTTCTCCTCAATTAGTTGAAGTGTTCATAGATGACAAGCAAGTTTTTGTGGAGCCTGGCACAACAGTGCTGCAGGTAAGCATGAATGTCTGTATAATGGTGTTCCCAAGCCTATAGTAAATTTTCTGGAGAAAGCTAGATGACAGGAGAGAGAAATGATTGGAATATGAATTCGGGGAAGGGAAGCTGTGAATGTCTGTGATTGTGACTAGTAGAAATCTCAGTGGTTGAGGGTTACATTTGCACACCTCTCGCAATCCCTTCTGCCAATTCATGTATGTAAATTTGGGGTTGTGTCTGCCTCTCTGATTATGAAATTTGTTGGCCTGCTGGAATTCTACCCCTATGCCTAATCATCAGCATAAGCCCTTTGGAAAGTTCTATTATATTGCCCTTAAATCATGCCTAAAACCAAATTGTAACTCAAAAAGTGTACTTAAGCTGCCTTACATCTGACTGTTTGACTGGCATAGCATACATTTGACTGACCTTATTCATGGTCAGTGCTTTAATGTTAGGGGCAGGATTAGAAAGTGAAAAGGACACATGAGGGAACTCCAAGACAAAATTATGTCTAGAGATTGTCCCTTTTTTGCATTTTTTTTCTGAGGAGAGACACATTGTCAGTCTCACTGGAACAGAATTTCTGATGCTAAATCCACTGTAGTTAAATAATCCGGTAGGAATTATGTTGTGCTATCCTTAACATGATATTAGTACCACATCCACATGTTTAAGCTGAGAAATTACCAAGAAAGTGCTATATTTCTTTCCCAGGCTTGTGCAGTGGCAGGTGTAGAAATCCCTCGTTTCTGCTACCATGATCGCTTGTCTATTGCTGGTAACTGCAGGATGTGTCTTGTGGAAGTGGAAAAATCGCCTAAGGTTAATATTTTTTCTCTCTTGTATTACTTGGATTATTTTGTCACATTTGCTTTCTCTCAGGAGGCAGTAACATTTCTCAATCTTAGTACCATAATCTCCTCCGTGTTCCTATAAACTACACAGGATTACCGCCTTTTGTTTCTTTATCATATTAAGTTGTTTTTGCACAGTTTTAGCCTTTTAATTTTGCTGTGTGCATGTTTCTGGTTGATATTTAAAAACCACTTTTGTGGTCGTGTCTGTCTCATCACATTATCAACATAATAAAAGAGACTGATAAGTTTTGATGGGATGAAAAGAAATGCATTAAAATGGAAATATTATGTCTTATACACTTCTGCAGAATCGACTATTCATAACTATCTTTAACTGTGTTTACAGCCTATTGCATCGTGTGCCATGCCAGTTATGAAGGGTATGAAAGTCAAGACAGACTCACCCATGACTAAGAAAGCAAGGTAGGTTGGCATACTTCTTGACAAGGCTAGTTAATAGGCTAATGTCAGCGCATGTGCGGCAAACTATCTTTGTTTAACTGTTTCTACTCATACCTGTAGATCTTTGAACTTTAGATTTGAGTCATAAGGCTGAATGAGCAACCAGCACAGAACTGACAGTGAATCAGAGTCACTATCTGTATGAAGGGCTGCTCAGTTTGAATAGCCATGTTGATTATAATGATACCAGAGGTGTTGATATTTCCTCTTATTGATATCATGATATATTTTCAGAGAGGGTGTCATGGAGTTTCTTCTTGTCAACCACCCCCTCGACTGCCCTATTTGTGACCAGGGTGGAGAATGTGACTTGCAGGTAAAGTGTGTTGTGCCATTTATAATAGACTATTGTGATTCATATAACGATGCATTAAATGCTCATTTTGTTTTTGAATAGTGTGTGGTCATTGCATGTCATGGAGCTGTTGGTCTGCATGTCACTGACTTGAATTACTGGGGTTGAGTTAATGTAAATCTTGTCACTTGATCATGACATTATTGAGGATTCAGGCATCCATAAATTACGGAAGTTTTGTAAATGTAATGTACTGAATACTTTGCTGTGATTTCAACTTCATGTCATATATTTTTGCAGGACCAGTCAATGGCTTTTGGGAGTGACAGAAGCAGGTTCACTGACAATGCTTTTACTGGCAAGCGAGCTGTAGAAGACAAGAACATTGGTCCACTGATCAAGACAATTATGACTAGATGCATTCATTGCACTAGATGTATCAGGTATCTATATTTCAACTACATTTACCTTGCAGAAAGTATTGGTTTTTATGTTATCTGAGGAATGCTGTTGTAGCCTGAGCTAAAGGATGTTATGCCTGACAGCAAGACGTGCAAGTTAAGTATTTTGATTTATGTATACTGATTTATATGACACATACGTTAGCTAGACAATTTTTTTGCTGTTGTATAATGCCTCAGAAGCAAATGTAATATAAAGAAGACCTAATACTTAAATTAGTCATTTGCATATTCTGAGATTTGTTTTGTAGAAATCATGATCTTTAATTGAAAAATGCTTCAACATGGAACAGATTTGCCAGTGAGGTTGCTGGGGTTGATGATCTTGGTACGAGTGGCCGGGGAACAGACATGCAAGTTGGGACATATGTTGAGAAATTATTCAAGTCTGAGTTGTCAGGAAATGTGATTGACCTCTGCCCAGTGGGAGCTTTGACCTCAAAGCCTTATGCATTCACAGCTAGGCCCTGGGAGAACAGGTAAGACTGCATTTATTGCTTTAATTTTGTTCAAAATGGGAGTAAATGTTTGTGTGTTTCAGTAGCAATTCAGAATTGGTTTCATCACCTTTTTGAATATATTATTGTGTTTCTTGTTGGTTCTGGTAAATGTAAAATGTATACTGTCTGCCTAAATTACTAAGATTTGATCCTTACCTCTTTTCTCTTTGTGTTGCAGTATTTACTATTAGCTTTCCATTTGTGTCCTTCCATATGTTGAAATTTTATTTTGTGAAGTGATATTGTCACAGACATTGATACACATATACCTACTGCTTGTCAGATACTGTTGAGCAGTTTGGACTCATGTTTATGTTGGGTTCAAATAATATTTGTTTTCACCTTGCTGAATTATTTCATTTTTCACTGGATGTGGCTTCAAATAATGCAACCCCAATTTTTTTAGCAGTACTATATGACATTATAACTGATATGAGATATGTTACCAGATCATGATGTCGATAAGATTTCACTGTTTGAAGAAGGAAATTCAGGATGTCAGTTTGACTTTGTTTTCTCTGAATCTGTATAGGAGAATAGAGAGCATTGATGTGATGGATGCTGTTGGGAGCAACATTGTAGTCAGCATGAGGACAAATGAGGTCATGAGGATCTTGCCCAGGCTAAACGAGGTTTGTTGTATCTCAAATACAGTGCTTCAGCCTATTGTCTTGTATTCAAGTTTTGTTTGTCATTGGACACAAGACTGTGGACCCAACCCTCTAAATGGATGTGTCACAGACTGTTGTTTCATCAGTCCAACATTAAGAGGGGAAATCTGGGAGAGAGCTTGGCAAGTTTCAGCTCTTTCTTCGTTCCACCCTGCACATTTTCATATTTTTGGAGAATAGATTCATTTTGCATGTTTCTTTTGTTTGAGAATATATTCATTGAGGTATGAAACTTATGTATACTCATACAATACCATAATACCTATGTGTAACTGTAATGGTTAAGAGTCAGGCTCATTGAAAGAGTAATTTTCTGATGGCTGGGATGATAATGAATTTTAAAGTTTGTTTTCAGGATTGTGTCAAGTGTGGGAATACATTTTACTGTCATTTTTCAATATGATCACTGGGTCTGTTAAAAGATTGTAAGAAATTATTTAGCTCTTTGGGTTTTTTTTTATTTGGCTTCTTAGTAGAGCTGAAGGAAATAATGCAGTGTGGTGGATATCAAGATTTATGAGTCAGGGGGCAACAGACATGGGTTAAGTACCTGTAATCTTCAGAAGGGATGTTTGCACAATTATCTTTTTACCTAAGGAATTATGAAAACATGAAGAGAAAAATCTTCCATCTGTTCTTGATATTTATTTCAGGAAGTTAATGAAGAATGGATCTCAGATAAGACTCGTTTCGCATATGATGGATTGAAAAGACAAAGACTGACCACCCCTTATGTGAGAAACAATAATGGTGATCTGGTTCCAGCAGACTGGGAAACTGCATTTATCAAAGTGTCAGAACTGGTGAGGAAATTGAGAGCTTTTTAAATGAGAAACAGTCTCTGACAGCTAACATCATTACATAAGTCTTTCATAATTTTTTAGTTGGTAGATGTGAGCATTGGGTGCAAGTTTTATGATGAAAATTGTGAGCAGAACAAAGTTTTCTAACAAAATATTACCATCAGAAATAGCTGTCGTGAAACAGATTTCTTTGTTCAGTGCTTTTGTTTCTCCACTATACAGTAGACTTGAAATGTTACAGTATATATTGGGAACAGTGATCTTGGTTTGTTAATACAGTAGACCCTCCGAGATAAGACCTTCGTAAATGTTAATGAAAAAGGTCTTAACTGGGAGGGGGTCTTAACTGAGAGGTTCACATTGATATTAGCGCAGGATGATCACTAAATTTATTTGGCTATTATTGCATTTATTTACAGTATTGTGATGTAGAGACACAAGGGAAATCAGAATGGTGTCCCTATATCACAGGTGGTCTTTATTTGCAAGAAGGATTTTATAGGTGTATATTGAGGTAAACACTGTCTTTTGTGGCTTATTCTTGAAAAAAGTATCACAAATTATCAGGCTCATATCATGAGGCAAGTATGTACAAATGCAAACTGCATGTACAGCAATTTTAAAAATCTAGACATTTGAAGATACTCTTTAACCATTTGAATTTCAGGGCATTGGAAGCCATTTACAGTCACTTTTATTTGGTCTTCAGTTTAATTGTTCCCGTTAACCCCTTAATGTTTGTAAAACAAAACAGCTCTTGGTACTAAAATAGCAGAGTAGTAAGCTTGCAGCTGGGGCATATCTGTCTTTCTCATGACAGTCTATACGTTTCTGTGTGATCAGTGTTGATAAAAAACACTGAAACAGTGCAAGAATCCTGATTTCAGTCTTGTTAATACTCGTAGGATTATAATTACAGTACAGTATAATTATCTTGCCTGTCCTTCCCGTTCCCCCTATTATCAAGAACCCGATCACGATCACGTAGAGTCACACTGCAAAGCCCTATCCCTTCATAAGAAATAAAAAGTGGTCGTCCCTCCCCACTGTTCAGATAATAATTATGAGACAGTTACCTCTCGCCCTCCCCCCAACCCTTCCCATCCCTTATTTTTTTTTTTGCCGCCTTGCCGCCAGGCGTGAACAGTGAGTACTACTCACCTCGTGGCGCCGGCTTGTCTGGGTGAGTCCAGGCAAGAGAGAAGAAGACAACAGTCTCCCAATACAGAACCTGCGTGGGTGGCTTACTGAATTTTTCCCCCTCAATTTGTATTTTATGACAAATCATTTGAAAGGTTTTGGACNACAGTCCGTCCCGTTTGGCCCACTCAGTAGAGATCAGCTGTTAGGCTTACCGTTCACTTTACTGCAGTTTATTCCTAATCACGGAGTTTTGTTTTTTTTTTTGATTTCCTTCTCCTTTCTTTTAAAGCTAGATTACTGTTGTTTGTGCGGTCTTTTTCTTCTGTGAACAGTATTAAGTATTATGTCTGTGGTAGGCTCATGCGAGACATGGTCTTCTTCCCAACCTCGTCTCCCCACAGGCGCAATAAGCTCCGCTCATTGATGTAGGTCTAGGCAGTGATTTTTGGACTGGCTTTCCGACCCGGGAAATGGGTAAACATGGTCGCTCGTCACAATGAAAAACGGCTCTGATCGGTGTCCGCACTTCGCGATCGGAGCCGCTGATCGGAGTTCAGTTTCAATGAGAAAACGTGTACATAGAACGGAGGGGTTCGCCGGTCGGAGGGACCGCAGAAGACAGGCTTTACTGTAATGTAAAATAACCCCTCCTTGTGACACCCACCCTCTAACGGGAGTTCCTTTCTCATCGTTGCAGATCTGTGTTAAATGTGCATAGCCATGGTCTAGATAAAACTTATGGCCTGTTGCGTCAGTGACAACATTCGTTCAAACGAACGAATGAATGACCACACACGTACGAAAAACACTGTGGGGGAGAAAAAAAAAAAGGCAAATACCGGAGGCCTAGATAGACCTACCCAGTACCCACCCTAGCCTGTCAATCATTCGCCAAATCAACGAGATTTGGGTGGCTTGCGCTGATGTTGTCATGAGGCAGACCGACCGGCGTCAAACTACACGACTACACGTGTTCGAACCATGCGGGCGGGTTGCAGTTCAGAGGGGCAGGAAGACTGAACAAAGATCCAGAGTGGGTCGCATGTCAGATTTCGGAGGAAGTCGCAATTCGGAGGTCTTTCATATAGAAAACCCAATCCGTCATGAGATTTTAGGTCGTAATCGAGAGGAAGTCGTAACTGAGAGGGTCTTATCTCGGAGGGTCTACTGTATTGTTTTGTAATAATAAAATTTTTCGTAAGTTCTACAGTGGACCAACCTGCTATATCATGACAGATCTTAATAAGTTCAAAAACTATTATTAGATCTCAAGCCAAGTTTTATAAATTCATATTATAAGTTTATTTGCCATATGGTACACTGTGAGGATGCATCTTTTTCATGCACTTGATTTTCACACGCACAGCCCTCCAAGAACTTATAAAAATAGTATGACATAAATGCTGATATCAATCATTTTTCACAACATATTTCTTACCTCCCTCTACCGGACAACTTCACACATCATGTCAGGACCAAGAATTCTCATTATGATATGCACATTTTGTATAGTCAAATGTTTTGATAGCCAGTAACTGTGGGATATTAGTGAGAGTAATGAGGAAACTGTTTAAATTTAATGTTTCACACTAATGATAGTAAAGCACTACAGAACTTGATGGTGGTGGTCCAGTGCATTCATACAATTCATTTGGTTAAAAGTGACTTTCAAAAAACTGAATTTTTTTTTTTTGGTAGGTAAACAGCACTGAGAGCAAACAAATTGCAGGAGTTGCTGGGAGTCTGGCTGATGCTGAAGCCATGGTTTGCTTGAAGGATATGATTAACAGGCTTGGGTCTGAGATACTTGTCACTGAGGAGACGTTTCCAACAACTGACTCTGGGTAAGTCTGTAGGGAGACATTTTTGGATGATTTCTATTCACAGTCATGACAGAGTTGTATATATGTGAGGGGGTATTTTTTGGTGCTGATTTGTGGCAAATTTCAGAGTTAATCATGTTGTAATTTGAAAGATTTGTTACTGTTCTTAGTATGTGTTTGTTAAGAAAGCTTCTATCATTTTGTTAAAGTAGGACATGCACATCAAAAATAATTTTCCGTTTTTCAATACTTTTTCTCTCTGAAAATTATCTATGGTGCCCACTGAGTCAGTTTTGCGAAAAAAGAGCATCGTTCTGTTACCGTGCCTGTATGTAATATGATGCAATAAGGAGAGCTAGAGTTACCGGGTTTGGCCCTTGCGTCCAGGATTATTCTCCTTCCCCGATCAGCAGAAGCCTGTGGCAAAAACGCTGACGTCACTTACGTTCCAGCAGGTAGACACCTCTACCTGACAGTGTATTATTCAGCTTTTAAGTAAGGTTCTGGTATTCCAAATTCAAATGTAAATTTTGATAGTGTAAGCCAGAAAAAGTATTCTGCATTTTTATTGCCTCAGCATGATTTTATTTGGCATATCTCCTGTTCACAGAGGAATTAAAGCATTCATACCAACATGCTATCACCCATCCGCAGAGCACTGGCTAGACAGCTTGGCCATGTGGCGAGAACGTATTTGACGTAAGCTTATGGCCGCCACGTGTGCAGTGGTTGTAACAATTTGGACTTTGGATAATGTAATCCTTTGGGTTGTCTGGGGCCAGCAGAGGTGTTATATCATTATGACAGACATTTGAAAGACTGTTTTATTGGAATAATAGGGTATCGCATGATTTAATCTGGTCTGTAGGACGGTGCAGTCTTCCTTTAAATATTAGAGGGTCACATTTGCTTAATACATTTGACATGTGAACAGGCCAGATGGCAAGTAAATGAACTGTCTTTATTATCAGACCAGGGCAAAACCTTTTCATCAGAGAATGCAGTGGGGTGGAGTTGCAGTAATGCCACATACTTTTCCTCTTGTTTTCTTAGTGATTTAATAATGCCATTCAGTTTGGACTGTTTGACTTCTAACATGCTGATATTTTCATGCTGATTAAGGTTGAGAATATTAGAAAATGTATGCAGCTATGCCCTGTGATAGTTCTTTTTGCTGAATGGTTACTGTTGTGAAAGTAATCAGATTGTTATTAGGAAACTGTGTGACATTACTCTGAAGCCATCAAAATAATTCTCTTGTTACTGTTCCCAGCATTGACATGAGATCCAACTACATTATGAACTCCACCATTCCTGGCATTGAGGAATGTGATGTTTTGCTTCTTGTTGGCACAAATCCCCGTTTGGAAGCCTCTCTTGTCAATGCCCGTATCAGGAAGTCGTAAGTAACAGTTATGACAGAAGTACTTGTATGAAATCTATTAAACATACTCAAATAGAAAAGTTCATGTCACAGAAGTCCTTTCATTGTTTTGTGTTATCACAACAATGTCTTTGTATATCAGTTTTTCCACTTTAAAATTGCCCTTAAGTTTGTTCACATACCAGTTATCAGCCAATGAATGGGTGGTGTAATTGTTGCCATTCCTGATTTCACAACTGGAGCATCCAGTTTAGTAGAGGGTTTCTAATTACATTGTTACATCTTTATTCTTCATTTCAGATGGGTACACAATGATTTATGCGTGGTAGTCCTTGGAGCACCAGTGGATCTTTCCTATGACTATCAGGTAATGTCAGGGACATCTTTGACCCAATCACAGGTTTAATCTTCTAATCTAGCATAACCCTGATATGTTTTTAGGTTTGTTAACAGTATATGGGTACAGTATTGCGTATTTTAAGTTGACAAATTATTACAGATTTAATTTGTCAGGGGTTGAAAATAATGTGAAAGAATGGAACTTCAGATTTTGTCCTAGGTAACTAAAGATTTTATACTTATGGAAAATGCTGTGAAGTTTTCATTGTTCCTTCTTCATGACGGTTGTCGGTGTCATTATTTATTTAAATAAACTACTAGACCACATACAGTAGATGTTGCTTAAGTCGATTTTCAGCTAAGTCGAGTTTTTTGTCTTGCCCCGTCCCCAGCAGTCTTTTTCTATACGTAAAAACCACTCCTCAGTCAACATCGAGTTACAATTAAGTCGACCTTTTTTTAAAACCCCTGCAGGCGAATTTGAGCGATTAAAGCATTGCATAAGTCGATCTTCTGGCTGGACCACTGCAACTCGTGTGTTGATCAGTTGCGCAAACACCTCTCTTTCTTTGTTGTTTACAACGCGCACTAGCCCAGTACGTGAAGTTACCCAGGTGGGATCAAAGGGTGGGATGGAGATGGAGAGGAGAGTCTCGTGTGTGTGTGTAAAGTAGTGGGCGGGTGACCAGGCCAAGACCATATGGGCCTTGTGAATGGGCAAGGAAAATGAGGCGGGGCGAGGCAAAGCTTTATCTATCGATCGTGTGTCTATCAATCGTGTGTTGTGGTTTTGTGACGGGAGTGTTATCGCCCGCGGCGTGTGCTTCAGTAGTAGGCCTACTGTCCACTCGTCAAGCTATCAGTATCAGTCTACTACAAACCCTAGTACTACTAGTACACAGTGGTAGTTCACTGTATAGTCTCACTCTGCTCCATAACCTAAGTCAGTATAGGTGTAGGTTTATGTTATAACTACCATACCATTCTTCACTTTGAATCAGAACCACTCGCGACGATCATGACAGCAAGAAAACTCACGACACCGTCATTGAAACGGAAAATCGAGTTGATAGATGAAATAGAGAGACATGGGAAAAGGCAGAAAGTCGTTGCTGCTGAGTTTGGAATTCCAGCAAAATACTCACTGTATGTTTAAGTCGATTTTCACATAAGTCGATTTTTTTGGTTATGTCCCTTGAACATCGACTTAAGCAACATCTACTGTATTCCATTCACTCAGCAATGTAGGTTTGTAGGTTTTTATTTTTTTTTTTATATTAGGTGGGGGTGGAGGATGTCCTGTGTGTGTACAGTTTTTGCATTTGATTCTTTACTATGGATTACTGCCTCAATTGTTATGCTTTATCTTTTGTTTGTAGTATCTAGGAGACAGCTATGTTCTTCTCAAGGATATAGAGAATGGACAGCATCCTCTGTCAAAGGTAAAAGAAAAGAGGAAATAGTAGTATTGTTCTCTTGCCCTCTCCTCAGTCAATTCATTTTATAAGTTTACCTTTGAAGAGAGTTTGTAATTTTTCAAGGTTAGTATTAGGTAAAGCTTTTGGTGGGTGTTTTAAAAATCTGGTCAGGAAATACTCAACTGATAAAGCCAGAAAAAGGACTTACTTCTTTTGTAAGAAGGATTTCCAGTGAGGAAGAATTGTGGTCAAAGAATTGCAGGATCAACTTTTCTTTGCGCTTTGCAGGTCCTCACGAGTCATTGAAAGTCCTTAACTCTGCAAGATAGCTCCAAGGCTTTCAAAAGTCTGTAAACTTGAAATTTAGAGGTTTATGTAGTTAGAAAGGTATTTAAGAATATTTACTGGCTCTCATGTCTGGTTCCATCATCAGTTATATATAATTTGCAGTCTATATGTGCTTGAGAAAGTTAAAAAAAAAAAAAAAATCTCATATGTTTTCTTTCATCCTTACATTTTAAAAAAAAAAAGGTCCATAATTTTAGTTTAGAAATTTCTGTATATTAGATTTGTAAGCAGTCATCCATATCATAATTATGTTATTTTCTATACAGGCTTTGAAAGATGCCAACAAGCCAATGATACTCCTTGGAAGTTCTGTCATGCAGCGTTCTGACAATGGCCTCATATATGATCAGGTCAGGAGAATCTCCAGGACAGTGCAAGATAACTGCAAGCATAAGGATTGGAAGGTCTTCAACTATTTGAATGCAGTAAGTAAACTGGGACACTGATATTGCTCTTCATCATTCAGACCACTGTGTGACAGTTTGTATGGTGTCGTAATTCAGATTACCATAAGGCAATACATATGGTCATGCAGCTTGCTGTATCCAGTATTATATGCTATCTTTCAGAAATACAAGGTGGTCTGTTCTTGTTTTTCTGTTTAGTAATCAGCAGTAAATCACACTAATTTTTACTTCTATTGTTATGTAAGATGGGCTGTGATGTTGGGTAAATTTGATGGCTCATAGTATGTGACTTTTTGACTCAAGAATCTAGCGGACTTAGGCTTGAATTTAATAATCATTTTTTGTCAGTCTGAAATAGAATGCTTCCCAAGTAGTGCTCTTAATCTTTAAAAAATACTTAAAGTAGGACACGCACATCAAAAATAATTTTCCACTTTTCAACACCTTTTCTCCCCAAAAAATTATCTATGGTGCCCACTGAGTCAATTTTGCGAAGAAAGAACATTGTTCTGTTATCGAGCTCATATATAATATGACGCAATAAGGAGGGCTAGAGTTACCGGATTTGGCCCTTAAGTCCAGAATTATTTCCCTTCCCCGATCAGCAGAAGCCCGCGGCAAAAGCGCTGACGTCACTTACGTTCCAGCATCTGCAGACACCTCTACCTGACAATGTATTATTCAGCTTTTAATTAAGGTTCTGGTATTCCAAATTCAAATGTAAAGTTTGATAGAGTAAGCCAGAAAAAGTATTCTGCATTTTTATTGCCTCAGCATGATTTTGTTTGGCATCTCTACTGTTCACAGAGGAATTAAAACACTCATACCAACATGCTATCACCCGTCCGCACAGCACTGGCTAGACAGCTGGGCAATGTGGCAAGAACGTATTTGACGTAAGCTTATGGCCGCCACGCGCGCAGTGGTTGTAACAATTTGGACTCTGGATAATGTAATCCTATGGGTTGTCTGGGGCCAGCAGAGGCGTCATATCATTATGGCAGACACTTGAAAGACTGTTTTATTGGAATAATAGGGTACCGTATGATTTAATATGGTCTGTAGGACGGTTCAGTCTTCCTTTAAACTTGCAAGTTGGAGTTCTATGTTCAGAATATTCAGAATATTTACTAGCCATCAAACGCTTATGCCATGATCAGTTATATGTAATTTGCAGTCTATATGTATGTGAGAAACTACAAATAGTCCAGTCTGTTAAATAATTAAGTCGCAATGATTTTTACCTCCATTGTTATGCCATGAGGTCAGTGATGTTTGATCAGTTTGATGGCCCATATTATGTGATTCAAGAATCTAGTGGACTTCAGTTGGATTTGAATGTACATCTTTTTAATCTGAAACAGAGTGCTTCTCAAGTGGGTGCCCTTGATCTTGGTTATCAGCCGGGAATCTCTAACCTTATTGATTCAAAGCCCAGCCTTGTGTTTATGTTGGGAGCTGACTCTGGCGCTGTGAAGAAGGAATGTCTCTTCCACAATGCAGGACTTGTATACATTGGTAATTATGTGTTATTTTTCTTAGATATATGGTTAAGCCTATTCAGAATGGCTGTGTACCTGAAAAACAAGAGATGTGTATTTCACATTGAGGTATGCATTGAAGTATTACATTAATTACAGTCGAGTCTGCTTAACTTCAATTTGCTGGGACCACCCCAATGAGTTGGAGAAATCAGAATTCGACTCACGTTTTCCAAGGCAAGTCAACCGTATGTGAGCACCCTGGGGAGGTCACGAGGGCAATTCAACAAGGGAAATATCTAAAGATGGCATATTGGGGAAGTATTTTAATGGGATTATTTCTCTGTACAGTATAAGAAATCGCTCTTGAGTAGTAGCTTAATAGATGAAGAGGCCGCCGCTTTTTCCACTTGTTCCCGGTTTTTCAAGATCGTAGAAAGCGTGCTAACGGGAACGCCATACTTCTCAGCTATGACATTCTTCGACATCGCACCTCTGTCGATTTCCTGGAGCACGTTAATATTCGACTCAGTGGAAAGAGTCTTGGGGTTTCTCTTTACACAGGATTAGAGGAAGTCATTATTTAGAGGACAAATTCAACTTAATTCAAGTTGAAAATGATAAAGATGAGTCAACCGCACACTGGGGAGGTCACGAGGGCAGCCTCTTGTTTATTTACCATCACAGTACTGCTGCCGAGATGTTTAATTAATTATCGATCGATTTTTCAGCACCGCCGAGCCCTCCTGCATTCTCTTCCCCCTACTGTCTTATCAGCGGTGGTGTAATACACACGCCCTGCTTATTGTGCTGGGGTTAATGGCACTCGCAGTGTCCAGTTTTATTGCCTCTCTCTATCCGCGGCACNCTGCATTCTCTTCCCCCTACTGTCTTATCAGCGGTGGTGTAATACACATGCCCTGCTTATTGTGCTGGGGTTAATGGCACTCGCAGTGTCCAGTTTTATTGCCTCTCTCTATCCGCGGCACCGTCTCGTTTGTTTTCAAGCCGTCGGCGTTGTTTGGTACCACGCAGGGAGGACGCCAGGAGGTGATTTTGCCTTTGTGGCAGCGCTGGGCAGTTGGACTAATCAGAAATGGGCATTAATTACTTCGTCTTATGCAAGGATAATTAATAGACGCAAAGAAGGAAAATAAACTATTATTTCTTTTTCTTTCGACAAATAAGTAATTGGAGGAATCCGATTTCGACATACATGGACTCGACTGTACTTGTCTTTGTTACATCCCTGCAGGATTGCTAATATTGTGTAATAAATTTGGGTGATAAGTAGGTAGTTTATAAGTACAGTTTTATCATTGTCAGAATTTAGGAAGTGGGAAGAGAGGCTGGATGGGGATTGTCACACTGATTAATGTTGGTTTTTTTTTTTGTCTGTGCGTGCGTGTTTGTGCATGTGTGTGTTTTTCTTTCTTTCTCCCCCCCCCCCCNNNNCCATTCTTTATTGGTAATTAATTACTCCTTTTCTTGCTTGCAGGTCATCATGGAGACTATGGTGCTAGTGTGGCTGATGTAATTCTGCCTGGAGCTGCTTATACAGAAAAAGATGCCATTTATGTGAATACAGAAGGGAGGGTCCAAGTTGGCCGCCAAGCAGTTAGTCCTCCTGGCATGGCTAGACATGACTGGAAGATCATTAGGGCTCTGTCAGAGGTGAATGTCCACTGTCAACTCTTTATTTAACACTTTCATCCATACTTTGCAGATCAGTGCTGGCATCACACAGCAAACAGTGACATTTTTGTATATTATGGATGCGAACATTATTTTCATTTATGCACTGTGCTGTGTGGTCGAAAGTAATTGAGAATACATTTGCAGATTTTTATGACTGTTTTGTAATGTACAGCTAAAGAGGTCATGTTGACTGCATTAAAGATCTCAGATCTGTGAGCACTCACAAATTTAGAAGTAAATCTGCATGAACTCAAATAAAAAAATAAGACAGATAAGAGAGCGTAATCTGTGGCCTTTTATGGAATGGACAGTCTTACATGTTTTGATTTCAAAATTTTGATGTGGTATTTGTTGCCTTTGCTGATTAAGTAGATAATGAGAGCATTGAAAATGATGGGCCTACAGTTTTTCTTATCAAGGAACAGTGATATGATAGAATTTGTCAGAGGCAAATGATTATAGCAGTCTGTCAGACAGGTCACCCTTACATATAGTCTATGCAACTAGTTGCCTTAACCACATTTTACAATATTTCCTTTCTTGTTTAGATACTGGGTGTGACACTGCCATATGACAAACTCTCTGATGTGAGAGCCCGGCTCGCAGAGGTCTCTCCAACCTTCCAACACACAGGCATTGCTGAGGAATCTGGCTTTGAAAAGACAGCTGATGCTCTGGCCAAGGTGAGATCAGTTCAAGAATTGAAAGTGTCAGGGATGTAGTGTTATGGATTAATATGTTGGCCAGAAACATTTGTTAGGTTCACACAATGTTGTGTGGAAGTTCACTGCTTGGTATGTTGTTTCCATAAAAAAAATGGGGATTTAATCTTTTTTGAGGATATGAATTCAAACCCTACCCTTTTCTTGCCACTTTTCAGGAAAAGAACAGCTTCAAAAACATGGGTGGCATCCCTGCTCCACTGACTCCAAAGATGCTGAAACTAAGAGATTTCTACATGACTGATCCCATCTCAAGGGCATCACCTACAATGGCCAAGTGCATACAAGCTGTTGATGAGGCGGAGAAGAACCCCTACTCCAAGCCTGAGGCAGTGGGAGAAATAAAAATCTGAGAGCTTCGTAATAAATGGAATAAGTGTTTTGACTGTGTTATGTATTTATGGTGAAGTTGTGCAGAAAGAGTTCAGCCTTAATATAAAGCATAGAAGGAGACAAATTTGAATTCTGGGGAGAAGACCAAGAACCAGAGATTCAGTTTTAAGGTTTCTGTGCATTGGTAGGAAAGAAGCTGTCTGACTGATAAATGTGGATCTGTGCTACCCAAATCTGTAGTTTGAAGGTATATGTAAGATCCTGGCTTGACAGTGAATCTTGAGTACTTGGGAAGTATGAGAGCAATGAACACGGAAGTGCCAGGCATATAGTAGATCAGAATGTTGTGTGCTTACTAAACCCTTGTATTGATCAAAAGCAGAGTAGTACAACAGTTTCCCTTTAGACTCAGTTGTGGAATAACATTGATGAATCTCCCAACTGTAGATCATAATTCTCTGCATATGGAATACAAGCTTTCTTCAGACACACAATTGTCGTCCTAATTCAGTGCTTTCTTTTGTTAGAAGGTGAGAAAACAAGACTGCCATTGACTTCATAATTGATCTCCTTGACCGCCAAGTTTGCCCCAGCTATTTTTGTGACAGATAGGGAGCCCTATGTTCATGCGGGAAATATGGACACATCCTGTTTCTTTACAGTGAAAAGTTGGAAGGAGGCTGTATAAAATTTATATGTGGCATGGTTGTATTTCTTAATGATTGTTTTAACTAGTATTGGGAACTGAAGGAAAAATGATGTGTTTTAACATAGAAGTAGGCTTGTGAAAAACCACAAAATGGTAGGGCAATTATGTATATACGAAAGTATACATAATTTGCATGTTACTGTTTTGGTTTCAAGACTATCCTCTATTTTGCATAAATTTTCTAGATTAAGAAAATATGTACATAATGTGTTACTTGAATAAATAAAGATTTGGAATCTTATAAGAAACCCTCATGTGTTCTACCTGCAAAATTTTTCTGATCCTGTGACTGTCATGTTCGTACCCGTGTCCTCCTCATCTGCTTAAAATCAGGATATTGCATGTTTGTTTGTACATTGGGTGGCTCCCAAAAATCTGCCTAATACTTTCAGCCCACAATACACATTGATGTATGATTTGTTTGTCCTCAACACATCACACATCAGTTTGTGGATTTGTGTGTTACACACCGGTGTGCATGTAGTTCACTGAACTATATTTTTAGTCTAATTTTTGCCAGAGGGAAATTACTGCTGTAATGGATATGAATTATTCAACAAACAGTTTTGATACAGGTGGAAAGTGTTATTTCAGAATTTAACTCTGAA
Organism: Ellobium chinense; assembly: GCA_033807755.1. Lineage (NCBI taxonomy): Eukaryota > Metazoa > Mollusca > Gastropoda > Ellobiida > Ellobiidae > Ellobium > Ellobium chinense. Next base: position 2,880,913 of record JAWQUT010000001.1, read on the forward strand.
GCTGGATTTCCTGTAAATATGGTATTTTCACGTTGATGCTCTGCTGCATTCTGTGTATACAGGGATGGACTGCATACAAACGAATGCAGAGGACTTAGGAATATGGAAATAAGGGGCTGACTAACTCAGGGGACGAGCGCTGATATCGTTAACAAATTTATAATAAAAGTCTCATACAACAGGATTTAGCACCTATTAGTAGATGGATATTGTCTGTCTGTGGCAATGCAAATTTTGAATATCTAGGAGCTATATCTATGTTTCAACTGAAGACATAACCTCATACCTAACAATAACATGCCTGGTATTCATCTGACACATTTGCCCCCAGCAGGCAATTTCTTGACATGTGTTTTAAGCTTTTCACTGTGACTACAACACTTAAAGTCAGTTGCTGCCTCAGCAGCAAATATTGATTATTACCATCTTAATGTGCTCAAATTTTGTTCCACTTTTATTCAAACTCTTTGAAGTTTCTGGACTTTCACAATTTTTATTGGATCACTTGATATAAAACTTGATGCCACTAGGTTAAATTCCTTTACATGACATGCAGGCCTTTGTTTATGTCTCTTCAGGCTCTACTCTGGATTCTAGACTTGAGAGGGGTTGAAGACATGGGGCTGAAAGGTTTGGCACCATAGGGTGTTTCATGGGAAAAAACATACAAAAACAAAAGAGTGTATTTTGCGAATAGATCATTTATTTTTTGACATATCCTGTTTGAAATTTTAATATATGACACTGAGTAATTGTAAAAGAGTTCTAAAATTCAGTTTTATCTGACATGGCTGATAGGTCATCTACTGACTGCAAAATGGGTAAAAAACGTGAAGTCTTTGTAATTAAAATTACAGGAGGTTAGAATGAGAGACATTCAGAATTCAGAAGTCGTGCTGGACAGCACAGGCTCTTTTGGTTAAGATTATTGTAAGTATTTGAAACAGTCCTCAACTGTAACACTGCTAAATATATGCAGAGACTTCAATATACATTTTTTTATAGATTTTAAAAAGAAAACAAAATCTTGAATTGTGCAGGTCATAATGAAAAAAAAAATATGTAAATGAGACTTTCTAATTAAAATTACAGGAGGTTAGAGTGAGAGACATTCAGAAGTCGTGCTGGACAGCGCAGGCTTTTTTGGTTTGAAACAGTCCTCAACTGTAACACTGCTAAATATATGCAGAGACTTCAATATACGTTTATTTACAGAATCTAAAAAGAAAAAAAAATCTTGAAATTGTGCAGATCATAATGAAAAAAAAATGTAAATGTTTAATTATGATGCATAATTATTGAAGTGAAAGAAAGCATGACCCTTATTTTCTTGTATAGCATACTTGTTAGAATATTCTATAGAATTCTATCTGGTCATTGATTCCATCACATATAAACTCTTAGCAGTGCTGAGGTGAGCATGATGCAACAGGGCTGGAATGTGTGTGTGATGCAGATCATGAAACTCATAGAAACAACAAACTTTAATATCCTCACTGTACTATGAAAATGGCCTGAATCATTGTCCATATTTCTAAGAAAAAGGGGTGAGACTAGGGAGGGGGGACATTTTGTGGCAAAGTAAGAAAGAATCGCTGTGTATATCTCTGGGACCACAACTTTGGCAGAAAATTATCTGTGCATTTCAACTTTTGTAACGTGTGAGTGGGCAATGATCTTGGCAGCCTTATCAAAAGTGGCCTGTCTGAGTTTGGCCATTTCTGTGGCACAGTGAGGTTATACTGGTGTTACCACACTGCAGTTTGATTAACTGAGTCCAGTATAGCTTACGAAAGAGAAAACAAATTTGTCTCCAATGGCAACATGTAAATTATATTCTCTGGATATGTCATAGTACTGTACATGAATGTTACATTACTGCATCTTGTACAAAAAAATAATAGTTTGTAATTAGCAGCAAAAAAGCAGAGATCAAAACACCCATTAAGTGACAATAGTCTATGAATATTAATTTTACATAATAATATTGGCAGCATGTGACAGATGTGTGAACACGATTATTTGGTATGACACCCAACAGTTTTATAAATTTAAATACTACACGTCATATTAATAGATGCAATGGTTAATTTCGGAACATCAAAATCAGTATCTCTCTGTTAAAGGAACACAGTGTCATTGTGTATCGGAAATGACTTTATGACAAAGCAAAATACAGTCAATGTGTATCTTTGTAACTCAAATTTTGATGGAAAATTTTTGGTGCATTTCAATTTTTTTTTATCATTTCAATATGGGCCTTTTTTTCATAAACAACATGGTACTTTTATTTAAAAAATGGCCAAAAATCTAATTTAGGCCATTTGTGAAGCTCAGCAACTACATATATATACACCACAACATGACTTCAAGAAAACATCTGAACCAAATTCCATTTTCAGTTTTACAAAATGTGGATGGATGGCACGTCATCAACAATGCATTGGTTTATATTATTATTAGCCTGATCCAGTGTATAGTAGTTACAGCTGTTGATGCAAGGATAAAGGAAATCACTTCTAATTAAAATGCGTGGAAATAAGAGGGACTAACAGACTAAGCATAAATGTTATAAAAACTGATTCATTTATAATGACAATAATGTAGATAATGTTTATAAACACTTGAAAACGTATAATGGCAGGAGATTTATGGGACTGCTAAATCAATTCATATTACCGCATATTTTGATTATCCCCAACATAGTGGAAGTAAGGGATTATGATGACAATAAGGGGTGCTTGCATACCTCTAGTTCAAAGCACCGCAACCAAGATCCTGCTTCATCAAATGATGAATAATAAGCCTTTGTCTGACCTTGATTTTAATAAGCAGTGGGTGGGTCGCTTGTGCTAGGGCTAATTTATTGTGAGACAGAATAATAATATGGTTTTTAATGGGTTGGTAAGAGTCTGCACTAAGAAATGTTTCGTAACAGATTTATCGGAATAATACTTGTCACTTTTCATAATTTAGTGTATAAAATACCTGTTGGGTCTTGCAAAATGCTTCGCAGTATTTTTTAAAAAAAGTCTTTTCTTTTTAAAATTTTTTTTGTTTTGTTCACATTCAGTCATGCAAATGTCTTTATCCAGTCATGGTGCTTAGCAATGATCAGCTGGATGATTGAGTAGATGGATGATTATCAAATGAGCGAGTAGAGGCTCGGATATCAGTGGACTTAAATTCAGCTACCTTTGAGTTCATTTCGTAGAGGATCTCTGCGAAATCATAGCCTACGTCACAAACTCTTACCGATCTCTGTGTTGTCAGCTGCGGGCGGACCTAATACAAATTAAGTCTATATTGGTAGTTTCATTTTACACATGTTGGTAATAAACACCTTAGAGTGTAAATGTGTGTGTCCTAAATGACATGAATAAAGAGAACGTTAGGTGGAACTAAACATGAAATCCATTCGAATGTATTTATTATAAAATTTATGACATGCACAAATCTGTTTTGTATTAATTACTTTTCACAATATGCAGGTGAGAAATTTTATTGAAACAGTATTACTCTGGGAATTACGATTTTTTTTTTGGAGTAGCGCTTATATGCACAAGACATGTTTCATTCAGCTCATCAAAAGAGCAGATTAGCAGCCTACATACAGTGAAAAATGAACTTGACGAGAGACTGTTTTTAGTTCATTTAAAAGTCAGTATATGTACATTTGACCTCTTTTACTAAAAAAGAACCCACAAACACTGATGTTGCACAATATAGATATAAAATTAACCTTATAAACATGTATACCTAGGTTAAATTTCATTATCACTTTTTTAGTTAAATTCAATTTTGAAATCATGATGGTTTTATCTTGTGAATTCAGTACTGTATTTACACCACAATGACTTGATATAGTCTGTCTTTAAATAAACGAGCACGGAAAATTCGCCCTGTCGTTTGAATCCTCAGAATTCATCCAAATTTAGCACAAACACTATTCATTTAAAAGGTAATTGGACAAAAAACTCTCACCCCAAAAATTCTAGGGGAGCACTGACTAAGTGTGCATGCAAAAAATGAAACCGATTTATGCTAAACAAGCCTTGTTATTATTACCACGGATTGATGATAAAAACGAAGAAAGCAAATCTCGCACCAGACTGAGAGTTCCTTAATATCCTAGACCTGATAATTTTTTTTGCCTGTTTACTCTTTTAAATAAACAGTTTGTGCAAAATTTTGATTGAATCTCAGAATTCATTAAAAGAATTATGGTGAATTTTCCAAGGCAATTATTTAAAAACAACCAGCATTCCAGTGGGTATAATCCATCAAATGAAATATTCTGCAGGATGTACATAGAAAATCACTAATTTATGTTCGGATATCATTTTGTTTTTCTCATACAACCCATTATACAGAGAAACTTTGACTTTGCAAGCACTTTAAGTTTTGGGATGTAATTTGTTGCATCATCATTGAGCACTATATGGTCAGTTTAATATGGCAGACTCCAGTATTACAACTGGTTGGCAACTAAGACAAAGTTGCTATTAAAAGGATGCGGTTAACTTGTGACTTTTAAACATAAAGTACAAAACTACTTCATCTGAAATATGTTGTCAATCTGCATTGAAGTTTATTGCAATATTAATTATTATAGAGTTGACCGAATGCCACTGTGTTAGTATAACATGTTACGTATTAAAGAAGAAATGCATAACCGGCTATAGATCATGCTAAAGGGCAGTGAGTTTGTGTGTGGGTATAGAATGCTCAAGGCCATAGAGCCCAAGTCATGAACTGGCAGTTTTTCTGTCTGGGACCCAGTGACCAGGGATACGTTTTTTGTTGCCGTGCATTAGTCGCCGCAGGGAAGTGTGCGACTGTGCGCACCTTCTGAAGCTAGTAGAATCTTCTGCATACACCGAAATTGGAGCTCGGCAAAGTGGCAACCTCCATCTATGGTTTCAAATTTGTTAGTGGAACTTTTTATCAACGGCTTCTGTTGGAGGAGGATGTGGTAAGCATCAACAGTGGTATGTATACTAATGAAAGGGGCAAAGATATAAGTATAGCAAACACTATTGGCAAGTCAGCGCATTATAGTTTAGCTTTTCTGCATCAGTTGCAGCCATCCTGACCTGGCTAGAGACTGCTATTTCTTTTGCTTAGAACAGCCCACAGAATCAAAGAACCGCCCCCTGCACATAGTTGCAGTGACAAAACAAATGTAGCCCTGTTAGGTTTGTCTGACGTCTCATATCATCAGGTTTACAAAATCTGATTTAAGACATTGTTATGGGGATGATTACAAACATCTTTTTAATTGCTATGCACAGACCTGACTAACAATGTCACAAGTTGAAAAGGCTCTATTCCAGGAATTAAAAAAAAAATCACTTTGGTTGAGGTTAAAAAAAAGTGGCCTCTAGCTAGGGCGCAGGGTTGTGGGCATACTGCATCCAGTGAGCTGGAAGGAGGGGGGAATTAACTCTAACTCAGAATGTAATTGCAGCTGTAACAACATTAAGATAATGCCCCAAACTGGCATAACATCATGACACTGCTATTTCCAAAAGCGTGTGTAATGCATGCTTACAGAGAAGAAAAACAACTGCACAACATGGTAAATTGATGTGGCTGAAATCGACAATACAAAGCACCTGTTAATATAAGAAAAGAATTAAGCGGTACTTATCAATGCTGAAATGTCATCTAAATGGAGTGGGATTAAAAGCAAAAACACAGAACAAAACTGATCTAATCCCTCATGTACTGCAATTGCTCCTTCCACAAATATTTAAGCTGGTGCACGAATTCTGACAGTCTAAAGCTTGCCACTGTAAGAATGATAATAACTGCATGCTGAATGCTACTAAAGGTGCATTCAACATCGATGCCCTAATGTAACGATGGTAGGAGATCCTATCGTTAATGCACAAGCTCTGTATTATTATCATCAGAAGTTCCTTAATATTTTGAACAAAGTGATGCGAATTTATGCATTTGATCTAACTTTCAATTTACCCCTAAGTATACATCAAACATTGTGAAGAGAATATCTTAGGTAACACAGAGTAGCTTAAAGTTTGACCTGATCCATATCTAATGTGAAGAACGTGCAGTTTGGGAAAAAAACAACAACTTCTACTTTGCAAACGAACTTGCACTTTGCAAGTCATCATACGATATGAATGTCATGTAACTAATGTAAGTAATCTAAGACATACCAACTTTCATTCATAGACAGCTCCTGCTGTGCCACTAAAAATGCAGAGTACTCAATAACGCCACTTGACAGCATCTTCTCGTAAGCATGACAAATAATGATAATTGAAAAGATCTTTGATTTATGCAGTGACTTCTACACATACAAGATGCAGATGTCTGTTACTAGGACATTGCTATGCAAATATAGAAGTTTTGATTAAGTGGAGCTAACTTTACTGCATAATATGTTATTCAGTATGAAGAGTTTTCAT
>JAWQUT010000001.1:2892349-2894849 GCA_033807755.1 Ellobium chinense
CTGCCCTATGGAAATTTCATTTTCTCAAACATATAGAGAATAGGAACTGCCCTGTCATCTGCCCTTTCGTAGCCGTATAACGTTTTGAAGAAGATACAAGAATGGTATGATAGAGTTTATTATGAATGAAACACATCTATCAATCTCCATCGGCCGTATTGTGACAGCCCCTAATGCTAAAATGCTGGTAACCTTTGATAAAGTATTTCAAATTTTCACAGCCGTGTCAAACTGCCTGCCGTATCGAGATCCAAGCGTGAAAATAATCAAATTGACGGTCGTGATTTCACGTCATTACGCGCTGCCACTTCCGCTGCAACCCTGACGTCAAATTGATTCACCGTGTCTCATTATACCGTGAAATATCACAGTGACACTAAACGTATGCTATTACGCACCTTTCTCTAATGTTCCACATGGACTAGTTGTTAATAGAGCATGCTCTGCTATTACAGTACAGTCAGGTCCTCTTTATCACAATCTGTTTAAACGCTTCATTTTAAAAATGCTGAAAAACAGTCGACTCCGCTCAGTGTCATGAATTGCGATCATCCAGCCACGTATCTATAGAAATATTTATTATAGAAACTTCCTACAATATTCTGTTGTTTGCCAAATGTTGCCTTTGCCATTAGGCGCTCTAGACGCGGTTTTTTTTCTTTAGAATCACTGCACAATTGCATTCCTGTAACACGCAACTTTCTCCATGCTTCTATGGAATTGCAATCAAGCATAGTAGACGGTAATTTTGTGGACAGATTACGATGTTTTCATCTCGCACGTTGCTGGCCTCGCTCGTGTAGGCCTATATCAGATTTCGGTTACCTAATAACTGGGTTAGTTTTTCCCCTCGCGGAAAACAATAGGATCTTTCCGGTAAAACATTCATGAATTTAAAGAGGAGAAGAGAAAGCATATTTTTTTTAGTTTGTCTCAGCGCCGCCTGGGAATGGAAAAAGGAAGAGATCAACCAAACTTATGTTACATCTACACACATTGGTGCTATCTTTCTTATAACGAACTAATTGTGATCAAACCTATTAAGAAATTTGGGCTCACAACGCTAACCTGGCAACTCTTGTCCGCAGACTTCACAGACTTATCTGTCCACTATAAATATGTCCAGTCGCTGATATGCGTGCGTAGCGAACCGCAGTTAAATAAAAAAAAAAGGAACACAACTCTGAGAATTTCCCAAAGCTTTGTTTACGACACAAACCAATTTTTAAAAAAGCCCCAAAAACTTGAAAGTCATTTGGACTAACAAAACCTAAAATAGGATCATCTTGAGGGCGAAAGGATCTTGTATATATAATACAAAATTTAATGAAAATCTGGCCGCGGAATGGCTCTTCAAAAAACCGAACGACTTTTAAAAAAAATAAAAATTATATATGAACGAATTAAACATATCCAGAGAATTGAAGGGGCGAACCGAGATTCTCCTGTTTGCAGGACACTTGTGACTGGCACGAGTGAAATTAGCTGCGGTGACATTTTTTACTATTCTTCACCAGTTGGCCTATAGTCAGCACCATGAACTCCAAAGACGCGATAGGTCTAGTCAGCGATGAGAACACAGGGCTTGAAAAGCAAAGTTCGTATTCTATATTCACAGTAAGGACTTTTAAAAAAATACTTTTTGTCTTGTAAAAAAAATGTATTAAGATATTGATAATCTTTTCAGTAATACCCCCATGTCCTCTCATACTTCGACTTCATCAAATGAAAAGATTTCCTGTGGAGGCATAATAAACAGCATAAATAATACTGTAACTATAGGAGACCATAGTTAGCAGATTCGTGGTCGGTTCAAAAATCAGGGTCTAAACTGAAATATCTCAGTGACAGCACTGAAATAATCCATCCCTGGGAGGAAACAGAACTATTTGACATTTCATTTTTCTTTATTACTGTGTTATCAACAGGCACATTGTCCCCTATCGAATCCACAGTTCAAATTCAGCAGCTTGTGTTTGTACTGCGTCGGCGCGAAAGCGTACGCTCGCTATTTTTAAGTCCACGCTTTTTTATGTGACCTAGTGGCAATGATATTTTTTGCTTTAAAATTGGTTCTGTTCATAGAACAGACAGGGGTCATTTACCCATCTTCTATCTGTGCTTTCAATAAACAATAATGATAGATCCTTACAATACCAAAATGGACATTAATATGGGTTAAACCGTTCCAGTCATGGTATCCGCGCTACGTGCGAAAAACTGTTCGTTTTGTCGTACAAGTAACGCATTCTGCACACATCTAGAACATGACATACCACAACATTTTAGATATCGAGCCACTGCAAAAATGCCCTCTGGTGACTTTGGCGGCCATATGCCGCCATTTCTGAAAATGCCTCTCGCGTCTAGATTATTATTTGCAACCAAACGTAACAGGATAAAATTTTTGGTGTTTACATCTACGTTTTCTGGGTCAACGCATTCAGACATGTAGTTTACAGCGTCGTTAATACACGGAATATAAAAGTTAAAAAGTTGA
>JAWQUT010000001.1:2899849-2912631 GCA_033807755.1 Ellobium chinense
CTGCAAGCCTAAAAAGAATCCATACATTCGTACAGCAAACTCAAATATACGGATCAGAGAAAACATGCATTTACAGCTGTAGGCCTGTGGATGGTCGACCATGACAGCCCATGAAACCGGGCGTGGTGCCGTGGTCTACTTACCGCTTATGGTGTTAGATGATCGATTATGGTCTTCAAACATGACAGAATGAAGATATTTCTTTTCAGCCAAATTATGTTAGGTCAAGTACAAGTTGGTCCATTTATCAACAATGAAAGCCAGGCATTAGTATTCTTCACTAGAGAGCGCGAAGAACCAATCCTAGAACTGATTATCACATAATGAGGTCATGATCGGGCCATAATCCGTCTGCCTGAAACAGACTATACTCCAGCTTTAAAAGTGTCATGATCGAATTCGACCAAAACCTTATTGTGACGTTTGGACGACTTTGGTGGTGACGTCACTTAGAAGAAAATATTAGCTTAGATTTTTAATCGATTTTGTCGACCACGCCGTCGTTTGAAAAACTGGTTAGTTGCTGATTATGAAAATTTTCGATTTTGCACAAGTCTGGTCTTGAACTCAATAATGCAGACCAATATAATAAGACAGCAAGAGTGGCGAGGAAGGCCGTGGAAAAAAACAAAAGGGTCAGATAAAAACAGGCAGTCGGAGGGAGCGCGGGAGAAACTTAACGTAGGTGAGAATCGTCAATATATTTTGTCAGAATGGATTAATGTTATCTGCAGCGGAAATGACATGAAAGCAATGAAAGATTTCGAAAGGTAAACAGAAGTAGGGTACAAACGCAAACACTGGAAATCGCAGATAAAGTTTGTAGTTATAGACAGATTAGATTTAGAGATACCTTTACGGGGAACAAGCAGTAATTGCAAAAGAATGGTATATCATGGCCAGACACTGGTAAATCGGGCACATATCAGGACTTCAGACATACTGGGGAGCATTCATGGTCAGTTTCTAGCATTCTTTGAAAACAGATGTAGTGTTAATTCTATGATCAACGTTACCACTTGTGCTATTAGTGAAAGCCTCAAGGTCCTGCATAAGCCTGGTACTTGGACATACATGCACTTGGTAAATTATGAGTAAAAAAGCGCGTAATGAAGTTACGAGAGAACTTTTTATCATAAACAGAAGAAGGTTTAAGAGTCTAATCTAAAGATGTGTCTGTTGTCTTTCAAAGTGTCCGGAGAGAATTTTCCGAATGAAAACATAGTTATAAGTATTTAAAAGTCTCAAGATGTTGTATGCAAAATGCAGTAGATCTGTCACTACTTTGCAATAAAAGGGAAACACCAGAAGCAGCCAAAACAAAAGCACAACAGAAAATTAACGAGCATTCTTATGTTAAACCAAAACTTTTAACATAAGAATGCTACTTAATTTTCTGTTGTGAAGTAATTTGTGATACAGACATAGCCTAGCTCTTGTCTTGTCAGTATAAACAGAGTTTCTTTAGTCAATGTTGCAGTTGGCGATTTTTGTTCCAAAACGCTCGTTTGCCATAGATCATTCTACAGAGCAAGAGAGGTGACGCTACTTCACAATAAACACGTTTTAATAACAATATCTCTGGCCACAATCTATCTCTCCTTTCATGAACAACAGACAAGAGAAGTAGTATGAATCATTAAAAAAAAACCAATATCTGCCTCAACTGTCTGGGTTCCAAGATAAGCCAAAACCTCTCTAACACAATAAACGTTCACATAACAGTCTTCGAAAACATCGCGGTGCTTGGTGCTCAGAAGATGAAAAGAGCGGCATCTTGGTAGGAGTGGGATCTTAGCCATCGATCAAGGATAGAAAGGGGAGATAAGTGCAGAAATTTTAAGTACATCGTACTAATGTTTCTGGTTACAGGCCTGTAACTGTACTTTCACTTTTGGGTCCTACGGTCCTACAACTTAGGGGCTATATTTCATCTCCCCTTTCCCTTCTTTTGGCATGTCCTGCTTCCAGTAATAAGAGCTCCAGGGGGGAAATTTTGATATCATGGGAAACTGTGTCCATTTTACTTTATTTTGCCAGGCACTATTTAGCCCTGGGCTGGAACTGCCAGGTCAAGGGTGTGCTCAGGCGGAAGAGGAGGGGATTGGCGTTGACCAGTGAAAAATGTAGGCTCTGTTTACAGATAGCAACCAAGCTCAAAATTTCAACAGGCTTGCTAGGGTTGGGTAAGTCTTAAAAATTTGGGCCACATAATGAGCTTCAGTCTGGTATGGGTCTGGGTGAAAGCTAACTCTTTGGGTTCAGAGGGCAGCTCAAAATGTTAATATAGCCCATAGAGGAAAAAAGGGTCCAATCCCATTACAGGTCTGTAACCTTCTACGTCACATGCTCCTCTATCCTGTGCACATGACATTAAATATACTATTTCTGTAGCCACACGCATAATCCATGCGTAAGTTAACGTACTGACTGAACACTACGAATGTTTTGGGAGTTTCTAGTGGTTACCGCAGTGCATTAGCTAACGTAAGGATTATGCATACAGCCACTGTTCTGTTAAGCACCATAAGGTTACCTGAGTTTGTCACTCAAGTTCCCCAGCTTGTAAACACATGACGGATAATGTTCGTCCTCATCATCACTGTCCTCGACGTATCCTCGACGATGACGACGATAATCGAGTATCATGTTCACTGCTAGACCTATTGTACACAGCACTGTAACGATCATGAGCCGCCATGAACCCTCGTCTCCAAACCTGCAATGAGCAAACACATAACAACAAAACCGATGTCCAAACACTGACATAAGTATCTCAGCCATAAACTGGTTAACTTATTACTATGGCAGTTTACGTTAAGGATTTAAAACCTGGGAACCATGTACAGTATGTTTTCATTTCAGGACCTGAACGGTAAAGGTTGATTTCATGTGACATCATCTTGGGCTTTTTTTTTTCAGAAAAATCATCTGTTTGTGTCTTTATATTCTCCTGAGAAATTGGCGGGCACTACATTTCAAACCGATTGAAATGGCTCAGAAGGAAGGCAGAGTGAAAGACTAAAGCTTGATGATGAATGGTCCACTAGATTTTAATCATGGAGAAGTGTTGTTGTTCCGTAACCTCTTCGTTCTATGGACCGAAAACAGCTTCAGCCGACGGGACCAAAGAGAGACCACTGTTTAGGGAAGAATACTCTATTAAGCATAATTCTTTGCTTTGTTCAAACTAACACTAAGACAAGATTGGAGGCAGCTTATAGAGAACATTTTCCGGTTTACTATCACGTTATCATTGACTCATCTGCCTCTTCCCACCTCCCACCTCCCCTAACTTCACTACTACCACCACCAGCAGCACCACCATCATTATCATCAACATCATCATAGCCGCTACAAGACATTATGTTTTTCGCCACTACTTACTCATAATACATGGCATAACCAAAGTAAGCAAAGTATCCAAGCAGGAGCACAATGTAGAAAATGGTCCACAGAATTGTGTCATGCTCCTTGACGAAAGTGGATATTCCATTCTGAATTTTGCCCACGGCCCTCGAGAAACGAGTTTCTTCCTCTTCATCTCCTTCCGGAGCATTGTAGTCACTCTCGTGGTCATGGTGGTTATGTGTTGGCAGTGTCTGGGGAAAGAGACGAATGTACTGCTTTTATAACGAAAGAGAGGGCCTAATGTAAAGTTCGGACCAAATGGGACACAAGCTGCACGACGTTCTTCATTGTAACCGTTAAATAATCTGTTAAACAGTCAACTGAGCTCCCATCACAGGATCCTGTCTTTACGAGGGTATCAGCAGCGTCAGTCTTAACTGCATAACCATCGGCACAATATCACCACCACCATCATCATCATCAGTAGCAGAAATAGTTGTAACGCAGAAAGAACAGCAAACACAGCAACACTCTTATCATTATCACTGTTGACTAAAAACCACAACAACGACAACAGCAACAACAACAGCAACAAAACTACCCAGATACTTACATGTCTGTCAAGCCCATCAAATCCCTTGTTGTCATAACACCTTTGTTCTTTGTCCTTGTCCTTGCCGAGTTCACTATTGGCATCTTCGGTGTTATCTAAAGACGTGTTGGAGCCGTTCACCTTGTAAGACATATTCTTTAATTCAGCCATGTCTCAGCGAACTGCTTTCAGATGTTATACGTCAAATGGTGAGAGAAGTGTTCACTAAATTGTAGCGACTGTGCGGCCATGGACTGGAGGAAGACCTCGTCAGTTTCCCATCTGGAAAAGAACAAGCAGTAGAATCAAATAAGTTCGAATTTCACGGTTCCAATTCAGGATAGAGAAATTCCACCAGGATACCATATCAATTACATTGATTTGAAATTCTGAAAAGCATTGCCTTTGTATACAGCACGCAGTTTCCATTTATATTTAAATAAACAACCAACCAACCTACTTGCTGCGAAATCAACGTTTAACAGAAATTTGCTTAGCTGACGTGGCATTCTGTTGGAATTGCCCGATATTGAGTGTTGGAGTCAGTATCAGTGATATTCCTAAGCTACCGAAAATTCTGGAGGTCCTTTGTTCAAAAGTTACACCAGAAGATCTAGAAAGTGTATGCCAGTATAGGTGTCCATAAAAATTTTATAATAATCCTCTTTAATTATTTAATGTCGGTGTATTTAAAGTGAAAATGACATGTTACATGTATATTAAATCAGTGATCAATGACATGCTTGTTATCTTTGCTTCTCTCTCTCTCTCTCTCTGATTTTTTTTTTTATGTGCACGGTTTGCAACTTGCAGACTGCTATCAGTACCAGACTCTTCAACCCACATAAAATTAAATTAAATGCATTAAATGCTAGTTAATACTGATTTCATTAAGAAATAAATAATTCCAAGAAACCAAACACTGATTTCATTAAGAAATAAATACTGTAACTCCAAGAAACCAAACACTGATTTCATTGAGAAAAAAAAAATACTGTAATTCCAAGAAACCAAACACCGATTTCATTAAGAAATAAATACTGTAATTCCAAGAAACCAAACACTGATTTCAATAAGAAATAATTCCTTCCAAGAAACCAAACACTGATTTCATTATGAAAAAAAATACTGTAATTCCAAGAAGCCAAACACTGATTTCATTGAGAAAAAAAAATACTGTAATTCCAAGAAACCAAACACCAATTTCATTAAGAAATAACTACTGTAATTCCAAGAAACCAAACACTGATTTCATTAAGAAATAATTCCTCCCAAGAAACCAAACACTGATTTCATTATGAAAAAAACAAACAAAACTGTAATTCCAAAAAAAACAAACACTGATTTCATTAAGAAATAACTACTGTAATTCCAAGAAACCAAACACTGATTTCATTAAGAAATAATTCCTTCCAAGAAACCAAACACTGATTTCATTATGAAAAAAAAATACTGTAATTCCAAGAAACCAAACACTGATTTCATTAAGAAATAAATAATGTAATTCCAAGAAACCAAACACTGATTTCATTATGGAAAAAAAAATACTGTAAATTCCAAGAAACCAAACACTGATTTCATTAAGAAATAAATACTGTAATTCCAAGAAACCAAACACTGATTTCATTATGAAAAATTCCAAGAAACCAAACACTGATTTCATTATGAAAAAAAACCATATACTGTAATTCCAAGAAACCAAACACTGATTTCATTATGAAAAAAAAAACCAAACTGTAATTCCAAGAAAACAAACACTGATTTCATTATGAAAAAAAAAAAACCACCTGTAATTCCAAGAAACCAAACACTGATTTCATTATGAAAAAAAAACACCAAACCAACTGTAATTCCAAGAAACCAAACACTGATTTCATTATGAAAAAAAAAATACTGTAAATCCAAGAAACCAAACACTGATTTCATTGAGAAATAAATAATTCCAAGAAACCAAACACTGATTTCATTAATAAATAATTCCTTCCAAGAAACCAAACACTGATTTCATTGAGAAATAAGCAATTAAAAAAAACTCGTCGAACTTGGTTTGTCGTGATCAGTTATTAATGTTACACACTGAAATGTCCTATTTTTCCCCTCCCCTGAGACATGCAGCTTCCTTCTTTATTAATCTGTGTGCGTCACGTGACGAGGACCACAATCACTGGTGCAACCAAAAGGCTTTCTGTCCAATAAAGAGAGCTGCATAAATCAGCTCAGTGTTCTGGCACGTGTATCACTGATAACTTTCACAACACGCAGAGGACATAATTTCATTTCATTTCTGATCAGTTGCACTCGGCACATCAAGTTTAAAATAACTAAATGTTGATAAGATGAGCTGCGCACTGAATATTATTAATTTCTATTTAAAATAAAAACCAATATTATTTTAGAACCATGGGTTCTTACTTCATATTTATCATGTAAACTTTCCTCCTTTATGAGGACAAAATTTTGGAATGGCTCAAATATCAATATTTTTTAAGGTAATAAAAACCTCGGATTTTGCCAGTCCCCAACGGTTTGTACGGCTTTGAGCTGCAGAAGTTTATTTAGCTTGTGCATAAATTCCGCACTGGTCGGGGTTTGTGAGTTGGGAGTTATGATCTCATTGTCCTTTACGAACTTAAGATGATAGGGACAAAATGATCGGAACACCAGGAAATGCCATATTTATGTCCGTGCTTACCTCAGGCGTAACGGTCTTTAGGAGATTCGAAATTGAAATTAAAGCTCCCTATCAATTGTCTCCATTATAACTCTGCAGATCTATGTATTAGCAGCTCTTATCTGTCTTCGTCCATTTTTACAGTGCTGCTATGAAATATGCATTTGGTTATTAGTTTCAGTATTAGTATTTAGATACAAGTATATTGAGCAATATTGTAATATATTCTGTATAATAATAATAATAATTAAAAAAAATAATAATAACTTATATTAAAAACAAGATGAATATGCATTCAGAATTCAGATGAGACTTACTATCAACCCAGTTACATGTTGAAAGATGTAGCGTCAGGCGGATTTCATTTATACACTGACAAACAGACTGACAGACAGAGAGACAGACAGACAGACAAACAGACAGACAGACAGACAGACAGACACACAGACACACACACACACACACACACACACACACATATACACACACACACACACACATACACACACATACACACACACACACACACAATTTATTTTCAATTGCGTTCGAGCGGAAGAATGAAGGAGAGGAAGGAGGTGGGTGTGGCTCACAATTCATACATTTATCACAAGTAAACGACATCCCATCATATTTTGTATTCTTAGCAAGTGGGCAGTCGAATTGACCTGATTTTCTTGCTTAAAAGCCAAAAATAATAAGCTTTATTTCTTACCATCACCATCATCATCATTGCAAAATAAGTGAACATTTAAAATACTACTTCAATCAAAAAACTTTAATAATAAACATTTCATAAGAGGTAAAGTGTAAAACAGTCTAAACGTTTCGGCTAAAACTTTCTCTAGTAGAAATATAAATGAATCATCATGATCATCATCATCACCAAGAACAACAACACGAACAACAAGAACAACAACAACAACAACAACAACAACAACAACAACAACAACAACAACAACAACAAGGATGACAACAACAACAGCAGCAACAACATCAACAACTGATCAGAAGCAATAATAATAAAACAACAACAACAACATCAAACACAACTTTGAATTGGAAAACCGGTGTAGGAGATAGTAAATAAAGCCCAGTATGATCCGTCGTGACTTCCGCCAGTCACCTCTATTTCACTTCAGCCTACTTCAGTTCAGTTCAGTTCAGTTCAGTTTATTATAGGCACTATGCCAAAAGCATTCAATTTACATAATACATTACACAATTATGAGACATCAGGCACGCATTTTCATTCATGTCCTCCAGCTTCTTCCTTCAGCATCCTTCACCCACCCCCATTCATCTACTCTATCTCTTTCGCCCTGCTCTGTCTGGCTCTTCTCATTCTCTCTCCCTCTTTCCAGCTCACATACTTCCACCCTCCCCCACAGATCCTAACCCTCACGCTTCCAACACAACTCGGAAGAAGAAGAAAAGAAGAAGAAGAAGAAGAAGAAGAAGAAGAAGAAGAAGAAGAAGAAGAAGAAAAAAATAATAAGAAAGACCATAAAAAATATTAAATCTCCTCTCTATGTAGGCTGATCTCGTGAAATCGCTCCGGCAAACTCATCCCAGAGATTAATTTCAATTTTTCCGCATCACAAAGCATAAACAATGACTAAAACAAAAAGGGGGGGGGGCAGATTTCCGCAATTTCGACGTGTAACGGCTTCTACAAAACGCCTGACTCCCCTGATCTTCAAATACGCATTTAACCCATTGCGAATACAAATGAATTGAATTTTATCACTTACTGACAGCTTCAGCCGAGCTACTCCGAGGCTCAGAAAACAAAAAGCGTGACGTATGTGAAGAAACACAAAAGTGTAATTAATTTTTCGCAGTTAAAAAAAGAAGTCATGTGCCTACGGCTAAAGACGCAAGTTCAGTGGATTTATTTCGTTTCATATGCTCAAGGATAATTTGAATACGTAGTCCCTAAAGACACATCTTGTTCCGTAAACGGAACAAATTAACCCATTTACGAAACGAATTAGTGTCAACGATTCTTAGTCAAGAGTTTCAAATTGTATTGAACCTCTCATTTCTGTACTGATGGTTTGGATAAAATAAATAGACCCTTGCCGAAGTCGCTGCTAATGTGAAAATCCAGTAAAAGAAATATGCTATTGCTGACAGATAAAATCAAAGTTTTCTCCTATTGCTACCATTATGAGCCAGAAAGAGAAATGTCAGAATCCTAGGGTTCCACGAAATCGTGACTTCAGACAAGGCGCATCTTATTAAAGAGAATTTTCTCTCCCTCCCTCCCTCACTCACTCGTAATCGCAACAATCTCCAAATCTTGGGCTTACTGGTCAGTAGAAAAGTACGGAAAGGTTTGAGATGAAAATCTTTCGATAATCTAAAAAAAAAACAACAACTCAGATATCGTCCAGCAGTTGAGGAGAACAGCATATCTAACGTTTTAAAATTATTTTCAGCACAAAAGTGGCTATACAGAGACAAGGCTTGAGTCCTCGCAAACCCGTCAAGGGTGCCTATGAAACACNGAACGAAAAAAAACCAAAACAAAACAAAACAAAACACCAACAAAAACAAAAACAAAAACCAAACAACAACAAAACAACTACAAAAAATCTAACTTTGGAAAAAAAAAAACTTGTCATTAACAGGATTCGAACTCGGGATTCATGGGAACAAGAGACAAGCACTTTATCTCT
This sequence comes from Ellobium chinense, assembly GCA_033807755.1. Taxonomy (NCBI): domain Eukaryota; kingdom Metazoa; phylum Mollusca; class Gastropoda; order Ellobiida; family Ellobiidae; genus Ellobium; species Ellobium chinense. The sequence continues at coordinate 2,909,148 of JAWQUT010000001.1, forward strand.
CCACCACCCCGCTCGCAAGATTTATTAGTGGCACGAGCCAGACATTTCTGTAAATTCAAAACAGCTGGAAGACATTTTCTGAGACGCATTTATATGAAGTAGCGCTAGTAACGTGGCAATGTCTGATACAGAATCTAGTACTGTATACTCCCTCCAACTTGGAGCCAAATTTAAGTTTGTTTGCCGTTCTTTTCTTCCATCGGCACATTCTCTCTCGATCAACAGTGGCCAAACACAAAATAATGCGTTAGTCTTCAGGCTGCCAATAGTAAACCATAGATAGGTTAGACCCAAAATGGTGACAAGAATACTACTGTGTGACACACAATATTGCAGATGGGTTTCGTGTTACCAAGCCTGTGAAAACCATGTCATCTGCCTGTCAAGAGTTTCGGCCTGATTATCTAAGGAGAGGAAGGAAAGAGAAGTAGAGTATGGAGAAGGAGCAGGAGAGAAGGCAAGGAATGAAAGAAAAAAAAATCAGAACAATGAAAATGTTATATAATTCTCCACACGTACCTTGAAGAGGGTGCACGCCCAGAGACTCCGAGTACTGAAAGGACATTCAGCTTGTAAGAAATCTAGATCTAAATGTCTCACGTGCCTGCAAAGTAGACCCAGATAACTCTGTCACTAGCTTACCTATATTTTCTTCTGCTATTCTGCATTATGTTCGTTATCTGAAAACGTCACCCGAGTGCCGAAGACAGGGTCATGCCTCCGTAGCACAACTAGGTAAAGTCAAGGATTTCTTTCGCAAAGAAATCAAAGCCATAGCTGCCAGTCCTTGCAGCCTGTTGCTATCCGAAGGGTATAGAGTGACATACAGCTCTTGACGATATCTGACCTCAGAGAAAGTACACCAAATTCGACGGTGACGCATCATATCGGCTAAAATAAATCTCGTTGTCGTACTTCGTATACAAAGTCGAGTAGACCTATAAGTCGTTTAAAAAAAAGAAAAAAATTACCTCGTAAGTGATTTGGGGACCGATTTTTTTTTTTTTTGGGTGGGGGTGAGGAGAGAACACGAGGAAGTAAGTAAGATCCTACATGAATAAAATATATGAAAATGTACTATTCAGTGGAAGCTATTCCATATTTTGTAACATTATTACAAAGAAAATAAACTTGTGATTTTTGAAAAAAAACCAACCGGCAACAGTGAGAGTATTTTACTAATTTCGAGCCCTCTCTTTACGATTACACAGCATCTAACGAAGAATAGGAAGGGACACTTCGCAAAGTTCCATATCGACTAAAACTAGCCGTTCCTCATCAACTAAATAATTAAATAATACAAAAGGGTCTCCACATATTCACTTACCTCTCAAAAGGAATTTAAAAAAAATATGAAGTTCCAAATGCCTACATCATTGTGCAGGTAGCACTCGCCGTGCATAATTTATATAGTCGATGCATTACAGTGCGACCTGCATATCAGTGCGACCAGTACTTCTTTTCCCTTTTTTTTTCTCCTACATTATTACATCTGTTTACTCTGGATCATTCTTTTTTCGTTTGGTTTCCAAATGGAGATCACATGATCGGAAAATGGCACGGCGGCACTGCGTGCAGAAAATTTGACCGATATCAGCACAGACATGCAGGTAGTGGTTGCGCTCACATGAAAGTAGATGAAAGAAAATAGGATTCAGTGGTCGCACCAAGACGTGCCGATCGCAGAGATAAGCATTATCTAGATATTCCACTTAATTTTAACTTGTTTAAAACTTATTTTGAGGGATAACTGAAATGAAAACTGCAAAGGCAAAACATCATTGGTCCGATTGAATGAATCAGAAGTTCTGGTATTTGTTTACGAGCTGCATTATAGTTGGTTTTTTTCTGTTTTTGTTGTTTTGTCCTTCGTGGTCGCACCTTGGACATTCACTCTGTTTAATTAATCCAAGTGCCTTATTGAATAACGTAAACTCACCTTATGCTAATTTGCCTTTTAGACACGTTTGTCAACTGAGGTCTGTCATCAAGCTATTAGCTACACAAACATAATACGGTATTGTTTTCAAAGAGTCCGTGGGTCGCATTCAGTAATACTGTAAAACGAGCTGGAAAATAAATAAAGCAATCGTCTTCGCGTAATTACAATTCTTTCGGAGCATGCTTAAAAGGTGTTGCGGTTATCCAGTGATTTTTCAATGTAGAATTCATGATTTTCCCTGTCGTCTGAAAATATTGCAATCAAGCAAAAATTGTCATATAGCGGAACCTGTTGTGTTGGAAAATATATGCCTAATGACAACTGCACATATTAATCATAAACGATATACGTCAAAATAAGTCCACTATCCTTAGCTCTACAACATTTCAATGACCTCCACCTTGAAGATAGGCATCCAAATATAACGCAAAAATGCAGTCGAAAATTCTGAAGTTAAAAAAAAACAACAACACCGGGAGACTAATGGAAAAGCTCTCTGCGCTGCAAGATAACGTTATCAAAAGTAGTATTGGTCTTAGCGGTGCCCTAGTTTATGGTTAAACCGACCTGGGACACCACGTTCTGAGATACCTCCATTTAAAACCAAACAGGAAAGGGCGTAGAAAGCTTTCTCAGTCGCCCCCCTTCCCTCACTTGGAACCATAGATTATTCTGTGCACCTATCCGTTCCCCCTCTCACCCCCTTCAATTAATTTTACCATCCTCCCACCCAGTCCCTTAGTTTCTCCTAAATGCTTTGTCGTTTTATCTCCCTGACGATAAGCCTCAGAATCGGTCATCACAAAGATGAGTGATGCCTTAGTGTACTATCATTAATCATTAACCCTTTGATGCCGGGTCGTGAGCCTTATCTCATCTTGTTTCCGAGCTCCGGAAAAGCAATATCGTTCGCGTTGAGTTACTACGTCATATTCCACGTGAACGAAGTTTAGAGAGAAACGGAATTGTTTGCAACGATTCCAGCGGCATGAAGAGTCCTCATTTCTTATGAAAGTGTTTCAGTTTTAAGTCTTTTACAGAGCTTTTTCATGGACTTCACTTTTTCGGTTCAAAAATTTAGTTCCATTGTAACGATGTTATAAAATACAAGACTAACAAATGGGCAGGCAGGCAACGCACCAGTGTCTTTAGACAGCTTGCGCAAAAAAAAAGTTCGTATCTAAATGACGTTAAAAATTACGAACGTAAATACAGCTTGCGCAAAATTAAGTTCGTATCTTTGTACGACAAATTGTATGTTTGCTGACAATCAAGGGCAGATAAGCTTTGTTTACTTCCGGACCGATACGCCATTGTGCATATATATATATCGATACTAAACAAGGCATTTTAATACAATAATGTAGTGTAGGTACAGGTACTTACCCTTTACGACTGCACTCAATGAATTTATCTTTTTTAATCAGACAAATACAAAGTCAAAATAAATCATTACATTTTTGTTACCAGAATGTGCTGACTCTTGTTCTATTTTAAATCCAAACTTACACCAAATTACAACGAATACTGCTGTTTGTGACA
>JAWQUT010000001.1:2919334-2932312 GCA_033807755.1 Ellobium chinense
AAAAAAAACGACTGGAAAATAGCTGAATGCAGCTCTGCAGAGAACGCGGCTTCTACACACTGAAAAAACAAAGCCGCTTCCTTTCTCATATGGGTATATCAAAGCGAACCATTCCCGGTGCATAAAATTAAAAGCTAAAAGGAAGATATTGAGCCTCATATTATGTGCAGCTTTTATTTGCCCACTCAATGTTGGTAGTGTGCAGAGTTGCCAGGAAGTTTGTATCTTTTATAATAAGTTATAACAAGTAAACGATGTAAGACAACCTGAAAGTTATCCTTATATCACATTACATTAAACTTTCGCAGAATAACTGATCAATTTCTCTTCATATAAATCAATAGGCGACTCCTCATTCATTTCATCGCCCTTTCACCCTTTGCGTCGCGAGCAAATATCATAATAGCCAGTGTCATTTCCCAGTCTTCTCATAGTGGCAAAGTCCACACTTCCAGCTTAATTAGACAGATCAACAAGGTCCTCAGCTTCGCACATTTCTTGAGCAATGTAAAACACTCTTAAGACAGAAACTTGCTTAATATAATCTCACACTGTCTGGATGAACGATACCATCCACTCATCGTCAATGTTTAAAAGTATCAAACACCGCCTGTTCGCAAATAAGCCTCTCGCGTTTTATGGACCCTAGAACACTGTTCTGCTCGTATATTTCCATATTCTTCTGCGCAAGGAAGTTCTCCAAATCCTTCTCAAAATGACATCATAAATTTCGAAAAAGGCTTCGAAAGTTTGCTCCTTGTCAGCGAGAAACCATCCAAACCGGGAATACCCGGATGTAAGTATTACAAGGGCACGATAAACGGGTCAGAGGATAAGTGATCTAAGTCAGTAGCGGGCCGCCTTATTGATGAGGGAATTAATTCACAAAGACAGTATGTTGAATGAACACTACCCATTGTCGTTCTCAAGAAGGACAGCTGTCTGAACAGGGACTGGGTCGAGAAAGTAACAGTAGCGTATTGTATTACTACCGGTAACACAATTACACTTTAGCCAGTGAGAAACGTAGATCACTTATCCTTTGGCCCGTCCAAGTATATTGTTTAAATAAGAACGTTTTGTTGCACACAGCTCCTTCTAAACTCCCTCTCCTACCTTAGGGTAAGTCTTATCGCCACGCTGTTTTAAAACGTTGCAAGAGAAACAGTCATGATGGTAGCCTGATTAGTATATTAAATGACAAAATGTACTGAAGGAAGCATAAAACACTTGACAAATTTATTAGAAACAGTATGGCATTAAGTCCAGTAGAATAGGAAAAGAAAAGCACGAGAAACAGTACTGCAGGAGGACTGGTCGTCTCACTTCTTTTCTTGTTTGGTGAAGCCTAAGTTAAAATCTGGGTCTGTTTTGCACGTTGTGTTATAACTGAGACTAATGGGTTTATCACTTATTAAGGAAAACAATTTATTATTTTATTTTCTAATTGTTTTCTTATTCGTATTGTATGCTTCTCTACATGTTCTGTAAATATGTTGGAATTGGCCACAGTGCCTGTAATAAACATTGATTTTGAATCTGAAATCTGTAAATTATAGTGAATTACTGTGGTGCGTTCTGCCCTTTTCTGTCAGTACAGTTTGCGTGCACAGTTGCACATCACCGTGCTAAACCTGATCTCAAAATATACATCACTGAGAATGGCTAAACACTTCGGCACCCTTCGTCAAATGAGTCACGCAAAGAAACTGAAAAGAAAGTAGCAAATTGCGTCTTGCAATGCTCATGTGACATAATAAACACAGTAATGTTGGGTAAGATGTTACGAAACCTTCATCTTAAAAATACAGTTGCTACTTCTCAATAAGATCTGGTCTTATCGTTGAAATTAAGATCGACAACAACAACTATAGGGAAAGCATGCACCAAAATACTATTTTCATGTACTGCGGGTGGAGCATTTCAATAGCGCAGTAATCTTATCCCAGGAAATATGAATCACTACATTGTTTCGAAAGTGCCCCCCGCCACCCCCCGATTAAAATATGTGTTGCGCAAGTACTGCGCAATATAATACATTCGTACCATAACACTTGACCGGTCAGACCGATCTAGGCCTAGAATGCCAAAGGTCAAAACCTACTCGGGTAAACACTCTTTGTTTTGAAGAAAACTTAGGCTAATCTATATTATTTTTACAAATATTTCCTGTCATATTTCTTTCAATATAAAAAAAAAACAAAAAAATTGCGACATCTTTTATATAAATGGCATCAAATACATACATACATAATAAGTCCTACATTGAGATTGGATAAGATATTATTTTGTGGATATTATAGAAAACGGATGGTAATCACAGGTCTAGCGATTAAAGCCTTTACATCTTCCCACTGACCTGATATAAGCACGCTTAGTTACAAAGTTTTTTTTTGTTCCCTTGATGCCATTGAGGTATTTGGCTCCAGTTAGGTCCCTTAGCTTTGAATAACAGATACAAGGAAAGTAATAATTTTTAGCAACTAGCCATCTTAGCGAGTAATATCGTCCTGAGTTTGGCGCTTCTATTCGTTGTTCTCTCATTCGACTTCACATTTTGGGTTGCTTTTGTGTTACTAACTCGAAGGAGTACAGATATTTTACAGAAATCTCTTAATCTATCACTATTTGTATTTAAGACTAAAACAAAAGACATCTTTCTATTTTGTTAATTCATACCAGTTCTTTACAGTCGGAAAGCAGAGGAAAAAGGAGAAAGGAGAAAGCCAGACGGCTCCTTTGGTTCCAATGATGCAACGCCACAGGCTCTTCTACTCTTCCTGTTGCTATACGTGTGCTGATATTTATACTGATGAGATCTGTAAGTCTTGTATCCAGGCTAATGTCCACTCAAAAGAGTCAGATCAAGTCACTCAAAGACATTCTCAACTCTGTAACGAGCATACAGAGTCGCACCATTCACAAGAGCTGATCACTGGCATTCTGGCAATATCTTTCACTGCCCATTGTCAAATACTCATTTTGGAGAGGTTGAACTAACGGAAAATTTGAATGGGATGGTTTTCCAAGGCACTTACAACACGACCATGGCAAGAATCAAACTCACGACCTTCAGATCCCGAAAACAACGTCATAACCTGTCGGCCAGTCTGCCCTACAAAAGCGATAAATCACAAAAAGGAACTGGAATTTTAAATGCCTAAGCTTATACCATACGAAATCTGTTCAGCCTTCACCCTCAGAATAATGATAATTCTGAGTCTAGTAAGAAAGCGTCAACTATATGCATATCGCTAGTTATAAGATAAGTTTCTTGCGCACATTAAACTTTTGCCGTACACGAAAATGAATTTATTGTGTTTTAGCAGATTTTTGTAAGTTCTAACCTCACACATGTCTACATTGCTGTTTACTGCGACTTCATTTTTAAAATTCCTTCAAAAAAAAAAAAGCAACCAGTAATAGTCTTTGTCTTAAACCAGTGACACAGAGGACATTACCGTCAGAAAGATAGACAGCTTCATGCTTGCTAACATGACACTCAATGCCAAAAATCTTTGACCTTCTAACTTCAGCCCTGACTTAGATCTGCCACACCTAGCTCATACGATATTATCACTTAGGTCAAAGTCCGGAGGGGGGAGGGAAAAAGGGGGAAAGAGGAGGACATGATATGCAAAATGGCGGATGTATGCGAAATCTATGACTCTTGAATCGACGGTTTTCATCTACTGCATCTCAAGAAGGGAACTTCCGGTTAAACGTCCCATTATAAATATATGAGATAAGAAAAAAAAGATATAACTTTATTCCCCACGACTGATGGGAATTTTATCTAAGACTCAGATGACGTCAGTCTAGATAAGTTTATGACCAGAATGTTCTTTTGCGCAGACTCTGCAGGCGGACTAAACACCATAGTATGTCTTGGTAGGACTAATGGGACGGTAATGAGGTCATCGCCAGTTGACCCTGAGACGAAGCAATTTTGTGGAAGGGGGGGGGAACCTCCTTTCCCTAACCCCCAGTTCATCAATGCATGGCCCACAGCGGTGTGCAAGCGTGACAATGAAACACACCGAAGAAGAAGGTAAAGAATAAGAAGAAGAAGAAGAAAAAAAAAAGAAGAAGACGAAGAACAAGGTGAAGAAGAGGAGGAAGAAGAAGAAAAAGGAAGAGGAGGAGGGGAAGAAGCAAAAGAAGAAAGAAAAAGAAAAAGAAAAAAAGATTAGGAGGTGTTGGAGGAGGAAAAGAAGGAGGAGGAAGAAGAGGAGAAGGAAGAGGAGAAGAAGAAGAAGAAGAAGAAGAAAGAGGAGGAGATGTTGTTGGAGGAGTAGGAGGAGGATGGGTAAGAAGAGGAGAAGAAGAAGAAGGAAAAGAAGAAGAAGAAGAAGAAGAAGAAGAAGAAGAAGAAGAAGAAGAAGAAGAAGTAGAACTTAGGACAGAGACAAATTGGTCCAGTCAAATGATAAACTGAGGATCCCAGCATCTTGAGCACGCTTTTCACCACATTTATGCTGCTCATGTCTTTAAAAGCCCTGATGTAATGTAAGCCAAGTTTGGTAGTACATGTAGTAAAGCTCAGGCTTAGAAACTCCTTATCACTGTTGTCACCTCCACTACCGCAATTACTGAAAGTTTTCGTAGACACGGTAAACAGAGATAAGATTGCACCATGAAACTCTGCAGCTTACACTTTATCGTATCAATATATTAGTATAGAGAAAAGTGAAAATCGGGTTCTTGGCTACGCAAATTGTTTTATGCTCTCTTAAATTTACCTTGGACTAGTGGCTGTCTGTAATGCGACTAGGCGGACTAGGGGAACTTGGCAGCGGCTGTACGACTGGTGCTGTGCAATGTTTATCATTTCTATATTTGCATGCAGAAAGTATAATTTGGCATACAATGACTGGCCTTGCAAATTGTTTCGTTCTCTCTCGAAATTACAGCGAAGTATTAGTTTTCATGCGGCGGTGGAAAGAACGGAAGCGTTCTATACTGTCCGACCATCGAATGTTTAAAACATCCATGTATTTTCATGGATAGATCATACCTTGGTGCAATATCTTGGCTACAAAAATTGTTTTCTGCTTTCTTAATCTTACTGTGAAGTAACAGCTTTATGGCTGCCAAAAGAGCCATCGGACTGGCTCTATGGCTGTGATATTATTATTATGATAACTGGTCTATTTTCTGGCATAATAGAGGCTGGGTTTTCCACATGGCACTGCCTTGAACTCTTGTTGAACCCGACACTCCGCCATATTTTTTAGACACTTCCGTCTTGAGCTTGCTTTTGGGTAGTCAAGATGAGGGAGAAAAAAAAAAGTAAACTTGGGACAGTCCCGAGACATCACCATTGGCCATAGAGCTTTATCACGTGTTCATTTTCTTTAATAAACCTGTCCCTAGCCCTAAACAAACTCTAGTCGCGAGTGTTCTGGAATGTAATGTCCATTGAAGGGAAGTTAAACAGTCAGATGTATGCAGGAAGCCTTAAAATCATTGGGGTTAAGATGTAGATTTATGGTTTATTAAAGAGCAATATTATGAGACTCTCTCAAGGGCATAATGCTGATGGTTAAAGGCCGGGCCTTAAAATACGGCAGATTTCGTGAACAAAGTCGAGAAGCTGACACACCCTTGTATTTAGGCACGCTGATTAGCGGAAGGAAAAGCGTATCGTGTGCAAATGCAACCCTGTATTATTGCATTTACCATTACTCACTCTCATTATCCAAGTGATGGATTTTTAAAAAATAAAATATGAGATTGGCCAGTAGTAGCAAACCTAATGAATTCTCGCTAATCATTTGTGCAGCTGCCTAGAACTGCACCTGCTTGTCCCCTCTCTTAAATCATCCTTGAGATTCTGTAGAGACCACTCTTTTTCATAATTATCGAAGTTCGTGTTTCACATATAGAGTCTATGGACAAAGCCGATTCCGCCCAACATGCCTAACCCTATCGTCGCACACCAAAACACCAGCTCGTGCGGGTGGGGAGAGGGGTCTCATAATTACCAATGTAAATTTTTTTATTGGGACATTAACTGGGCATGATGTCCAAGGACCTCTTCTGTGCGGGGTAATATTTACACTCTTTATTCCATATTTTACTCTTTCATTTAACCAGACCATTCTAATGAATGATAATTCATCTGCTATCAGTCACGTATTTCTACAAAACCTAAAAGTAGTAATCCTTGAGAAACGTGATGTTCCTTCATTCCTTCCATCGACCGCATACGAATCATTAGTTTGAAGAGGCTCAATAAAAAAACCAAATCGTTTTTTTGTTTTAAGCAAAGAGAATAGTGATACAAATAAAAAAAAACCAACAACTCCCAGCATGCAACAACTCATATCATATCAAATGTCCTGACCTTTTGCAGTCCGAATTAAAACCATGGACAACCTTATCTTGGTATCTCCTGAGATTCTCCTGCAATGCAGAATCGGTTCTCGAAGGACATCAAAAACCAAAACAAACAAAAAAAGAAAAAAACTCACTGATAAATCGCACTCAACACATGCTGCTCCCCTAATCATGAATCCAGTCACGCACTATCCTCCTCCTCTCTTCCCACCCCTTCTCATCCTTTCAAAAACAAACAAAAAATCCACAATCATGCATCTCACTCTAATAACCCCTTCGCGACCGCATGGTTTTCAAATGCTGATGTCACCAAATTACCATGACGTCACTGTATAAGAAAACAGCCTGATTCAGATTTAGGCAATTTTTTTTAATAAGGGCGCTATATCGTTTAGGAGACCAAGGCTATCTTGACATGTTCCAACAACAACAACAACAACAACAACAACAACAACAACAACAACAACAACAACAACAACTAAAAGTGTGCCAAAAATGTTCCGACCAATTTTTTTAAACATATTTTTCAGACTGCAGTTGCCAAGATACACACTGACTCTTTTTAACTTTGCAGTAGATCTAGGCCTAAAAATGTTTTTTCCGTGTTCACTAAGCAGTATGAATAATAACTTAGGCCATTTTCGAAGCAAAGTGACAATGAACTCACCTGCCTGTAAGTAGAGTTTATATGCATCAGAATTTTACAAGGTTTCAGCACAATTACGGCTATATTGCACCGCGGAAGGTAGGGACACTTTATAACACAGGAAACAAGACTTACGGGTATGTCGGATACAACAAGGGAATGTAATACTGTGAGGTACATGTACGTCCAAGGGTTGTTTGAGCCAAAGGGTTAGGCAGGATGTTTATGTCCATCCTATGTAGCGAAGGGGTTAAAGATGTATATCAAAGATTGAGACGAAACGAAAAAGTCTTATTTGCAATTTGCATCTCTAATCCTAGGAAGTATCTCCAAGAATAAATTCATGATCTATGACCGTGACAAGGAGCTCAAGATCCGCTTCATACTGACCACATTCAAATTGTTGCAGCAACGAAACATAATTAAATTAGCAACAGAAAATGACAACAACAGCCACAAAAACAGCAGCCAAATAAACCGTAACGAATAAGAATTGAAACCCTCGGCATTCTGGGGGTGCTAACTACGGCCATGTTTTACAGTAAAGTGGTAAAACCCCTATAGACACATTTTCCAGATAATATCAGTTCGGGTTTACACACCTCCCCATTAATGAATATGGAGAAAATATGCCTTACCACGTGTGGCCGTATGCATAATCCATAGTAAATTAACGTATTGCGTTAACCACGGTGAACACTACTAATGTTTTGGGAGTTTCCCGTGGTTATCGCATTGCGTTAACTAAAGTGTATGGATATGCGAGGTATGAAACTAACAGTACATGTACATGTATATGGATGGAATAACTTATAATACTAGATTGTTAAAGAATGAAGGAGTTATTGATTTGCCTATGAAACTGCAAGCGGTGAGAGAGGGAAGCGAATAAGATCTGGACAAATCAGTTACCACTATAGATATATATATGTTTCTTTCTTTCTTTCCTTCTTTCTTTACTCTTTTCCCATCTTTCTTCTTTCTTACTTTTTTTCTTCCATTATTATGAATTTTGATTCATGCCATGTATTATCGAGAATATTGGCTACTAGCCTAAATAAAGCTTTGAACTTGAACTTGAACTTGATATGGATTATGCATACGGCCACTGGTTGCACTTGGCGAATGGCGACCGGGTGTCAAAATAAACCCACCTGGCTGCGCGTTTTTATTTTTTTTTGTGTGTGTGCTGCAGCATGAAATAAAACTGGGATTGGTTTAGTGGAACATGATATTGATATTATTTTCGAATGGCACACATTTACACAGTACTGAGTCACTGCGATTAGAGACAGTTCAGAATGAAAAACTTACGTCTAGACAGAAACATAACTAACTATAAATAATGCATGTTAATGTTAATGTTATGCTACAATCCCTGTTCCTTCGAATATGATAAATCGACTGAAAAGTGTCGATTGAGTTGGTTACCCAGTGACATGCTTAAGCAAAAACTCCCACCATTGAGGTGCTAGTCCAATGTAATCTGTTATAGCAACGTACGGTAAACTGTTCTCCACGTGGAGTTAGGTGTTATTATTATGTTATAACAACTTGCCTAGATCTAAAGCTAGTCTTACACACCTTAGGTAACAGAAAACACCCAAATAAACTTTGATCCTCACCAAGGCGCCCCTAGACTTGACAACAATGGGCACTTCAATGTGCCCAAATAGGACTCCCAAATTGCGTCGGAGCTTGCAGATAAAAACTTCAGGAGAGTAAATACAAAAAGTGGCAGGTAACACAATAAGAATACCTTAGCGATCTTTTGCACAGATGATGTAGACAATGTCACTGTCACACATGACACAGTCCCCTTAGGCTTAAAACACAGGACACAACTTAATCAGAAATAAGACCAGGACCGTACAGGCACTCTCGCTGACATAGGTCAGTAGACCGTTGAGTATGGAAATGCAAAGCACTCTTAAAGGCAGTACGAAAATTAGTACCTTAAACGGTGGGGAAGAGGAAAGGGGCAGGTCTTGTCCCAAATTATTTGTGGGCTGACGAATGAGGTAAAGAGCAGACTACGTTGTTACGGTCCCTGGGTGATATATATATGTTATGTTAAGCATAGCTTGCAGCAGCTGCTAAGCTAGTGTAGCACTTCAGCACATCTTCATAGAATTCAGTGACCTACTGAAAGACTGTCAACAGAGAGGAACGGAGAGAAAGACAAAAGTGTGAGAGAGAGTGATGAAAAAAAGAGAGAAAGAGGGAAAAAAAGAGAGAGACAGAGAAGAGAAAGAGAGAGAGCGAGAGAAAGAGAAAGAGAGAGAGAGGGAGAGAGAGAGAGAGAGAGAGAAGGAGAGAGAGAAAGAAGAGAGGAAACAAAAGAGACAGAGTTAGGTAAGAGTTTGCAGCTGTGACAACACAGTGTCTGTGTTTTAATAGTCTTTTTGTTATCAGGTAACAGATGTTGTAAAGTTTAGATGGAAATTAAAGTTAGCCAACCAAACATGTAGTAACTTCACTTTTTTTAAAGTGCATATTCATTGGTAAGAAACAAGAAAAAAATTATCACCTCATTTAACGCATGGATCATACAATTATACTAATGTTACCATACTATACTAATGTTACTCGTTGCTTGGCATCACATAGCAGTTGCATGATAAAACCAACAATGCTGTCATTGATGTCAACGAAACGAAGGCAAATGGAAAAAAGATCGAGAGAAAACGGTTAGGGAGGTTAAGACAAGAAATTTAATACCTTACCTCTGACTCCGCGAATTAGGTTAACCATACAGCGGGCAGGTAGTCCTAAGGCAGCCCGCTCAGTTACAAGACAAACTTAACGACTAACAAACAGTACAGGGATTTATACAGCAGCAATTTTGCTGCAGAACTATACTATATTCCCAAAGAATATCACCGGAAGATCGCCATCCAAGAGCTGAGACGCAAGTTATCACCGTATCAATGCAGGGGCCGCACAGGTATTTCTCGACAGCGTAGACCACATCTCAAGCTATCTCAAATTTAGACCCTCAAAACCCAGGACAAGCGTGTAGAGCCCTAAGCTGCGGCAAGGCGATAAGCAAAGCCCAGTTTTCTTCACCTGACAGTGGAAGGTTTAATGTTTGAATATAAGCCAGGGGTGCCGACAGAGTGATATGCATGAAGGGTATGGGGGCTGGAAGGGCGTGGGAGGAGGGGGAATGAGTGAATTTAGAGTTTTCGTAATTTTAATGTCAGAGGCGTAGCAAAACTGATGATACCTTTTGTTGTTGTTGTTGTTGTTGTTGTTGTTGTTGTTGTTGTTGTTATTGTTGTAAAACGCGTTTGCAGTCGTTGGTGTGGCTATGAACAGTAGCATTACAAACACGAAGACTCACCCTGAAGGCCCGCTTCTGGCATAAAAGTAGGGAGAGGGGGGAGACATGTAGGATACATGTCCCTTTCACATCGGAGCGCTATTTTCTCCAAATTTTACCCTGCATGAGGACTCTGCAGACCCGATCATTAAGATAAAGAAAAGTGATATGAAAACGTCTAGTATTTGAATATGAGAGCACTCCATATGAAATGGGGCAGTTAAATAATGTCCATGACCATCTGTGCCACGGCTGTGGTCTGGGCTTATTCCCAATAAACTTGTTAAACTTGTTAAACTGTAAGCAAGGTTCGCCATCCGATGGAAATGATCAGATGATGCAGTGTTAATTTTGACTTTAATTGCGTTGATGAGTGTAGTTACAGTTAATGCGGGTTGTAACTGTAAAAACATAAGGAATGAGTCTGGACACTAGCATAGCAGCATAAGATTCACAAAGTCCAGACAAAAAAGTTGAAAGCAGATGGCTAAGACATGATTACCGAATAGGATATGCCGAAGTTGAATATTTTAGCTTCAGCACACTCTTCACAGCATATCTTTAACCCCCAGTTATACGTAGACTGATGTGTTAAAATTTCAGTTGCGTAATCAACGTCATACCACTATCACCAAGGTACATGACTTGAATAGTTACTGTTGCGTTACTCGGATTGGAGATATGTCTGTTATGCCTCTGGATTTCTATCACTAGAGCACGCACGGAAATAAAAAAAGACAAAGTTGACATGAACATAGAGTAACACACACAGACACACAATGAAAACAAATTAAAAGTCCATGGAGAGAAAAGACGAATAGATCGAAACAGAGAGAGACACAAAATATGGATAGAAAGAAATAGATAGTCAAGAAGCCTCATAAAAAGACACAAACAAAGACAGACACACGATGGTCTTTACAAATTCTGAGAATGATATGCAGCGGAAAAAAAATATGCTTAAATACAGAAAGAATTTTACAGACCAGTGCACTGCAGAGAAAGACAGATTTATAGAAAAATACATATAAAGAACTCGGACCTACACAAAAGACATATAGAACTGGGAAGATGTACAGAGAAGAAGACACTTGCATTGAACATTTTTATTTATACAGGAGAAGACACATACTCTATTGCGATTGAAAAGGGCAAGCAAATGGTATGACACACTCAAAGGAGGACATATGCCGACAGATAAACAGAATCGTATTCATGTTTGGCATAATGCATGCTCCAAAAAACACGCCCAAAAAATTGACAACTTCAAAGGCAACACGTACAGAGAGAGACACACATTGAAGACGAGAGACGAATGGAGAAACATGCATAGATAGATACAGAGAAAGATAAACATATACACATAATAACAATTTCACTGAAAATGCAAAGTGAATTAAGGCGCATTAAGCATTCAGAAAGACATATAGATTAAGAGAATAGCACAACCAGAAGCCAAAAGCAAATATACACACATAAAAAAAGCGTTTTTCCAAAACTCGGTATGTGGTCTTTTTGAAAAAAAGGGAAATACCATTAGGGTAATTGCTCTTCACACATTTCATTTACTGTTAAATGTAAAATCTGACGGAGTGCATCTTTTGAGCTCCGTTACGTTTTGAATGAATTAACCCAAAAAGCAATGTTTGAATACACCACGAACTCATTTTTCAACGAAAGTGCATTTATTGAGTTTAGGAAAAATGCTCTTGATATACGGGTAAAAAAGGACATTACTGGCTCGGCGCGTACAGAAAATGAAAAAGACATACACCCATTAAAAACCTACGTTAAGTATGATAAGCCTCGTACAGCACCTAGCATGTAATTTCCATAACTACCGGTGACAACAAGATCTAACGTAACAGTTATTTAAGAAGCACTGAAATCTGCAAGATAAGGATATTATGTGTGGTCATGTCCATGATTGGTCAAGGATTCGCCAATGAGGAATATGTGGTGAGGTTACATGCGTAAAAGTACACGTGTTCTTGCTTGCCTACCTGTGACATTGAGTTGAGCGATAATATGAAGGTCAGCTGGCTGCTGATAAATGGTGTCCAGGCTGAGAGACCCGTCGAGTTACGAATACTAAGACTTGGCTTCGAAAGAATGAGGATATCCGCGCTCATGGTCACCTGAGGTCACAGAGTTCAGCCCAGGAAAAGCAAACGAGTCAGACTATAACCCTTTAACAGTTTAACTACTAGCTTAGGCACCCTTTGCGTGCTTACGTTGCGTGCTTAATATTATGTTGGTTTTCACGCCCAAACCATTTTTGTGTGTGCATATTCGTGGTCTTTCATTCAATACTCATATTCTAACAAAACAATAGTTCCGCGAAACTGCGAATATCTTTGATGAGGTAACAGAAATTAGACAGAAATATGAATCTATCGACGGCTAGGAAAAGTCTTTCTTAAATGGAGGAGAAACAGAAGATGAGGGAAGCAGAAGAAGACTGAACCACTGTCCCTTCGCGATCGAAACTCTGTGGCTGCCTGTAGCAAATTTTTCATCAAATCTGAGGCAAAGGCTTCGAACAGCAGGCGATCCTGGTCCTATCTCAAGGTTAGTGTCGAGCGGCCCTTTCTTCCTGGATTGTCAGCTACTACTTGACACTTTGACAGCCTCAGCGACAGTATGAAAGGCCAGAAGTCGGGGT
>JAWQUT010000001.1:2932330-2944273 GCA_033807755.1 Ellobium chinense
GGGGGGGGGGGGAGCACACTGAGTCAAAGGCTAACAAATGCTGATGCCAACGATGTAATATAATGCCTTACGAGATTTNGTCCATGATGACGTCATTACACACCTGTGCAGCTTTGGCTCTGCCCCTGCCTCTCCACAGTAATTTTACGTGCTTCATCTCTCTCCCTCGACTTACTCTCCAGTACCCGCCCTTCATTGCGAATTTTCGTTACCCATTTCGATCAACGCCCTGGCGAAGTTGAATGCCTGCCAGCCAACCGAAAAATCCATGGTACCCATACAGGGTAGGGTAACACACTTTCGGTTTTTTTTAGATGGCTTTCCACAGCGAAGTTTATAGCTCTATTTAGGAGGTCATGGGAAGTACGGGCCTCTGTGTTCTTATGTCACCGTCTGTGTACAGATTTAAGGAAGGACGGAAGGAAGGAAGGAATATTTTATTAGGCCTTGGGCCAAAAAAACATTACATTGGCAAAAACATCAATAGTCTATCATAATACACACATACACACCAACTATAATAAAAAAAAAAAGGATCATTACTATACATTGACATAGACTATCATTACTATAAATTGACACATTTTACAAAACGCTAAAAAAAAAAAANACACCTGTGCTTTGGCTCTGCCCCTGCCTCTCCACAGTAATTTGACTTGCTTCATCTCTCTCCCTCTACTTACCATCCAGTACCCATTTCGATCAACGCCCTGGCGAAGTTGAATGCCTGCCAGCCAACCGAAAAATCCATGGTACCCATACAGGACAGGGTAACACACTTTCGGGTTTTTTTTAGATGGCTTTCCACAGCGAAGTTTATAGCTCTATTAAGGAGGTCATGGGAAGTACGGGTCTCTGTGTTTTTATGTCACCGTCTGTGTACAGATTTAAGGAAACAGCACGTTCCTATATATGCAAAACAAAATCGGGCACGATTAGTGCAACCATGGCTGATTTACTGGAGTCTTCATATCAGGAACATGGAACGATCCCTCTTGTTAGCCAAGCCTGGGCAGGAACCGAATTCGGACTCAACAAATGCGACTTCTAACCTATCGGTTCCTTGGAATTTGAGTCCACGCCCAAACTCGATTCCTTACACAGTTACACGTCTCCAAGCCTAAACCTTTTGCGGGTCTCCCAGAATCTTACGAGGATGGACTCAAAATAAATGTTTCGACTGAGGATGTTTTTTTATTTTCTATTGGCCCACATTTCCATTCAGTGTGTTCGTTAGATGAGTCTAATCAAATGGCGAGTAAGAACCAACTCGGAACCGTGACCTTTCTGCCAACTCATAGTGCCAACCTAAGGCCGCTTTGGTAGTTTTCAGAGTCCCAGTCGAGTCTCGAGTACAAATCTGAGTCTCCGGGAAGCGCACAGCTATAGTCTGTTTCGGGTCTCTTGGTCCGAGCTTACACTGTTAGCTCCGTAAATTACTCTACCTAAACTAGCCCTGTCGTCCTGGCTGTAGACCGGCGTGACACTGACTGGGCCAATCATTCTTAATGCCAGAGATGGGACACAACCTCAGGCTAACAAGTACGATAATACTGTAAAACGGATGAGAGCTAACAGGGCAAGAATATATATCATGCAGTAACATAGTGATTGTACTTCTGTCTTGATACGTTGGACTCTAGCTGGGAAAATATCACATCAGTGGCCATTTATCAACCTATCTAAGCTTGTGATTTGTCAGTAATAAAATTACACAATCTTTATGTCCTACATATTAAACGTAAACTAGCTAGGCCGAAAAGAATCCGTCAAAAGCATCTCTAAAAAAAATAAAGTGTATCTGTAATTTCAACTGAAGCGAACGAAAACAGGTCTCTGTTTCTCACGAAATAAGAGTACAGTTTGGAGGAGGGAGAACGTTGATTTGGCATCTAATCGGAATCAAGAGTCCAAGAGAACTGAGTACTTAACAAAAAAATGCAGACGCACATGAGAGTTACCCAAATTTGTTATAAACGTTTGTCAATCACAATAATTATGAAATACTGCTGCCAGGTTTAACTTGGCGTAGACTATGAGGATATTTTACTATCATTTTTCATTAGTACCATACCTTTCTGACCAATATAAGCTTATTATAATCATGTATTTTACTTTTGTATAGCCTCTTGATAGTCGTATATTGAATGAAACATCCTTTATGCGTCTATTTGTCCTTCGCTCCTCTTCTTGCACCTGTCACATTCTGTACACAGAAAAAGATGCGGGTCTCTTAACACGATAATTAACCACCATCACCTGTTGCTGTTCCAACCATAAATACCAGCCGTTTTCACTTGACATCGTTCTGTAGACCATCTCAAAGTCCACCAGGTCAACAATAACAACAATAACTTAGTTATGCTCGGGTATTCTAGGTAAAAATGAACATACTTACAGTAGAGGTACAGAATGGTAAATATACTGTAAATGACGACAATAATTATCCACCCACTTATTATACATCATGACATCAGCACACGCGAACTAGGATCCGGCTTAAGATTCTTGGCAGTACTGAAATGGCGATATCCTTTGAACAGCCGAATGAAGACCGGTGAAAATTTGCCTTGCACTTTGTTTGCTTTAACGTAACAAACATTATTATTTGTTTTCTAAAAGCATGAATCGTGTTGAAAAGGAAACTTGGCCCTTTTAACATTTAGTTATTTACTGAACAGTTCGAAATTACAATATGAATTACTTACATGTGGCGAGCAACGAAAAAAAATCTGTGAAGGCAACATAGAGATATAGACTAAGCGATTATTACCCACAATCATGCTAACGTCACGCTTATTCCATTTTTGCATAATGGGAGTCAAGTTTTGAGGTTTTGAAAAATGTGGCGCTCTCAACCAGTTGCCCGTATCAAAACTATGAGGCAGATGTGGTTTAGCTTGTAAACTTGGGATGTAATAACGAATCAAACCTCTACATTTTCTTAATAGTAAAAAAAGATAAATAATGAAATACAGTAAAAATAAACAACTAAAATCATCCAAAGAATGACTTAGGCGAATGTGAACTGAAAATGACGATAAGATAGATTCACTTGACTGAGCAGAGTGTCTTAAAGGCAACCTCTCAGAAATAATATTTCCCAGTGAATGAAGTTTTGACTTCGAGTCTAGCTGAATGTAGAAGTTCTGACCAAAGTTAAAAGACGCCGGTGAGAAACGGATCTTCGGTGTTGTACTGAAATGCACTGATAACAAAACTACACACTGTGGCAATGAGGTATTTTCAGACGCGTTAGTTACACCACTTGATCTAGGGATTGCTAGGATATTTTGATAAGTGACGAGTAATCATACAGGAACAAAGCATGTAAACAAACCAAGGTGTAAGCAAGATTTCCTAGGTCACGTGATGGAGCTGAAAAAACCAAATAACGCCACTGTTTGGGTTTCTGCCACGCATTAGTAGGCCAAATCACTGATTTCGTACTGCATAACTGTATATAAAATCCCCATTTTTTGGGGACCATGCCGGTCAGTATTAAGAAGTAGAAATTTGTCAAAAGACCTAAAATGTAGATAAGACAACCAAATTAAAAGTTCCATGGACAGTTTGAGCCTTATAAATATAAAAATAAAGTGTGATAGGTCTATGTTTTAGACTAATGAAAACTTCAGGAGTCAGAAAGGAAAAGTGACCGTCTTTGAAAGGGATTTGTGAAAATTTTGGAGGTTGACTTTTCCTTTTTCTTCTCATCAAAAGATCGGGCAATGAAAGTACTTTAACCTCCATGGGGGAAAAAATCTGAAAACAGAGTAGAATTTTAGAATAACACATTTCATTTAAAGGACCAGTAGAAGAAGAAAACAGCAGGACCCAGTAACCTTCATTAATACGTTCATATCGAAGACCCACATTATACTACACGAAGAACGGTCATGACTGAGCAAAATACTGAATAAGGCCTTCATCATGTATAAGTCGTCTTAAGTGTTAATGTGGCGGGATAAATATTCTGCCTTCGGTGCATCTTTATAGCTATTTAAATATACCGACTCTCCGGGCAGAACAAAAGACGGGTTTATTGCTTGACAGAAAAAAACAAACCAAACAAAACTGTTTGCTTCTTGACCGACTGACTATCAGTTCTATTATGGTACTCACAGTACACATATTAATTATGAACATCCAAAACCACTGTCTGCTTTCATGAAACATTATCTCTCTTCACATGCACTTCACAGTGAAAATGTTAAGTGTCATGAAATGTTATATTACGTCCAGCAATGTTATAGCCATTTCATTCAGCCCTTTGGGGGGAGGGGAACCCCGACTAAAGCAAAAATGTTCTCTTTTACACATGGTGTTTAGTTCTCTAAAATGACGACAGCAAGTTATAAGTATAAATCCTGAGTGACTTCTGGAGGTCTGGTAAGCAAATAGAGTGTGCCTAATCCACATGCTCCTTGCCCCTTTGCGCCCTTCCTGCCAATGTCTCTAGCTCTTAGCAAAGATTAAGGAGACAAGACCGGACACTTAGCCCAAAACACGATCACAATGGCGCCACCTAGCGAAAGAAGTTAAACATGGATCTCATGGGTATTGTTTATTGTAGGGTGGGCTCGACTCAAAAGCAAAATCCTAACCAGTCGTTTATCTGATTTCCAGAAGATGCAGACTGGTCAGAAATAAAGTTTTATATTAAAGTTTTTTTTTTTTTTTGGTTAGATTCCTGTAAAGGGTCTTTGAAATTGTCCTTTGTAACACAGAAAGAGTAGAACATTTCTCATGGTTAAGTATCCCACTCACACATGTTAGCTGTCGAAAACACTTATCACTGCTGACGCATTAAAGATATGTCACATTTTACCAAGTATTCTGCACTGTGAAGGCCAGATCTTCCACAAAGTCCTCGACAAAGTGTCGTTTGTACAGCCAGAATCTTGAAATGTTTTTTCACTTTGAAAGAGGCTCATAATTATCTCGTCACTACTGAATGCAAAAGATCTGTTTGTACCACGGCTTCATTGTTTGCGCTTCCGTTTGCTTGTCTGGCATGTTGTTATTATCATCTGTGGTATCCAAGAACCTTTGATCCATTTAAACTACTGGAAACCAAAAAAAAAAAAAGGAATCGTTCATCAACTGTACTGATAGTGATAGTGGTTTCAGAGAAAGTAACGTTGAAGCTCCAAGGCATCTTAGGCCAGCCATTACTAAGATGGCACAGCCCTCACCTGGGCTCTTTTTTGTAGGCTTTATAGAGATGTGCAGTGGCTTATCTAGGGTATGCCAGGTATGACATGCGCTTTGGATGCCACTTGAAGCGAGCATGTCTGGGCTGTTTTCAGCTGTTTGAGTGAGGCAAGTTATCCTCGCATTGTGAAAAAACGAATTTTCTTCAGCTGTCATTGATTATTAAGGATGATCAGCAGAAAGAATTCATCCACCGGATGGCATTCACAGTTCGCTAGAGTTTAATGAGAATCATGAGTAAAGCCAAGTGTTCTATGATCTCATGTTCAACTCCATTCCTCGCAGGCACACAGAGAACAGATGTCAGTGATGTGCGAGTGAAATTACATTTTATAGACTCCTTGTCACCAAAGCTGGATTAGCGTCTCATGACTGTCCATCTTTCAAAATCACTTGAATTAATAATGACTTTAATTACTTTTCGGCTAACCAAGGCCATGGCACAGGACTTTTCAGTCGAGATCTAGTACTCGGGCACTGTATTTCTTACATTGACAATCATGTATTCCTTTTTGACGCTATCTGGGATTGAGGCCGATTGACCAAGACCGGATTTACATTGCGTTGAGGCAACACATGCAGCTGCTCCATTCCTCAACAGCAGAAAAATGATAAAAGACCCACAGGTCTCCGTCGGGCCCTGCCTGTGCTTATCCCTTTCCTTTATCCCTGCTAGAATACAGGGGCTGCCGGAACAATGATCAAGAATCTGTGAGACTGATCAGATTGGGATATAGCCTTTGCAGCCTTTGGACACTGCAGCAACAGTCATTGGAATCACTTTAGAGGGATAGTTCAGCTGGTATCAAAGACTTCAACGTTATTTTTTTTACCTTGAAATTATGTAATCATATAATAAGTTACCTAGTTATCAGGTAAACTTATGCACTTCACATGCACAGACTCATTCTATTATTTCATTATGCTGGTGAACATTGATAATATGTTCTTGTATGTTTTTCTCCATGCACCGTTTGGAGGCCTCCGTCGGTCTAGATTGACTATGTGGTTTGCATCGTAGATGTTCTGGATGTCTGCTCGGCTGGAACAACTTCTCTTGAGACTGTAGGTTAGACACGCGCAAATATTTTTACTATATCCTACTACTAACGACTTTCTGCTCTCAGCTCACTCCTAATTTTCGTTGCCCATTCCCACTCACAAATATTTCAGATGAGCATCACAGACACACAAGGGACTGTGTTTGAACTGGGGTTGACAAGTAAACTTTTGGACCACCGGCTCTAGTTTGAACCCACCCCCATGAAAACCCAGTTGGGACCTCACACTACATCAGGGGAGGCAGGGTTACCTATTTGCATGCCCTGTCTCTTCCTGACCTCTGAACCCAAATAGTGCAGCTGTAATTTAATCTATACTGGTCATGAAAGCAACAAATGCCTTAGGACAGGCAAAAGCTCTGTGTACTGGGCTCCTGGCCGCAAGGAAAAAAATATTTCAAAATTTATTCGACAGGGCAAACAGTCCAACCCAGTCCATCTGACCTCATTTGCGCGTGTGTAACCTGTAGAGACCAATGCGGGAAAAACAGCGGTCTTTGTTGTAGTGGTTACATCTGTGTGTGGATCTCTAGTTGTTGCGTTTATTCCTCCGTGCTCGCTTGCCCACTGCTGCGTTCGACAGCTTCTCCTCACCTGACTTGAGGTGTTGTGTCAGTGTGCCTCTCCTTTCTGCACAGTCAGCTGAAAGGTCCTTCCAGGACTTGATGTCAATGTTCAGAGCCTTCATGTCCCTTTTCATGACATCTTTATATAGCAGCTGGGGACGGCCAATGGATCTCTTGCCAGATGCCAGTTCTCCATAGAGGATGTCTTTTGGGATGCGGCTATCATCCATCCGGCTGATATGGCCCAGGGACATCCTTATTATCCAGATTCCCTGTATCTCACTGGTCTATGCCTTTCTTGAGGTTTTACAAACAATTCAGAACCTGTCTTAGAACCACATCTTCATCCAGAAACTCATTAAAAAAAACCACATGGTTCTAAGACACGTAGTGAGTTGTTTGACTTACCTCCAACGCTAAAAGTAACGCTAAATCTGTTTTTTTTTCCTCTCTCCTGACGTCTTGACTGATATTCGATACCATACAAACGCAATACCCTGCTAAAAGCGCCTGAATCTAAATTTTGTTTAGCCTGACACTATCTTTCCACTTATTATCCAGATTCCCTTGCATCTCACTGGTCTATGCCTTTCTTGAGGTTTTACAAACAATTCCGAACCTGTCTTAGAACCACATCTTCATCCAGAAACTCATTAAGAAAACCACGTGGTTCTAAGACACGTAGTGAGTTGTTTGACTTACCTCAAACGCTAAAAGTAACGCTAAATCTGTTTTTTTCCCTCTCTCCTGATGTCTTGACTGACATTCGATACCATACTAACGCAATACCCTGCTAAAAGCTCCTGAATCTAATTTTGTTTAGCCTAACACTATCTCTCCACTTCGCCATAAAAATGTCTCTCGTATCTTGATATCAGACCAACAACAACGTGTGTAAACAGATAAGGATTATCCGTAGCCTGTTTCCTGTTGATCTTACATAAAAATGAAGCGAAATAAAATCATTTTTTGGCATGTAAATTTCAACAAATGTGCACTAGTGAACCAGCGAACTCTGTTTTCCTCTTCTCATTCTGCTGCTATAATTACACAGAGTAGTCCAATTAATACCAGGAAAAGGCTGTTAAGTTCAAAAACGAAGGGGTGGGTGGTGGAGCAGGATGAAGGACACGGCAGTTTGAAGTGCATAAGTGGTTGGTAAGAAATGTCTTCATCCCTCCCTTCCTCATCCGTCCCACCCTCGTCCCCCTCTTCCCCCACCCCTTCAAAAAAAAAATCTGGCTGCATAATCCCGGACTAGTGCCATATTAATCTCATCAACAGCTCTCGCAAATTCATAATGTGACAAAGAAGAGATAACACCCCCCCCCCCNNNNAACTTCTCCCCTCTCCAGCACGAGGAAAGCAAACGCTGTTAAGATATCAAGCAATAGGAACTTATCCAAACTGTCTGTGTGTGTGTGTATGTGTGTGTGTGTGTGTGTGTGTGTGTGTGTGTGTGTGTGTGGGAGGGGGGAGGAGGGGGATGGTATTTGCGGCCCTGCTGTCAATTCCCAGTTTTCCCTCTTATCCTTGTTTACAATAACAACATCATGTAAAGAAGTCACGTAAAGACTTGCGTCTTGTTAGTTAAAAATTCCTAGCAAGTCCTTATCACGACAAGATCATGATGGTTGTGTTTAAATACTAGTTCTTTGGACAGGTTGCCATAAAATGCATACAGAATGATTTCCCACTTGCAATTCAAGATACATCCAGTCCTAACTTTGCAAAAAAAAATAAATCTTATCATGGTGTTGTAAAACTTAACAAACTATGGGTACATCCCATTATATTTATTTTTCCATACTGTTTTTAAAGAAAAAATGTTTATTTTAAATGGAATGTGTTAAAAATTAAAACAGTATGAAATAGCATAGACAAATTGAGGCAGGAGGCCCTTTACAATTTAAAAAAAATAATAGGCTCAACTGTTTAGAGATATTTGCAAAATCATTGCCTGCGAATTTTTAATCCGATTATATTATCAATCACTTTGTCCAAGTATTGGGACAGTACATACAAACACTGTATTATTATGGCGACTGTAAGATATCCTGCACAATTTTTGACTCGTACTTGACACTGATTTGTATGCGGGACAAATTAAACCTAGCCAGTCCTTTGCGCTTTATTTATCACATTGCTCGGTCAAAAATTAAAAAAAAGGAAGAGCTGTACGAATAACGAAAAGAAATACTAGGACAAGGTAAACGAAGAAGTGAGATTGTGGGAAAGGAAATGCCACTCCCTCTCCCCTCTCGCTCCTCCTTCGTCCTCCTACCCCCCCCCCCCNCCCCCCCTCCATTCCCCCGGGCCATCCACCAACCCCAAGAGCAAACAAAAATTTGATAAAGCAAACATCGAACTTCGTAGGCGGAACCTGCGTAGTCGGGATGCTCTATCAAAGCGAGAGAACAAATAAGCGGGACTGCTTTCAGCTTAAGCGAGACGATTTGGGATAAGAGAAACTGTAAAAAGCACACGATTAACACGCTTTATGTAAATGATTATTCTCGCGCTCAGTCACAACGCCCGTTTTATTTTCAAACATACAAAGTGTTGTTAATGCCCGTTTCAGACATTCAGAACTGTCATATTTCATCACCCGTGAAGTGATCAACGCCACTAGACAAATATCAGTCAGGTGCTTGTCTGAGCTCAATAAACGTATTGTTATTGTTATTGTTATTGCTAATCGCTGTTATCGAGCCAATCTGGCCCACCCATCGGCCAATGAGCTGCCGTTTCTACCTTTGCTAATCTGAGCGCCGAGTGAAAACCTTGCACAACCAATCATCACAGCCAGTGGATGAGCTTCGCACGATGGTTATCGACAATCTTTCATTTTGCATGAATGCACTATACTTCTTTGAAGCCAGACTAAAAATCCTATTCCCCACGACAAAATGGGAGCAAAAATGACTTATTCTTTATTAACAAAATTTTACAGAATTTGTACAAGATATGAACTCGGTAATTACTGCAGGGATGTATTTAATACCATTCCTTTTTAAGCAGCGAGTTTTTAGTAGAACGTAAAAAAGCCATGCTTTTGATTACATACAAAATGGAGTCACATTTCAGATTATGCTTATATGCAGTAGACACAACTCTTATGTAAAGTTTTAACAACAGGTTGATATCTCCAGATATGATGTACCACATAATATGAAAATATTTCCAAATACACTATTTGGTCAGGCCATTTTCCAAGCAGAATCTTCATGCAAACGGACTGGTCAAAAGCTCATTCCACCTAGTAAATTTACAATTTGCCAAATAAGGTCTATAAGCAGAGGAGGAGGTAATAAGGAACGTCAGATAAATACCGATGCAGGGGAGGAGAAAGAGGCAACACTGCGCAAAGATCTATGGTCCACAACAACATGTGTGAACAATATACGCGGCCGTATGACCAAAACAAAAATGAGATCTTGAATGATATCATGTAGAGCGTCTTGTACTAGCTTTAATTTTCGGGTTTCTTTGGTTGCTTGGATAGCAGACTGACTAACATCTTTGGACAAACTGCTCTATGCTCAGCTACCCCCTCCCCCTCCCCCGTTTCCACCTCTAGCCAAATAGACTACCCAGAACTAAAACAAAAAGCAATTAATACTATTGAAAATAAAATTTTCAGGCTCAGTCTACACCATGAAGCCGAGCCCATCTTTTTGCAAATGGGTAGGCCTATGTGGGTATTGCCATCGTCAAACCTTGCCGGTTTTGAGAACAGGGGGGCCAACTAAATTACTTTTCCAAGCCGAGTTGTATTCATGTTATTTCCCATGAAGAATTTATGTTTATTTAATAAGTTTGTTTTTATGTTTCATAAAGTCAGAAACTTCCCTTCATAAAAAAATAAATCTACCCAAAGGTGCTATCCCAACCAAAGATTTTGGGAATCAGCTACATTGCACTAAAAAATAGGCAACCTGGCAACACCAGCACTGGGCTTGTGAATGGAGGTATGTGTGTGGCGAGACTGTTCATGTGGCTTTCTGTAAGTGTGGATTCATTTCTAAACTGAGCGAAATATAAAAGTGGTCATAAACTTGTGACTGAAGCATGTCACTTGTCAGCAACAGTGTTAATCATTGTCGAATAAAGAGGCCCTTTATAAATTTCACTAAATTTTTATAGAATAGTGTCTCGTTTAACCAGTGTGTTATTTTTGTTCCGCATCACATTAAACCGCAATAGGTGAAAGTACCACAAATCAAGCGGAGACCTTGATTAGCAGCACTTCTTGACCAGCCGGTGAAATTTCCTTGCTAAAAAATAGGCAACCTGGCAACACTAGCATTGGGCTTGTGAATGGAGGTATGTGTGTGGCGAGACTGTTCATGTGGCTTTTTGTGAGGCCACTCCACATTTGGCTGTAGGGGTGTCCAGGTTCTTCTTTATGCCGATTAATCAGTGAATAGAGCAGAGAAAATTTGAGGGGTATCAGGTTCTAAACGTGTGTCAAAGTAAGAACAGGCCTGACAAAGAGCAAATAAATAGGATTCGGCGGTGTTCTTGTTAACTTGCCACGAAGGCCAAGGTTGACCAACGGCATTTTCGGCTGGTAATCAGTGATTATTTGATTATATGGACCCTTCGCCCCTGAATCAGAGTAGTGATAGTTGCATTCGAATTACTCGATGTAATCGATGACCATTACCGGGACTTTTCTCCTTTATTAGCGGGACGTTTCACTTTTATTTTAATTCGAATGGCTCAATGGCCCAATTATCCGTTTTCTACCATGACTGGGTATCTAGGTTGCAACTAAGATGTCATCAAACTTGTGACATGACAGTGACACCGCTGGTAACCATTACTCGTGCCAGTGGTGTATACAAACCAAATATTACAGCACTTACACATCAAACTTCAATGAAAGCATTGCTTTTACTAATTGAGATTTTCTTTTTTTTTATAATTGTGAGCTATTTGCTCAAGCTCATAAACTCCTGAGCTACGTTGCTTGTTATGAGGGGGAAGTTTTTGGTCATGCCCTTATAAATTAAAAAAAAAAAAGAAGATCTACTATAGGTGGAGGTAAAAGTGTGTGTGTGTGTGTGTGTGTGTGTGTGTGTGTGTGTGTGTGT
>JAWQUT010000001.1:2958152-2975745 GCA_033807755.1 Ellobium chinense
TGTTTGGAAGAAATAGTCTCTGTAAAGTTAAACTTGTTAAATTTGTTTGTTGTAAAATGATTATTGGAATATATTAAAATTTTACTTTGGAGAGGAAGTCGGGATGGACAGGCAACACCACTTCCGGCCTCAACAGAAATGGGGCTCGAGCGGAATTCACAAGGAAAAGAGAGGTACGAAGACCGAGATGAAAAAAACCTCAGCGACTGAAGTGAGCTCCAATCAAAGAGTTTATATAGTCTATATATTATTATATAAACTCTTTGGCTCCAAACAATAAGAGAAATACCGGATTCCGATAAGCGGACGGCGCCCCAGGTGGTCTGCTGGAGAAGCAGTGTGTCGGTCCTTTACTCTCTTGACAGGAAAAAGGTTTATTAATATAATATCTGTAGTACCTGTGGTTTCATAATCATCTATAGCTATATCTTTAAGATCCTAACGAACTGATACGAATATTGTAAAAATGGCTATAGAATTATTGTCGCTGAGATAATCCACTATGTCGGAGCGTCATGTCTTTTGTGCCCGGCCTAAATTTGATGCGAGGGGGCTTGTTGAGGAGATATAAGACTGACCCGTAACGTCCTTAATGGCTGTAAAAATCAATATTTGTTACTCATAAAATCTTTTAGTATGGTCGTTACCGCCGTCCATTACTAATGAGATAAGACTGAGCCAGGGATCTCTAATCTGACACCAGGGTGGGCATGTTATGGCGCTACCGTGGTCTTGATAATCAAATTTATTAATATTTTGTCATTAATCATCATCACTTGTCTCTTGAATGGAAAGATAAAAGCGAAAGGGAGAGGGTGATGGCGATAAATGATAAGGGAAAGAGAAAGAGAGAGAGAGAGAGAGAGAGAGAGAGAGAGAGAGAGAGAGTGAGAGAGAGAGAGAGAGAATGTGTGTGTGTGTGTGTGTGTGTGTGTGTGTGAGAGAGAGGGAGAGAGAGACACACACAGAGAGACACACAGAGAGAGAGAGAGAGAGAGAGAGAGAGAGAGAGAGAGAGAGCGAACGACCGACGGAAAGAAAGAAGAATGACAAAACACACAATAAAATTTCAACAACTGTATTCAGGGAGCAAAATTCTGAAATTCTCGCAGGAAATGGAAATAACAGGCATGTTTTAGCAAATAACTGATCAACCTGCTTTTCTACACTTTAAAGATGAATGCAAATATGTTGTTTTGTGACTGGGCACGAAAGAAATACATGTAAGCGAAACAACAGAGAGCGTTGTCAAGAGAGGTGCAGGTAAACTTAGCATCACCATAACCAGATTACAATGCGCCAATATTAATATTATGCTCATGCTAGCAGCGCCTCCTTGTAGTGACGCTCCATTGTCTAACGACGAAAGCAATGTGACTTTTTACAGTTGGATTCTTGGACTGATAAAATGACAGTTCATTATAATGTACGGAACAAAAAAATATTCTGTTAACAAAGTTTTTTTTTTTTTTTCTCGGCCAATGTACTTACTATGTTTTCTTGGAAATGTTGTTCTGAAATGATTATCACCGTGTAAGTGTGAAGCAAAGTGTTTGGCGTGTATGCCTAATAAAGATTTGAACGTGAACTTGAACTTGAACTAAATTTCATATAAGAGTAGGTCTAAGAATGAAAACAAGAAATAGAATCTCGCCATAGGCAAAAGAATAATGAAATTAGCTGGGTAAAACTAAGGACTACTAATCTTACCAACATGCTCACAGTAATTGTTCTCCCTTACTCAGTTGTCAGTAACTTTTCAAGCGATCATTCGCACATTGTAGACTGATCGAACACACCCTAGCTTTCTCTCACAGGAGACATAATTATTATTATAATGTATTTCTTTCCCCGGTAGAATGTACAATGGTGTGCAGCCGGATTTCCACTATTTTGACAACTAATGGCTGCTACGAAATTCTACACTCACCAGTCAACAAGATTTGCATTGGGCCAAATGGTCCTTGAATGAGCTGATTGTAAAGTATGGTGAAATCATAATTGTTGTACTTATGCATGTGGTCTAAAGTCATATAACCAAAGATAGTCGGATGCAAAGAAATTAAAACAACCAACAACAACAAAACAAGAAGAAGAAGAAGAAGAAGAAGAAGAAGAAGAAGAAGAAGAAGAAGAAGAAGAAGAAACAACAACAACAACAACAACAACAACAAGACATGTAGTGGGATCAGATCTCATAGAGATCAAAATAAAAAGACTTTATGTCCAGAACTGCAGCCGAATCATCCTTGGTTTGGGGTCTAAACCCTTGGTGCTCACAGACTAAGTTTGTGTCTCAATACAATCATGTTAAAGCCACATCAGAAGTTCTGAAGTGCGTCTCTTATCTTTCTGAGAAAATGTTCAGCATCGATTTTTGATAAGGCTGGAATTTTGATTAGGTTTGGTTTGTTCGCTAATAGAGCAGATTAAAAAAAAAATTGCCATCGATATTTGGTGAGATACAGCGAGTGGTGAGAAATGTTTCCAAAGGCCCAACTCTTCTAAAGTAGGGATACGTTTTGGTCACCGCGGCTGCGCGAAATGGACACTTTGGACAGGCCTTTTATTCTGTGGGTGGTCCCTCGGAGATTCTAGGCAATGGATTTATCAGTCTCTAAGCAAGTCAAGATGGCTGTGACAGATGCGGAAGCGGTAGGAAATAATGCGCTGACTTACAAATGGTGTCTGCTATACTGATATCATTCATTAGCACACATGTCACCGTTGATTCTTACTACATCTCCCTCTCCGACAGAAGGTAGTTGATAAGAAGTTCCATTAACAAATTTGAAACCGTAAATAGCGGCCGTCATTTTGCCAAACTCCATTTTCTAGTGTACCTCCAAGATTCCAAATTTCTAATTAACTCTAGAAACTGCGCACATTTTCCCGCCGCGGTTACCGTTCAGCAGCTAAACGCGTACCGCAGTGGCTGTATGCATAATCCTTACGTTATTTAACGCACTGCGGTAACCATGGGAACCTCCCAAAACATTAGTAGTGTTCACTGGAGTTAACGCGTATGGATTATGCATACGGTCGCAGCTCTTCGATTTGTGGGGAAGTACAGCTCGAAATATGATGAGAATTGGGCACCTTTTGTTAAAAGCAAGAAATCTGGTATTGAGGTAGTAAAATTTATTCTAATTAAACCTGGATATTGGGGCCCCTTCGGTTTGATTTCTGACGATTGTAACAAGCAAATAACCTCCAAATGGTCTGATAAACAGTTCACATGTGGCTGTTGTAGATCTATGGTCATTGCAAAGATGTATACATTATGAGGACTGTTCCGATGATAGCCATACTCTTTTCACTTCAAGGGTGGCACAGTGAGCCCAGTCCTACATAAAACATAGTTCCCATTTGCCCTTATTCATCCTCGACCCCGCTAAAGGAAGACAAGAACCGAAAGGAAAAAAAAAAACAACCCAACCGGGATGCAAACTAAATGAAGGAAAGATAACTTGAAGTAATTTTTCATGCTTTAAAAATACAAGAGTTGCAACCCTTGGATTGGTCAAATTCTCTTCAGGTTACGAGACCCTATTGTTTTTTCTTCTTTCGGCCCTATTAACATTTTGTGTTATTCTACAAATACCACTGTGATTTCGGGCTATTTCTCCCATGGACGTTAAAGTACTTCTTTTGCCCGGAAGAAAGAGGGGGGTCAACGCCCAGAAGTTTTCACAAATCTCTTTCAAAAAAGTTCACCTGGAGTTCCTATTTGGCCCCCAATTATTTTTCATTAGGCTGGTTTTGACCGCGTGCTACTACATATGCCTGCACACTTTATTTCTTTATCTAGAAGGATCAAATTGTGCGGGAATCTTTAAAATTGGATGCTTTATTTAGATCACAGATCATTTTACAAATTTCTACCCCTGACACTGGCTGGCAGGGCCTCAAAAGAGGAGTATTTTATATATTAGCGGATTAATTAGTTATAGGGCGTCCAGCAGTATACGTTCTCGGATTTTCGCGAATATCTTTGATTTGTTTGGATCAATCTTCGCCAAATTTTGCATAGCCTCCTGTTTCTGATGCAAACAAAAGGCTGGTCTACACAAACATTAAAAAAGCAGACTCACAACTATTAAAATCTTAATATATTTTTAACGTCATGCCTCGACAGTATGATCTAGGAGTCAAAGAAATAGCGCTCAAGGTACTAAACTATCACAAACGTGAGGCTATGAAAGATAGCCTTCAAATAGCATTAAAATATCCTTTGACACGCACCAGTGCCTGCACAGGCGTTACAAACACCACGCTTAGACGCTGGCAGAAGGATCTGTCAGTGAGTGTCAGTTCATTGGAATGACAGACCCAGTCAAAGAGGTCGCAAGCCACGCCTGGACAACTTTGACTTAGATAGATTTGATAGAACGATGCATGCTGAAACTATTTGAGGTCAAAGTATATATACTCTCAAGGTACTGAAGCGCATGCTTGAGACTGAGCACGACCTCAGTGTCTCCAAAGGAACCCTGCATTCGGCCGTGAAAAAGCTGGGCTATAAATTTCAGTCCACGAAAAGCGGAAGAAGATTCCTGAAAGAAAGGTCAGATCTTGTTTCAGCAAGATGTAAATATCTTAGGTGAGTAGAACAAACGAACCATTAAATAATTTTTTAAGTTAACCAACAGACTGGCTAACGTTTGAAAAAAACATACAGGGCGACCGAAAATATACATACCTGAAGAAAGATGGACGCTGCTAACAATATGGTCATAGACTAATCCGTCGGTTTGATCCTCTCATCTCAAAGTTGTGCCCAACACGAAAGCTCCCATCTATTTTTTTCTCATCTCATCTCATAACATCCCATCATTAAAACCTACCTCACCTCACTCCACTCTTGCCTCATCTCACCAAATCACTTCCCTAGTCAACACTCTTGTCTTGTCCTCATTTATCAAATTCTTTTTTATCTGTGTAGACTACTTGCAGGCATGCGAGAGAAAGGATTCGAGATTATCTATTTAGACGAAACATGGATCAGTGTTAATCACGAACCAAAAAAGGAGTGGACCTCAACGGACAATAGGGTTGGCCGCAAAACACCCATCGGCAAAGGCCAGCGCATTATTGTACTTCATGCTGGAGGAGAAACTACTGGCTTTGTTGAAGGGTGTGCTGTGATGTTTACTTCCGTGCATTTAGACGGCCGTGACTATCACAGTGAAATGAATGCAACAATATTCACAGATTGGCTCCAAAATTGATTATTGCCTCGGCTAGACGGACTTTCATGCATTGTCATGGACAATGCCAGCTACCATTCTGTGCTAGAGGAGAGTTTTAGAGTGCCAACATCTGCCAGTTTGAAATCTGAAATGCAAAACTGGCTAGACAGCCATAATTTGCCATACAGTGCAGAAATGAAGAAGGCTGAGTTGTATACGCTCATTAAAAAAAATCGGCCAGAAAAAGTGTATTCTTCAGACAATGTCATCCGTCAGCATGGGCATGAAGTTTTGCGACTACCCCCATATCATTGCGACCTGAACCCTATTGAAATGATATGGAGACGCATTAAAGGAGAAGTGGCTCGAAACAACACGGACTTTAAGCTCCAGTCAACAATTCGATTGACGGAGGCTGCGATAGAAAGGATCGGTGTTGCAGACTGGCAGGCCGCAGTTGGGCTCGTCAAGAACTTAGAGAATCAATACATAAGAGATGATGGCATTCGTCCTCTCCATCCGCCCGTTGTCATATCATTAGATGACTCATCCTCATCCTCATCCTCATCTTCGTCATCATCATCTTCTGAACTTGATGACTGATGACAACTCCGCCGTTTTATTGTCACTTTCTCATGCTTGAGGTTCGTCGAAATAGTCATAATCTGATGCCATTGCCATCAATTTGTATTGCTCATTCTGTTGTTCAGTTCAAAGTTCACGTTCGTAAGCTAGATAGGCACCTCGAAAGTTTATATTATTTGACTGATTTATTACCAAAACCCGAGAAGAGGATAGCATTAACTTGTGACCGATCTTCTCAAGTAATCAAAGTTTACACACTTCATACAATCCATACAGTTCAAATATAATTTGTCACAGACTAAAACAACCTATCTCTCAAATCACATCCGGCCAGGAACCATTTCAGTTATCCTGAGTGTACTACACACTCCAAGTTAGCTGAACACGACAGTCACTTGCAAACAAAAATATCTTTACATATCGCTCGGTTCATTTACCGGCATTCGACATAATAAAACATGGATCCGCCTCGTTTGACGCGCTCAATTAATAACTCAGAGGTGGGCGGAATCTAGATTTAGAGCCAATGGCTTCTTTCGAAGCGACAAACTTTGAGATGTGCTTTTAACCTTTTACCTTGAACATGCATGCCACTTCCTGTCTGATGAGGGCAAGCCAAGGAATTCAGGCCCCTGCCCCCCGAGTTTATCTATAAGCCTGTACCATCATAATGCGCAATAAGCTTACGCCATAATTATAAAATCTTGAACTGCACATCTAGATCTAGATCTAGTTGGAAGTAAAGTGAATTTGTAAGCTTTTTCTCCTTATCACCTGCGCATGATTTTGCACTCCAATCCCGATCACATTTGTGCAAGCCCTGTCTAGCAGCTCATGGCGTTGCTGTTACTCTATGTACTTTTGCTACTGCCATCCTATAAATTTATTTTTCATACAGATCTAGACTACGTTTTGAAGGAAATCATTTATGGGCTCTGGAAGCTAAAGGTTTGTAATACAAACTAGTAAATAATGAGGACAAATTGAGGCAGGCATTTGACAAATTTTAATGTTTTAATTAAGATGCATATATATTTGCTGTTGTGAGGAATTCAACCCATTATATTATCTAATGTTTCATCCGCGAACACGGCCGCAATGTTCTCTCACTCCGGTGAATAGAAATGCTGGTCGTTTCAACACAAATTTCAAGTGACAGCTACTCATAAACTAAAGCTGGATGACTAAAATTTTGCGGTCGGTCATGTCAGAAAGATGGTAAAATAAAATTTAAAAAATATAGTCGGAAACAATGCACTGACTCCTTTCATGAAAAAATGGTTGAACGTCTTATCTTCCTCGTCGTCGTCATCATCATCTAAGTTTAAATAAGATATAAACGTCCAATCATCATCTTTCTATATTAGAAGTTTACTCTTCTGTTGTCTTAAAATGACATGACAAAAAGCCAAGAAACACAAAGTGCATAAGCTAAAGTAGATTGAAAAGTTAAATATTACAGGAATAAAACAAGGTTGATATTAGAATTTTGAAACATGCACTACAATTATCCGTATCAAAAATGTTTGTGTTTAGAGAAGCTGCGTATCCTCACGTCATAATCCACGTAGCTGTAAACCACCGTATTTTCGCGATTTCCTGTGGGTCGAGTTTTTTATATAAGTTGATGAAGAAAACTTTTGTATTTCCATCTTCATAACCGTCAAAAAATAGTTTCTTGTCAAGACAAATTAAAACAGGAGACTTTGCAAAATTTGGCGAAAATTGATCCAAACAAAACAAAGATATTCGCGAAAATCCAAGAACGTATATTGTTAGACGCACTATAGTAAAAAATGCGTGATTTGGCTTTTCTAATAGGTGCCTGAAACCTTGAGCTTCAACCCTTTGCTGTGACATGCAAAATGAAAAGCGCTATTTCTTCACCCTCCCTGGCCTGGGAATCAATTCATTCCCTTGTCCTCTCTCCCGTTTCACTCCAAGGCCTGTCCTCAATATACTTGGTACCTTCTACTTCTATTCAGCTTTTTCAATCTCTTTACACTAAGACTTCTTACTTGTATTAGCGTGAACTTGCGACAGAGAAACAGCAATAAACAGAACTTCAGCTGGAAGTAGGTATATGGGCTTATTTTTTTATTTATGTACATTGTACTCTTTAAATGTCCCAGCATTCTCTTTTGCTGGGCCTCAAAAGTTCGACCAGTTGTAGGTTCATCTGTAGTCTGTCATGTTTTGGCCTATTTCTTTTTGGTGAATAACATAACATTTGCGGTCAGGCGCATGGCAGAGAGTTTTCCATGCATCTTATTTTCTATGCAAATAACATGACTATAAGGCTAAGTGCAGGTACAACGCAGATTATGACCATCTCTGATTTTTTTTTTGCAAATGTCTTAAAGCATACATTATTAAAGCACTGCTTTACTCACAGTGAAAGCTACTAATATTTTGGGACTTTCCCGTGGTTACAGCACTGAATTAACTACAGTAAAGATGATGCATATGGCCACTGTTCTAGAATATTCCCCAGACAGAGCATTATTAGCTTTTCTTCTTTTTATTCTTTATGTACAAACATATTCAAGCTTCAGTTTCACGTCCAAACAAAGATAGCAAATGTGCAAATATGGGCAAGGGTCGACCATCAGTAGACTAAGAGCATCCATTTGGAAGTTTTGAGAAACAATACAAAAAATTTTTTTGCTTTATCGTAAACACATCAGGAGATCTTTAAAAAAAAACCGCACTACTACTTTCACATAATTTGTATGTTGCACATTAAAATTTTGCGCACACTGACGCGGAGAAGCTGGTTTTATACCTAATACTGACCTAATACTTATATTGTGGGTTAATTATGTATCTTGTATTGAAACATGTTTTATATGCTATTAACGTACAAAGAATCTGCACCCATGGAGTACAGATTAAAGAGTCGCATCAGTTTATTATTCTCGTCAATGACTTATAAGGCGTTCTTGTGCATCTACATAGTCTTGGCATCTCCTCGTGCTTTCACAAAGATTTTGAAAGAGTTGCTGGGGCAGGGCATTCCACTCCTGTATAATGGCATGTTCAATTTTTTGCATTTGTATATAACCTGACGAAAAATCACATTTTTGATTCGAAAATTCGTAATTATTTTATATCGTTCTAAAAGTCCATTTTAAATTTAAAAAATTGAAGTATATTTCTTAATCCCTCGCTAGTTTGGACAGAACTTTTTAATTTTTTTAATGTGTTCCAGGTGATGATATCATCCTGATACACATCTTATAGTTGTGATCTCAGCATGGAGTAACCCGTGGTGTTTTTCTGGACTTAATGACATGTTCCCTCTGACGATAATGTCGTTGATTTATTAATTTTTTTCTAATTCCTCCTCTTTGCCTGCTATGGAACTCCATAAAACTGTCAATGAATATGTAATAAAACATTTAAAGAAACTCACCAAAACGAAATGATAATTTGGGAACGTAAAGTTTATTATATAAGAACAAAAGTAAAACATTAAGAGGATATATCTCATTGCTATTGCTCACAAATATTCCTTTCTCCATTTTCGCCACACCTTGGTTGAGCTGTGATCAATCGATCGATCGATCGATCTGATCTATCTATCTATCTATCTATCTATCTATCTATCTATCTATCTATCTATCTATCTCTCTCTCTCTCTCTCTCTCTCTCTCTCTCTCTCTCTCTCTCTCTATCTCTCTATCTATATTATATTATATATATATATTGCATGCATTCAAAACTCTTAATGCAGTTAACACACTCCCTTGCTAAGCACACTTCCATTCCAAAGTAGTCCCAACTGTTTTGTTCCTCACAAAAAGCATTCTGGTTAACACAAAACTTCTAATAACACAATTTAGCAGCTTGGTCCGAAAGGTGAGTGTTTTATCAGGGTTCCACTGTAAGTATTACTACAATGCTTAGCTTACATCAGTTCCATTATGCACACACCTCCTTCCCCTTTTCAAACTGCAAAGTTTCGTTTGTGCTGTGGCTAGAAGTAAGAGACGAACATACATGTAGCAAGACAGCCCCAAGTACACATTCGTTAACTATACAACAATTGTAAGAAGACACGAGTGTTAAAACGCAGAAACACGGCTCTTTTACTTTGTCTTCAAATCAAGCTTTATAATTTAGGGTTATATTAGGTACCACAAGGAAAGCCAAAAGACCACAATGAGCGCAGAGCATGTTTCATAGTAACAGGATATTCCTGCGACCTATTTGATTTGAAAAAAAAAAAAAAACTGGTCTCAGGGCTTTCTGAACACCATGTGTAATGCAGAACCACCAAACTATTTCCTAGATGTCGTGAAACACCATCATCGATATTAGATCTAATATCCTCTCAAAGCGCAGCGATCAGCAATAATATCAACACCAGTGGGCAAGCACGGTTCTTTTGTCCTCATGCCAAAGAGACAATGTGGTTTACAAGGAAAGAGGGTGGAGGAGGGGGAGTTTTCTGTCAGTGAAGTCAATGATAGAGATAAATACTTCTGAAGATTTTTTTGGTTCTGTGGTACCTTCTCAATCTCTGCTATGTTTAAGAGCGGAAGGTCCAGATTTCGCCGATACCTTCTAAGTACAGTAGGTCACTGTTTCGAAAACCTGATTCAGATTTCGCCGTTACCTCGTAACTAGGTCACTCGTTCAAAAAAAAAACAACAACTGATCTAGACTTCGGCGTCACCTCGTAATGAGGTCACTCGATAAGCAAATAAAACCTGATCCAGACTTCGCCGCCACCTCGTAATTAGGTCACTCTTTCCCAAAAAACTTGATCTAGACTTCGCCGTCACCACCCTCTTATGACGCTCATTCCGACATCTGACCTAGATCTCGCCGTCGCTGGGACATTCCATTACGTGTATATCCAACGCACATACTACTACGACAAGATCATAAGTGACCTCTGATCTTGTGTAAGTGTAAAAATGCCTTGGCCGAATCATGGTCACTTCAGGGGACAGATTGTCCATGGAAATATATTTGACCGACCGCTTGCACACATAATGCTGTCCCTGAGAAAAACTGCATTTCAAACTCCCAAAAACTGCACAAAGAACTGCGAAATTTATATGCAAAAAGGGGTAAAATTTGAAAAACTTTTGCAAACTTAGCTTCATAATTTCGTTATATTCATCGCCATGTTGCACTGTTTACTACGGTACCGTTGCAAAGTTGTAGAAATGTGTTCCCGTTAACGCAATATTGAGACCGTGGTTTTGAAATTGGCAATATTTGCACCAAATTTGATGAAAATGTCTACATTTGCGAAAACCTGCAAAACTGCAGCAAAGCCTGAAAAAAAACAACAACAAACAAACAACTCGGAAATTTGCAGTAATTTGCGAGTGCGATTTTCGGGGGTAGAGGGTGCGGGCGCGGAGACCGATAACATTTCACATGGTTCCCCCTCTTCCTTTCGGTTCGCGAACTGCAGTTTGCCCTTTTATTTATTTTACGCCAAAAGCGATTCCTTGGCCAACGAATTCACTTGTCCTTCTATTTCGTGTAGGCTCTCGGTTCACCTGTACTCAAAAACTTTTCCTGAGTCAGTAATTTCATTTGCTGGTTTGCCCGGCCAACGATCGCCCTATATATAGACAGACCTATTTTCCCTTGAAACGTCACACAAAAAATCTATAACAGGACCTGAAGACTTGCTGTGGCCTATCTCCTAATACAATACACGCTACCCCGTGCAGTGGTGTTCATTCTTCTGAAGAGCTTGTAGAAATTATCATAACATCATGCTTTGAAGTCTATTATAAGGATAACGTAAAGATAACGGGAAAGGCATAATATTGCGCTAAAAAGCATTAGGTGTGTACGGATAAAAACACATTTTTCAAAGCATTAAGTGGGATCCTAGTTGGAAATTTATAAGTCGTATTAGAATAAAATCGACGGAGAAGTCTGGATTTTGATTTTCCGCGGGCCTGTAGTCTTTAAAGGATGACCAAATTTTACACTTCCTTTTATTTTAATTTAAACTGTGCAAAAGTCTTAATTAAGATTCCCCACCTTCCCCCCTCCCCCCAAATGCCCCATTGTAAATGACAGCATTTAATTTGAGCACAGTGGTGGCTCCAGAACTACGAACTAGCCTCGGCCATCTCGGAACATTCCTGATACACGAATAAAAGCTTCTTTCACAGGCTGGTTCTTGCTGCCTGGTGTTAATCGATAAAGGCGATTCTCGGCGATGGTCAGAGGCAAAGGATTAATGCTGATTAGAGGTGTTTACCGTCATTGATCAATACAACGTTTCTATTATTACGTAATAGAATTTTGCTAGACATGGCTCTTTTCAGAGACCACCAACCCATTGAAAGATCTCTAGTATACAAAATAAACCTAAACAAAAAATCACAACATTAGAGTATATATATCAGTAGGCCAGTAGATTTAATATAGCCTAGAATAAGTGGCAAGTTCGTAAGTAATTCAGTTGTGTTGAACGACAGCGTCATCCGACGCCAGCAAGATACTGGTCAAAGGCATATTTTGAAAAGACTTTATTATAGGTTTAGACTGCTGTTCCACATTCAGAACCAAATCCTTTTTCAAAAGACAGTACATAATCAGCCTGAGCAATGCCATCCGAACTTATTTCTAAGCGGGTTAACCGCGATACATTTCATGATCACAGAATATACACATAATTTCAGTAGAGTAAAGACAATACAGAATTGTCTCTAGGCTTCTCAAGGAAAGCTTATAGATATTGAATATATCATCTACTACAAATATTGATATAGCACACTATCGTAACAAATGCACGGACAAAATAGGTTCGTTAGTTGCTTATGTCGAAATATTTACATTCTTAGAGCGGTTGCCCAGTTCAGAAACATCCAAACAACCCAAAATTAAGTTTTCCTAGATGAACATTAGGAAGTGGTTTTTAAACTAAAACACTTTATATGGACAAAAATAAAGAAAAAAAGGTGCACTGAATTATGAGAAGAAAAAAAATGCTATCCAGGTTGTTGGAGCATTCTCTTTGAGTCTCTGGTGAACCGGCAAAAAGTTTTTCCATTCCTTTATATCAAAAACTGGTTCTCTTGTACCACTAAAGGCGCTGAATGAAAAAAAAAAGGTGATACTTTCTACAAAAATCATCACTCCATAAACATGCCCTGTCACTGTTTATATGAAATATAAAGTCTTAATGTTCAAATAATGTCAAGGAAAGACTCTTGAAAATGAAACGTGCCCTAGAATGAAAAGAAAGATGTTACAAAACATCGTGATTATCTCCCTTTTTTAGATTTTAGGGTTGACGTAAAACTCTTTAATTAACTTAAAACCTGACCCGAAACAGAAGAGAAAATGGCAACAGATTCGGACTGTGCACCCACAAAAACCCAAATAGTTTAAGTATTTAGATGTATAGAACAGAAACGTTCTTAAATATTGTAGATCAGTTTAATCAGCCTGTGTAATGCCACATAAACTTGTTTGTAAGTGGGTTAACTGCGATAAATTCCATGATTACAGAACATACACATAACATCAATAGAGCAAACACAATTCAAACTTGTCCAGACTCCACAAGAATGGCTTATGGACATTATGTGTTTCATCTACTTCTAATGAAGATGGAGCATACTATCATAACAAACACACGGGCAAAATAGGCTGGTTAGTTGGTTATATGGAGGTATTTACAGTCCCTTCGAGCAGTTGCCATAAGAAGAGATTTCCAAATAATCCAAAAAAGATTTTCCCTACATGAACATACGAGAATAGTTTTTAAAGTAACAGACTTTAAATAGAAATGAAAATAAACAAATTCAGGTGTTAATTAAAGCATTATGGTTACCAATATCAATATGCAACGTAACTAAGGGTTACAAATAAGCTGGTTATAATTTATGTACTGTACAAGCATACTATTAGGGACCAACCAAAACCGTACTTATTAATAGGAACACGTATTAACCATACATGTGGCCTATAGAAAAGAAAAGACGGGACAGAAAATATTGTACTCTGTTTACTAACTGTCCTTTTTAGGCGCGCTCTACTGTACTTTTTAAAGGACATTTCGTTCTTACTGCTGCAAGTGGATGATTGCCTTTTTATATAGTGGGTAGTGCTAACATAAATCAACTCATCTTGGAATGCAACAACCGTCGCATGATGAGGTGAATCATAGTGAATGCCACTTCATAAAGAGTAAAACTGAATCCCAGGGAAGAGTCAGAAACTTTTTATCTGGCCAGCCAAGTGAATAGGACATTAAATGGAACTGTTTTCATATTTCTTATAGGGATATCATCTTCACATCAGCCATAAGGCTTGATTCGAATGGAGGTAGGAGTGGATTGGGGTTAGAAGGCATCACAACACCAAGATACAGCACTCGACATTAATGTTTACCAAAGGCTGGGGNGGGGGGGGGGGGGACATTAATGGGCTGCGGAAATACTGCTCCTCTTGCAGACCGTGGAGATGGGAAGGGAGTCGGGAGTCGGAGGGCCAACGAGCTAGTTCCCCACAATTCTTCCTCCTCCTTCATATCAAACCGAGCAAGTTTAAATCTAAACTGTGTATTAGAGATGTATGTTTTAGGCACCTATTAGAAGGTCAGATCACTAATTCTGTACAACCCAATTAATCCGCTAATACTGTATATAACGTATCCTTCTTTTGTGGCCCTGCCAGCCAGTGTCAGGATAAAAAAAAGTATTTAAAATGTCCTGTCATCAAGTCTAAATAGAGCATCTAATTTTAACGTTTCAGGTACAATCTGAGACTTCTAGATAAAAAAAAAATAGTGTGTAGGCCTGTGTATTAGCACACGTTCAAAACCAGTCTAATGAAATGTTGGGGACCAAATCAGTTTTCGAGGTGACCTTTTCTGAAAGAGATTTGTGAAAAATTGTGGGTGTTGGCCCAATTTATTTCTTTCTCTTAAATGATCGGGCAAAAAAAGTACTTAACTTCCATGGAAAAATGTCCCGATATCACAGTGAACTTTGTCGAATAACACAAAATGTTCATAGGACTGAAAGAAGAAAGAACAGTACGTTCTAATAACCTGTAGAGGAGCGTGGGTCGTGGGAAGAAAGAGGGCACTAGGCATTAGAAACAGGGAAGGGGCTTTATGGAAAGTGGTTTTGCCATACATCCAAACCGTCAGGGAGCTGCCAGCTCAGAAATGCATCATCCATCATCTTAAGTCAATCTGGTCTCACACTATCCTATCAGTTCAAGCACAAAGAAGTAATCCTGCAGATATACAGGTAAGTTTTTGAATGGTGAACTGGCCTGCCAGTGGAAATTGGGAATGTCATCAGCTGGATGCCCATCAAGGTGATAGTGGTCGAGGATCAGTCATGAGCTCGGTCTACAGAACGGCAGAGTCATACACAGATGGGACATTCGAATGTACTTGCCAAGGATGGTGCATAGCCTAAAGCAGCTTTAAGAAGGCACTCATCTGTTGCTGCATGTTGATTTCAACAACCCTCTTCCAATATACGTACGGTGCCCAGTTTCCTCCTCTAATAAAATGATGCAAATATAGTTTGATTAATTAGTTGATCTTTGCCCTGTCGCCTGGCAGGGAATAAAAAGTGGTAAGAAAAAACATATTGGCTTCTTTCATGTGTTTGAAAGACATGGTAGTGTCCATATATATACATATTCTCCAAAAAAATCAAACCGTCCACAGCGCCCACTTTTCTTTCCCCAGCCCAAGTCTTTGCGCTCAACGTTCTCATGCGTCAGCGTTCGCGTGGCTTTGTTTCTACCAAGATGGGTTGTGATGGCTGTAGAATGGATGTGAAGTCATTGATAATTAAATTCTCTGGTGTAGCTTTGGTAAATACCACCCTCTTCAGGATGTGAACCAAGGCCAGCTTCATTTCCAAGAGACCTAATCTCATACCCACACAGATCCGAGGCCCAAAGCCGAATGGCATGAAAGTACAGGGATTGTAAGCTGGAGAACTCTCTTGAAGAAATCGGTCTGGGTTGAAAGTATTTGGATCATCCCAAAATTCTGGGTCACGCCCAATGTTATACAATGGGATTGCGATACCCGTCTCTGCGGGCAAGTTAATCCCGTTCAGAGTGGTGTCTTTGTCACACTGTCTTGTCAGGACTGAGAGAGGAGGGTACAATCTCAAAGTTTCATTGATCGCTGCTTCAGTGTACTTCAAGTTCTGACACATGTCGTAAGTAGGCTCTTCATCGCCAACGACGTCATCGATTTCAGCTACTATCTTGTCCAGAATCTTGGAATGCTTTGCCAGCTCG
Organism: Ellobium chinense; assembly: GCA_033807755.1. Taxonomy (NCBI): domain Eukaryota; kingdom Metazoa; phylum Mollusca; class Gastropoda; order Ellobiida; family Ellobiidae; genus Ellobium; species Ellobium chinense. Next base: position 2,974,196 of record JAWQUT010000001.1, read on the forward strand.
TAAGACAGAAACTGCAAGGTGCTGGAAGCTGTCTCATAACCTGCCAGAAAAAGCATGATACCTTGACCGACAACCTCGTCTCTGCTCAACACTCCCGTATTTTCCGCATCTTTTGATCCATTGTCCATAGCCTTAATCATGAGCTGCAAAAAATCGACTCGTTTGTCCTCACTGTCTTCCTGGCTCCTTTCTTCAATCATGTGTTGTATATTTCTGTGGAAAAACTGCATGTCATCTGTTTTGAAAAATCCGGTTTGCATGGCCTTAATTATGGGCGCCAACAATGCGGGAAAGGAAGCTACTAAGAGGGTAAGAGGTTTAATAGACTTCTTGTAGATGAAAAGACTTCTTCCATGTCTTGTAAACGGTTCATCTAGGTTTCTTACAGAATCGACGTCAATGCTGAATCCAGTTCCTGTTACAACGTCCAAAGAAAAAGCACCGTAAAGTAGCTTAGCGTCTAGAGGGGTGCCTTCCTGGGCACTCTCAAGGACGTGCTCGCCAAGACGTTTTGCACTTCTGTTGATCATGCCGGTCATTGCCTTAATTTTGCCGATGCTGAAGAAAGGGGTGACAATTCCACGTATTCGTTTCCAGTTCTCGCCTCTGGCGAAAAATACCCCGGTCTCCACCTCGCGATTGAGCATTGCTCTTCTGTCGTAGGACAAACGATCTCTGAAGGTGTTGAAATCCTTGACCAAAACTTGCTTGATGATTTCTGGCTCCGTGACGACCAGCGTAGGGGTCCGAAAGTAATAGATACCGTAAACGCGACCGTACAGTGACTGCCATTTGGCAAAAGCTGCTTTAGAACTCTCGGGGCCATACAGATCGGGAATGTTTCCCAGAAACATGTGGGGCTCTGGTCCTGGTACACCTCGTGTCTTCCATATACTGTATGGGTATTTGCCATAACTGTGGACATAAGAAATATGATTTACTGGAGGTATTGCTCAACACCGAGGCAAAAGCTATGCGTTCTTATTTAATTATTGGATCATAAGAGTTTAAAAAACACTTTAGTTGAAAAAAATGAAATTAGGACTTTCATTTACCCCATAGGGAAGTTGCCTCACGATAGTCTACTCTCATTCATGATACGCAAAGAGAATGAACGGTAAATATATACATATACTGTATGTATCATTACAAATGACATCCATTGCTAGTCGCCTCAGTGCAGTGCCCTGGTTTTCCAAGCTCTGAAGCCAAATCTTCATTTAAATCTCAGAGTGAGGAAAAGAAGGTTGGGTTTTCCCAAGGAGACTACAGTTCAGACCTTCCGACTGAAGAGTCGAATCCACAAATCTCAGACTTGACAGTCTTCGGACTGTGAGTATGGCTCACAAGCCAGATGACCACGGTGACTCCTAAGCATATATCTAAATGGACAATTCTCTGTATCACAAGACCGAAGTGGTCATGGCTACATAAATACAACTTCAAGAATATCAGAATATCATCGACTAACAACAGTGTTAGCAAAGCATAAAATGCTGGAGACTGCTTCAAGATGATATTGACTGTAGCGACAACGACGAAATGGGGGG